>OZ012684.1:40810377-40843185 GCA_963942565.1 Maea johnstoni
ACATGCATATTAGAATGCATATGCATATTAATATCAATATCAAAATGCAATAACCACAAGCTACAGAGAATATTTTAAGCATAGTGAATACCATTTGACACTGAAGAAACTCTTAAAAAATAAACCTTTCAAGGTATCATTTAGGCGCCTGCATTAGGACATTAACCCTTTTAATGCTGAGGCTACTTTTTCCCAAAGTAAAAGGATGCAAAGACTTTTGAAAACATTGGAAGGCTCTCGCTGAGTACTCTCAAATGAGTACCCATTTACCAGGGTTTCAGTCATTTTTCAGGTTTTTTGCATCTTTTTGTATTGGTAAAATTGGCCACCAGCAGTGTAACGGTTAAAGATATTCTTTTGAACCAGGTAGAAGTCTGAGAATTTTTCACTCACTTTGTAGTAGTGTTTTTTTTCATTCCCAAATCGCTGCGGTCAAATCATAGAGGACAGACCAGGGTCATGGGTATTGATTCACCTCGATTGCAGTCCAGGTCATTGCGGAACTAATGAAATGTACTTACTACCGAAAGCGAAACATTCTACAGAAATTTCCAACTTGTGAAGTGCCGCCTGAAATCTGTGCACAAACACAACAAAACCACGCAATGAATAGCACGAATGATGCCGTATGTGTTAGAGATTCCAGGGAGTAAATTAAAATCACTAGTCAGGTACAGAGGCTATTCAGGAATTGTGCCTTAGATCTTACTCAAGCACTGGAACAGGATCTACACTACAGCAGCTTTCAATATAAATGCACCGAAAATTGTGAAATGCACCAAAAATTAGAAAAGTGCAAATATGATTCAAAGAGTAAAAAGATATGGTTTGATTGATCCATTCTTAGATTTCCCCTTCGTTGATAGTAAAATTGCCACTTTCTATGAAATAGGTTGAAAATGGACCATTTTTGTGGGAACTTCTGGAGCTAACTGATGATTTAACCCTTATGCTGGTGGTGGCTAATTCGGCCAATAGAAAGTGATGCAAAAAAAGAACACCTGAAAAATGAATGAATACCAACATGACAGGCTTTCAATGGTTTTCAAAAATCTTTATGTCTTAGTGCGTAGGACAAAAGTACCCTCAGCATTGGAAGGGTTAATCACTAATATATTATTGAGGTGTTATTCAAAAACTTCATCAAGGGATACAGAGATGCTTGTCGGCCTGGCACCTTGATCTTAATTGGATATCTATACCAATCTGGGATGGGAGGGAAGAGGTTCTTTAAGAACATGTATCATCCAATTACTGCTAATGTTTCGGCCTCCCCCTCACCTTAATTACACCTAGTAGCCATTAATTACTCCTGCGAGCAATTTATAATCATGTTTTCTAAGCTCTTCGCTCAGGGGAACTTTTAAACTACATTAATTATTTTTCAAGCTTGGGGAAAGGAACTAGTGTTTCGCGATATTGGCAAACTGAAATATCTTGCATTTCCAGGTACAGGAAAACATTTAAAACTGTACACAAGCTGACATCATGAGATTAATAAACTAAAACATCTGGAGTACATTTTACTTTTTAATTGCAACTGTAGCCATTGTGTTCGAGTATCTGATTGAGGGAGATCTTTAACCCTTTCAATGCTGCAGCTATTTTTACACAAGAAATAAAACCACTAAAATGTTTGAAATCCATCCAAACCCTTTCTTGTTGGTATTCATTGGAAAGCTTTTGCTGAGCTCTATCAGATGAGTACCAATTTTCCAGGGTTTCGGTCATTTTCAGCTTTTTTCACATTATTTTCTCTTACCAAATTAGCCACCAGCAGTATAAGGGTTAAAGGGGATTACACTAGGTTTAGGATCCCTGAATCCCTGGAGGTTGGGAAGGTTCAGAAGGCCAAAAACTAATGTCTGCTGACTTTCCCCTTTGGCAAAAAGGGGGGTAGGAAACTTGTTTGGGGTCTGCGTGGTTATACGGAGGAATATGGTAAATACCAAAACTAAGTAGGGCTTAATCACTAAGGCACGGTAAATAGGAGGGAATTTAATATAAATACCAATACTAAGAAGGGCTTAATTGCACTTCAAAATCTTTAGGGACACACTAGCTCATCATATGTTTAGTGTCTCTCCCTTGACTCATTCATGCCTGTAGTGGCAATTTATTTTGGTGACAACTTCGAATAAAAGCTTTTTTGTAAATACCCGAAGGAGAGGTGTTATTCGTAACTAAACCTACAACCTGCCTTAAATTTTGCAAAAGTATGTATCATTCAGTTACTTTTGTGAGTATTATAGATCTAGACTCTTTTTGAAAGTATTATAGATCGAGACAACAATTATCGCTTAGATCTCCAGATATGAAAGGGTTAAACGACTGCGAAACTTCTATTCATTCCTTCGAGAGTTGTCCAAAGTCTGTCAACATATCTTCCCCCGAGGGACATTAATCTCTGCGCTCAAAGTGCTCAGATCAGTGAGTCCCCTTCCTCTAGCTTAATCAGCTGGCCCCTTTAGGCCTTTAGGGCACTGTAATTGCCCCCACTGCCATCCTGTTGATCAATGCCAACCAATATTAAATGAATCCTGGATCACATGTGTCTCGTAGGCAATTTACAGTGAATCACCAGGAAACTGGCCACTTGGCAGAGATTGTCCTCACGGCATCACTTAATTACTCACAATAACTGACACAGGTGAAATGAAGAGCAAGGCAAACAATCATACAACTTCTACTGTAATACATGGAGCCCCCAAAAAGTTGGAATGTTCAACCCATTTATGCTTGTTAACTGCAAACAATCATCCTGATCATGGTCTTAGCCAGCAGGGTGGTTGAAATCTGAGTAACTATATTGTGGTCCCCCTTAAGAATTTGGATGCCCAACAATTTTACAATTGCCAATTTTGGGCACCCAGTTTCTAAATCCTGGCTAGGACCCTGATTCTGATCAGTTTGTTTATATAACACTGCAGCCAGAGCATTTCCCTCAAAAGTATAGGAGAAATGTTAATCAGAAACCTATACACAACTCATCTTCAAATATACTTTTAACATAATCATGCTTAATTCCCAAGTTATCTTATATACCATACCTCCTTATAAGCACACGACTGCTAGTAACTGGTAAGGAAAAAAAATGCTGGATGGGTTATTGGCAATCTTCCGAATATCTGCACCCCACGGACACTGCAAGCTCGAAACTTGCATGCTATGAGCTTGAACGTACATTCTTGTCTTTTGTAACGCCATGTCTGATTGGACACATGAGCAAAGGCGTGAAGTGTTCAAGTGCTTGAAAATATGATCAATATATGGTCTATAGGAGTGACAATATGTTCAATATACAGTCTATAGCGGTGAAAATATGATCAATATACTGTCTGTGACGGTCCCAATAGTAAAGGTTAGAAAACATAATTATATACTTGTAAAGGTAATAACAACCTACAACTTAGCAAAGAAAAATATTCCTTAGTATTACTTAATAATGGTTTTAATGTTGGGCATTCAAAATGAAACCAAAAACTATCCAAAATCAATAAGAGGAAAGTGTATGCATGGCATAAAATGAGTATTCCAGTCAAGCTTATTCAGGGGATATTGGAAATGACTTGTGGATCTTCGTTTCGAGAGAAAAAAGGAATGCGGCTGACTGACATCAGTGTAAATTTGTTTTAAGTACACTTAACAACTTTCAATTAAAGTCAATTAAACTCTTCTATCCACCCCCGCATCTTTTCCGTGTAGGTACACAGCTAATGGGGCTAATGTTACTTGATAATCTAGACGATATTAACAGTATCTCCTTTCAGCAATACAAACTCTCAAGATTGCTTCGGAGAAAAATATGACATATGACCTCTGATTGCAAGGCATTAGCAGAGATTTTGTTACCAATTAAAATAAGGTATTCATTCTTAAATATCATTCATGCACCATCTACAGAGGGCATGTTTTCAAAATCATTTTATAAGCATGGCAGGAATATTTCTGTGATCACAAAGCCATTGCCATATTAGTCAGCATTAATCGTTAACCCATTGCCTGTTGCCCCTGAAAAAAGGCTGGATTATTTCAATTACCACTGACCTTAATGATGTTGACCACCCCTTTTTTCAAAGGGTGGCTTAGACATGTGAGAAGTAGAAAGAAGAGCTTTTTTGAGTATGCTGGCAACACAGATAGCTAGCATGAACCATAATATGAAATGAATAGTGATTTTATTTTATTTTATTTGGTCTAGTAAGCTGTATATAAAGCTGTATATATATGTATAAGCTGCAAAGGGCCTTCTGGACGAGCCTCGGACTAGACTCAAATTTGGAGATCGCGCTTTCTCCATTAGTGCACCGAGATTATGGAATGCGCTTCCACAACACCTGAAGGATTCTACATCGTGTCAGGCCTTCAAGAAAAGTCTCAAAACACACCTTTTCAGGCTCGCCCATTGAGGCGTTGTGGACTATTACTCAAACTATGACTGTGCAGCGCTTTTGAACATTTTATGAATGGAAAAGGCGCTATATAAATTCCAATTATTATGATTTATTATTATATCACACAGCATTTGGCACATAAAAAATCAGTCCCAATATGAAACTCTTCAAATTCATCTCCTTCTATAATTGGGCAAGAGACAATCAAGAGTAGAAAATGAAAGTTTTCTGTGGTTGCCCCAGTGATAGAGGAATCAAACACCTACTCTCCCTGTCCTGGGATTGAACTCTAGACCCAATGCCTCTGAGTAGTACTCAGACCTAATGCTTATTTGCAGACAGGATATACTGCATTGCCTAACTTATCTGCTAAAAAAGGCATTTGAACGAACCAGGCTTGCTGATTCAAACATTTTGCGTCAAAACTTCACAAGTTGCAATATCTACTATTATCACCTGCTCGGCTGTAATTCATGATGCTGATTGGTCAATAGGTGTCAGACATGCTACCGTTCACACTAAGTAGATCTAATATCAAACGTCTGAAGTTAATATCACACGTCATAATCACTATCACATGGTAGCCAGCAATGTGATGTATTTGGTTATTGTTACTAAACACGGAAGAGCAGGTGATACATTTGTTACACTCTGTTTGAAAGTGCAGTCCGCCCTGCTATCCACCTGAAGTCATCAGTATTGCACTAAGCTCTGCCTTCTGGGATGCGGATGACTTCAGGTGGATATAATTGGCTGGAACACACTTTCGAACAAGGAGTAACTAATAATACCTTCAAAACTACATCTCGGAGGAATATGAAAATGATGGAAATGGAAATGGAAATGATAATAATGACAATGATGAAAACAGTGGTTTAGCCATCCAAATGAAAAGATGGCCATAATTTCTCTCTAATCAGTTTAACACATATGCATTTGGAGTGCACACACTTTGATAACCCTGTACATTACTTATCAAATAAGCTGGACTTTGAAAATGAAATGAGGAATTATTTGCTCAAACAGATATTTCTCAAAATATTGCTTTGTTAACAAGAAATTTCTATATGCATTCAAGCACCAGCATAACTTTCAGAACTAGCTTACCATGCTGGGCAAGTAGTTAATGCTTTAGCCCAAAATAAGTTATAACATATGCTAGAAAGGTATGAATTGTTTATCATGGATTAACTGATTTGAAAATTTTCTTTTCAGTTTTGTTACATAGTTTGCATATTGCTGGGTATTTGTGTCATTTACTATGAAAAAAAATGTGTTTCGAGTTCAGAAAATCAGCTTGCCCATTTGGGCAATTGGAAACTAAAATGCACTCGCCCCTGATGAGAATGTATTAAATGATTTCTATATTGAGTTGACTCACCTTCATGATAGCTGAAGATCTCCATACTGGGTTCTGTGTATGGATTGTAGGCCGGTTTAAAGCGTAACTTTGTAATTCCTGTTGCAAAAGATAATCATGGGAAAATAAACCTCATAAGTATATATTCAGAAATTAGTAACAAAACAGTTTCATGGAACCAGGCAAAAATCCAAAATGGTTATTCAAATAAAAGCTTCAGACCTTTATAAAACTTTTTTTTATAATAAAAATGAAGAGATGCATATTATTTGCTAATAACAACCTTATTGAAAAGAATTTTCAATTCACCTTCCAGAGGCTGAATATGAATTCCATTATATGACCTTAGTTAACCATTATCCAACTTCAATTAAATTTATGTTTTCCTTCAGAAGAACAAGTATTTTGGCGCTCCCCATGATAGCGCCAAAATAACATTCTTCAAATGAATATCTATATTAGTAATAAATATATAATTTGAGTGCTTGAATGCACAAATTCAATGCAGCACAAATGCCCCCAGCAGCGCTGTTAAGTGAAATATTTAGTACTCCAAATTAAAGCTGTATACAGTAACGTACCTAGTTTCTTGAAGAACTCGTGTATGACACCTATGAGATCGCCGAGAGTGAGGTTGTAGTCTGCCACCATGCCCTCTATCTGGTGGAACTCGGCTAAATGGGTGGCATCAAGACTCTCGTTACGGAAAACACGGTCAATGGAGAAATACTTCACTGGCGAGAACTTCTCCTACAAAAAAAAATCAAAAATATTAACAGGCTTTCGCACAAAATACAATGTTTATAAAAATAAGAATAACCAAGATGAATCAACTAAAAAGTGATAGCTATAGCTTTTAAAAAACCCCTAAAGTTTTTTCAGCCCTCCCAACTCCCAATCAACGTAAAACATGCATACAACCAGGAACTATATATTTGAAATTCAAATTCAAATAAATAGTTCCTGATACAACACACATTTTTGACCAAAAAAATAATGCAAAAAATTTTTTTTTTACCGACCTACCTACCCTATTTTTGGGGGGACCGTTACAGGAAACAAACAATTTCTTTTTTTAAGCCTAACACTTATGCTCCTGCTATAGAAATCAAGGAACATTTTAGCAAATAAGGGTGCCTCACAATTACCTGGGTGACTACCTTGCAATTATTTCCGTCACAATCAATGCCAACTTTTAGTATTCATTAATCAAGATCAACATCAATAGGCAATAAGTACTGATAGTCTGGAAAATGCTTTCTAATACAAATGGTGTAAAATCTTCCAGGTCTGCCTGATGCATTTAATGTAATGCCCTTTCTACTGGTATAACTGAATTTTCATTACTCCATAACAGTAGAAGTCGACTGATAGGATGGAATGGGAACAGCAGGAGAAATGATATAAAGACTTTCTACCTGCAGTGTCTTCTTAAAGGTCAAACGTGTGACAAATATTACCAATCAAGGAAGATAAGTGCAAAATGGAATGCCAGAGGATCCTACCATTGTCGTTATGATTTCAATTTAAGGGCAAGAATTAGCCAGTGATGGTACAATTTAGTAATGTAAGTGTCTAGAGTACCTGATATAATGGGTAGGGTAGTTATGCCTGCAAGCTCATAATCAATACACGTATCATCTTTTATGATATTCTAATATACAACCAAATAGACATACATTTGTTTTTTACTTACTTGGAAATTACAGACAGAAATCTGCAATAATTTGTGTGAATGCATGTAGTTCAAATGTCATGAGAGAGAGAGAGAGAAAGAGAGAGAGAGAGAGAGAGAGAGAGAGAGAGAGAGAGAGAGAGAGAGAGAGAGAGAGAGAGAGAGAGAGAGAGAGAGAGAGAGAGAGAGAGAGAGAGAGAGAGAGAGAGAGAGAGAGAGAGAGAGAGAGAGAGAGAGAGAGAGAGAGAGAGAGAGAGAGAGAGAGAGAGAAATTCATTACATGTCATCTTTATGAATAAATTTCATTTATTGGCATAGTCAAATCATACAAAAGCCCAAGTTGTCGGATTTTAAGCCGCAATAATTGCAATGGTTTATTTCAGGATAACATGGGTAAAAAGCAAAGAGCTACATATAACACATAAGTCCTTCTTAGTATTCCTGATATGAAGCAGCAATAAGGGTATTCTTCCTATACATAGGTTTTTCTTATAGATCAGAACTACATCAAAACTAAGGATTATTTCACCCATGAGGGAATCCTTTCTTTTGTTAGAAAGAAGCTTAGAAATTTGTCCTGGTATGCATCCACGCATAAAACCTGCGTACCTTTGATGAAGAGGGATACAAAACAGCACCGGTGCCCACATACAATGGCCCGCTCTATAAACTACTGATAAGTCGGCGGCCAATAAACATAAAGCAGAGATAGATTCTCATTTTATTGTGTAATCTGTGCAGTTCCGGCTTTCATCACACAACCATAACCTCGCCTTCTAATCAGGCACAGTTATAAAACTACTCTTCCCTTCCCTCGCCTGGCCAGCTCAAATTAACACTAAAATAGTGAGAATGCATGTGGCATTCATCCATGTCTTGAAAAAGCAAACATAAATATGATTATCTACATAATATATAGAAATACAGGGGGAATTATGTTCAATGTCTATTTCAAATAATCAAATGAAAAATTTCTCTTTTAAATGGAAAATCAAATACTTCTAATCCCAAACCTTTCATATGTCTTATATATGGTCAATAAAGATACATACAGATCCATACATACATTAAACTGTTATGATACAGTGAGATATATCTAATCAGTATCATGTAATTGGACCCAGATATTTTTTCTTGAAATGAGGATAAATGGGATATGATTGGTATTAATATATAAATAACATAAGGCAGTTGATTTTGGTCAGAACTGCGTGCTTTATTTTGTTATAGGTAAAAGCAAAGGACAAATTGAATATGAGAACACCATTAAGGGAATAGACACAGTGGCTTGCTCTTTTGCTCTATCCTCCTGGGATGGATATTTCCCGGACGAGCGGAGAGTGTCATATCCCTGCATCAATATATGGATCCTACTTGTGCCCTCCCCACCGAGAGCTTATTATTCCCTGCGCTACGGCGGCCCGTCACCGACCTCCTCAGCGGTTATAAGTCGGCTCACTCTTCCCCCCTTGTCAGCGGCAAATGGAATCAACACGGCTGCGTGCCGCCGCCGGCATGCTGGGCTAACCTTTCTAATCGGCCCTCATTAATAATTATAGCCAACTAAGCAGGCTAGGTGTCAGCGAAGACAATGCATCCTCATCCTCCTCCTCCTGACCGTTCCAGGGTTTCCACACTTAACATCACCTCTCTCTACAAATACTTCCCGAAACTGAATAGTTCTATTGCAAAAATACTCATTTGTACACATGGTCTGACAAGTAAGAACACAACTCTCAATTTCAAACCTAAATAGTCAAACAAGATGTCTGGCTGATTACACACTTACCAACTTCTCTCTCTCCAAATACTGCGAAAATATACCTATCTAACTCGTTTGCACACATGGTCGGACAACTTAGAACATGACTCTCAATTTTAAACCCAAATAGTCAAACAACAAGTCTGACTGATTCCACACTTACCAACTTCTCTCTCTAAATACTGAATAAGCATGATTTAACTGAATAGAATTATATGTATCTATATGTTATTTGCACACATGGTCTGGAAACTTCAAACATGACTCTCAATTTTAAACCCAAATAGTCAAACAACATTTACTGAGAACTTCCTCAAAATATAAACTTTTTGTTTCAGGTATAAAATGGTTCGGAATGCATGAGCTCCCCAACAACATCAAGGCTGATGATAGTTTGCAAAACTTCAAGACACAGCTGAGAACATTGCTATTTTGAAAGGAGTTTACTCGACTATATGGACCATAAACATCTGTCTTCGGACTATTCTTTAAAGCGCTTTTAAACATAATAGGTGGAAAGGGTGCTACATCAAATATCAATTATCATTATTATTAAATACATCTAAAAAATAGGGATGTCATCGATAGTCGACAAATCGATCGATCGACATTTTCACTTTGTCAATTAAATCGAATCGAATGGTTGGGTATCGAATCGAAATAATCGATATTCTGCAACCCAATAACGGCGTATGATTATTAATAAAAAATACACCTTTCCCAGATATTTTCATGTTAAACTAACGCAATGTGAAACTCTGACTAAGTATTGAACATTTTTCTATGGCTTTTGGAAGAGAAATTGGAAGGAATGGTGTACTTTACTCAGGCATATGGCCATGACACAGGTTATCGAACAGAATCGAACCCAATCGATATATATCGGAAAGAGTATAGCAATTAATCAAATTGAAAAAAAGGGATATCAGTGACATCCTTACAAATAATTGTTCCCTACGAGCACTTTACGGTGTATCGAATCGAATCGAATCGAATCGAAATATATATCAATTAATCGAATCGATAAAATTTCATATCAATGACATCCCTACTAAAAAAGGTAAAGAAAAACACCAAATTGAGCACACAACTACATAGGCCATCTCTCTCCCTCTCTCTCTCTCTCTCTCTCTCTCTCTCTCTCTCTCTCTCTCTCTCTCTCTCTCTCTCTCTCTCTCTCTCTCTCTCTCTCTCTCTCTATCTCCCCCCATTTCCTCTATGATTAGACTCAGATGTTATTCTTTAACCATGTTTACCAAAGAAGTTCTTTATGGACTTGTTTTGGTGTTCAAGTCTTGCCTGCACAAGTCTAGTTAGAGCTTCTCATACGCCAACTGGTTTTAATGCTAAAGGTAGCCAGAAATTATTACAGTTACGAAAGGATCACTTATGCTACTTTCACACTGATGACCAGCCGGCAAAATAGCGCAGATTGCCGCGCCAGGTAAAAAGTTGTGGCTGTCTTTTGTTGTCCAGCAGGTAATGCATTAGCATAGTGTTAGCTTTTGAAACAGGTGAGTGCCGCGACGACGGCCAAAGCTTTTTTGGAACAGTTCATGAAAAGAACTCCATAAAGCGAAAATGTAAAGGCGACATTCGAGCACTCATTCGAGGTAAAGATAGTGGTTCCTGTCCATTACCGAGACTGTGGTCGTCCTATTGGGCCGGTGGGGATCGCGTCCATCTCGCGCTGGGGAAATTGCCAGGCTTTTAGGGCGCACTATTCACGGGAGGAGGAGAGGGAGCAGAGTGCTAGGGGAGAGTGGATACACTCAATATCATATAACGCTCTAATTGAACAATAACTGCTATTTCAACGTCTAAATGCGGGATTATTGCCGACGATTCCCGTGGGTAAGTGGTATGATGCAATACACTCAATAAAAGCGGTCCTAAAGTAGGAATCGGACACCTGGAATTTGATTTATTTCCCCAACTTGTTAAAGGTGTTACAGTACTGCTGATGTAGTGTTTAAAAGATTTCACAAACATATGTTTTCATTCAATATTTTTCCACCAAACATCTGTTAAGCCATTCCGAAAGTTTAATCCTGCACATTACTAGTAATATCCACCTCACTATCCCAAATCAAAATCAAATTACTGACTTGATATTTGGGAAACTGCTGTTCCCAAGATAGGTACTGGTATTTTATCAATAAGATAAGTTAACCCTTAATTTGTGCTGCTGGTGGCTAATTTGGCCAATACAAAATGCTACAAAAAAAACTGAAAATTGACTAAAACTCTGGCACATGGGTACTCATCTGAGAGTACTCAGCAAAAGCATTCCAATGAATACCAACATGACAAGGTTTGAATGGTTTTCAAAACAAATTGCATCGTTGTACTTTGGACAAAAGTAGCCTCAGCATTGGAAGGGTTAACAGTGGAGCTAAGATGGTGGCAAACATTTTCAGGAGAAAATCATAAGAACAAATCTTTCTCTACCTTTTTAAGCTTCACTCTGTAGAAAGAAAAACACCTTAAGAACAACTTAATACTTATGATACATAGGCCAAATCACCCATGACGGAATGAGCGTTTTTTTGACATAATATCAAACCTGAATTGCATGAAAAAACCGGCAATAAACAAATGCTGCTACATTGTACTTGCTAAAACCTTGAATACTAATAATAAGGGCAACGTAAGAGGTCAATTTTTCAAAAAAGGAAGGCATCATGGGAAGATCCTTGAAGACTAAGTGCTAATGCAAGGAGCTTCCTTTACGTAAAGGAACTTAATGGTATCAGAACTCCACACAGGTTCCTGTGCTGAGCGATATGGAGAGGAGGTGAACATGCGAAGGCACCAATATTCTATCCGGTTATAATCAGATTTACATCCAGGGGCTTATCCCGAGTATCACTCCAAAACCTATCCTTTCAAATTTCCTACTTCCACTATTCAGTGTATTATTATACGCACAAAAACGTGACCTACATAGTTGTTTTCCCCAATAATGGAGAAAAGTAGATTATATATGCTCCATCTGCTGTGAATCAGTAAGCCATAAATAGAGGGTGTCAATGATGTGTATAATCCCAAGGATTATGGCTGTTTTTTCAGTACTTGAATTACGTCTTTTTGTTTCGTATTGAATGTGATATTTCTGATCAAGGAATCAAGGCAGACTCCTCATGCACTTCTGCAACACACTCGACGAAAGCCTGAACATCATCGAGATTTTGAGTTAGTAGTAGGTGGAGACTCTTCTCTCCAGTTAAAACGGAAAAGCGAGAGTCGTAACAAAGGCTAGGACAAGAACAATGGTGATGCTAACAATAGAAACTAATTGCCATGTTTTCAACACTGAGGTTAAGTAGAACCGTACTATTGCCAGATGAAAAATGAGGCAAAGTTTCCATGACGTCAAGGGTTTTACAAATTCATTTCAACTTTCTATTCCCAGAATGAATCATGATAAAAAAAGTTAATATGTATTAGAAAAAAAAGGAAAAAAGGTTTAATATTTCTTCATCTTTTAATGGGCAATGTTTGCACACATATTTAGCCTAATGCTATTAAAAGATGGCCTGCCCTGTACTATTTTAGGCCATAACCACTGACTTCTCACTGACTCGATCCTATCACTACCCAGGTTGAATTCTTGCTAGAGGCATGTGATAAAGTTAGCAGTGACTTGGGGTTAGACAGGTGGTCCTTTTTCCTCCACCATCAAAAATTGACTTGTCCTGATTTAGCCTATGTATGGCAGAAGTGATAATGAATAAAAATTTAAATCCCAGCTCTACTATTGACTTGAAATATGTGTACCCTGAAGCATAGTCTTAGCCAGCAGGGCATCTGGGCGTCATTTGGACACCCAAACCCTCAAAATCACCCCTCACAACACCCAAAAATATTTTTAGGGAATTTATTAAAATGTCAATTTCTAGCATATAATTAAATTTTTTTCACCTGAATATAATTTTCCATGGCATTGTATATGGACTCTACGCTTTATTCCACCAAGTAAATACATGTGCATTGCTGTAATCATATAGTATATTGAGATCTCCCTTGAAAAATTGGATGCCCAAAAACTTTAAATTTGCCAACTTTGGACACCCAGTTTTTAAATCCTGGCTATGACTCTGCCCTGGAGAGGACCAATGTCACCTAAACTTAAATAGTTATGCCAAAGTGTCTCAACCGTGGCCTCCCAAGTCCATATAGAAGCATGTTTAACCGTTCCATATCTGAGGCTGATCGTCCAAAGCACAAGGGTGCAAAGTCTTTTGAAAACCATCTAAACCCTGTCATGTTGGTATTCATTGGATAGCTCTCAATAAGTACTCTCAGATGAGTCCCCATGTGCCAGCGTTTCAGTCATTCTCCAGGTTTTTTGCATCATTTTGTATAGTCCAAATTAGCCACCACCAATATATATGGGTTAAAATAGTACCAATTAGTATATGAATTGTAAATCAGATTGAAGGATGAACAAGTCCAGAATTAGCGTTGATGACGTAGACGAGGATGGGGATGGTGGGAGGTTAACGATAATGGCAGGAAAGTACAGGTAAGGGACTTCAAGGTGAAAAACTTTAATTTTCTAAGCGACAGAATGTAATAAAGGGCCTAGGTGCAATGCTTAAGTTTATTACCAGGACGTACCCTAAGTGGAATCTGACACTAATTCCCACAAGCAATTAATTACAACTAATTGATAGATCACTCATTACAAAAAGAGAAAAATCATGCAACATACGTTGTCCGAGCCTGTCAAACCTGGCATCATGGATATTAATAACGACTACTATGTCATTGACATTTGCGTGTGACATGTCAAATAATTAAATTGACACAGGATGGTCATTTCATGACTTTACAAACCAACATTATGCTTTATGGAAATGAATTGCGCAACAAATTTACTAGCTTGATTTTATTAATATATCAAAGTCATATTTTCTTCTCCTTTTTTAGAATTTTTATTCCAAAATAGACATGTATACATAGAACAATTGTAACGTAAGATATGCAATAAAATATTTTCTTGATTAAGAATTTGCATGAAAAATTTACAACACTTTCTTTCAATTGATAACATATGTATAGGGTGGTCATTTCATAAAGCTAAAAATGCCATCACGCAACTGTGGAATGAAACTATAAAACAAAACTTATGACCTCATCTAGCTAATAGATCATATAGATCCAACACTAATTCTGGACTTGTTCATGCTTCAATCTGATTTACATTGCACGGTTATATTTTTTCTGATGGAAGAACAGAATCTAAAACGAGAAAAAATCCTTGATAAACATTGCTATTATTACGCAATAGAATGGGATGGCTAATTCTCGGCTTGTTTATGTCTCAATCTGATTTACATTGCACGGTTATATTTTTTCTGATGGAAGAACAGAATCTAAAACGAGAAAAATCCTTGATAAACATTGCTTTTATTACGCAATAGAATGGGATGGCTAATTCTCGGCTTGTTCATGTACAATTCTCAATTTGATTTACATTGCACAGTTATACATTTTTTTGATAGAAGAACAGAATTCAAATCAAGAAAAAAGCATTGATAAACATTGCAATTATTACGCAATAGAATGAGATGGCAATATATCCACACCGAATGATGAGTAGTTCAGTGTGGGAAATTGTCGATTGCACAAATTTAAAACAAGAAAAAATCCTTGATAATCATTGCAATTATTACGCAATAGAATAAGATGGCACTATATCCACACCTAATGATGAGTAGTTTAGTGTGGGAAAGTGTCGGATATTCCACAAATTTAAAACAAGAAAAAATCCTTGATAACCATTGCAATTATTACGCAATAGAATAAGATGGCACTATATCCACACCTAATGATGAGTAGTTTAGTGTGGGAAAGTGTCGGATATTCCACAAATTTAAAACAAGAAAAAATCCTTGATAACCATTGCAATTATTACGCAATAGAATAAGATGGCACTATATCCACACCTAATGATGAGTAGTTTAGTGTGGGAAAGTGTCGGATATTGCACGTATTGTAGTTCAGATGGCAGCTCATCATCGCCTCAGCCACTGACAGACCAAGTCAGCAGAGGCGTCGGATTTTCAATCAGCGGTATGAATGAAACACTACATATCTCACCCCCATAACAATTAGGAGGTAGCAGGAAATCAACAACACCTGTGAATTGCATTCCTGCGAGTCATCTCTATTCCATTAGCAAGTGTTTATCACCTTGATCACAGCACACATCACTGTGATTGTGGTTGCTTAATTTACAGAGACATTAAGGTTACGGGATACACCATTTTCTCATCAAGCTGTGCTCGACTGACAGGCAAAATACGAGAAATCTCACTTCTTTATGGCTTCCTGGACTTAAACCACATCAACAAAAGGCCTTAGATCAGAGTGAGGAATACCCAGTTTTCTCATGACAGATTTCCGTGTGGGCATATGATTTCAACCCTTAAGCTGATGGTGGCTAATTTGGTTAATACAAAATAATGCATGAAAAAAAAGCAGAAAAATATTTGAAACCCTAGAACTTGGGTTACTCAAGTGTTAGTACTCACAAGAGCTTTCTAATGAATACCAACATGACAGGGTTTAGATGGTTTTCAATTTTTTTATGTTCTTGTGCCTTGGAAGAAAGTAGCTTCAACATCATCAGAAGGGTTAACATTTACTAGTCAATATCTAGTATAACTGCTGCTTCATATTTTGCCATGTTTCTGTCAAGCAGATATCAGTTCTCTGTTTCATTTGAAAGAAACATACTTGAATTGCAAGAAAAATGAAATATCTTAACTTGAAAACATCTTTAAGAAGACACTTCCACATATTGACAAAAAGGGGGTTATAACTGTTTCAAATATTTAACAAAATCAATAGATGCTCTTATGCTCAAATGGAAATCTCCAGATGTTGAATAACTGAGCAATTTAAGATTTCTCCCACATCAAGCAAGCCTTCAACTTATATACTTTCCACTATATTACACTGTATGACATATACTACCGCAAATTCTCGGAAATTTAGACCACCCTAGAAATTCGGGCCACAATAACTATTTTGTAAAATTATTATTTGGAAATATGAACCACCATTAATCTATCGCTGGTAGCTATTTCACAAAGTAAGGACAACTACTACTCTGCTTTGTCAGTATTTTCATAAAACGTAGGCCACTCTCAACCCATAAATATTGTAATTATTAAAGTGTTCAAAATTACCGTTTTGACAGTACATGCACTACATAAGTGGACCACTTTGTTGCTCACACTAGAGATAATGATTCATAGGTCAGAGTAGGAGGAGTGGGTGTTGTAAAGGGCAGCGAAGGCACAGAGGCAACTCTCAACGGAAATAGTAGGTATAGAGATCTAATTCTAACCCGTCCAATGCTCAGGCATTAACTTTCATACAAAGCACACAGGACGCAAAGATTTTGATTTTTGAAAACCATCTAAGCCCTTTTATGTTGGTATTCATTGGATAGCTCCCGCTGTCAGCACTCTCAGATGAGTACCCATATGCCTGGGTTTCAGTCATTTTTCCGTGTTTTTTTCATCATTTGGTGTTGGCCAAATTAGCCACCAGCAGCATAAGTTAATATATTCTTAAAATGTTTTATAATATTATTCCTTACTGGACAATAGGAGAAGAAAGTTATGACATCTCCACATAATGTACGATTCCTAGGTTGTTTTGACAATAAACACATGAGAGCATCCCCTGCCCAATGCTTGGTATTTTCATTCAGCTTATAGCAAGCAAGTTCCCAAGCTACACTGGTCATTTTGATCCCTGGTGTGTACACTGATCTATACTAAAAGGTCAACAGGAACATGCAGACAGTTCTCATATCTCTTCAATGGTTTATTTTGTTGGTGAAGATAACAACTAGGACATATCATCACTATGAAGGTGCTGGGGTTATCAAGGTTGGCATATCATAATTGTACTGAATAATTGGCAAACAGCAACATGGTGAACTTTACCATGTTTATATAAGTGTTGTTATAATAGTGACTAGTGTCACACTTTACAGGGTATTCGGTGCAAGTTGGTGCAGAATGTATCACGTTACCATCTCTACACAAATACAATGGAACTCAGAACATGAACATTCAGTCATCACATGTCGAAATGGGTTAAAAGCTAACAAATATATATCACAGAACACAAACATTTAGGCTATTAGAGCACATGTTATAATGGGTAAAATGCTAATATGAAATTCCATGAAACACAAACATTCGGGCTACAGGGAGTATGTTGTGGAGGGTCAAAAGCTAATATGAAATTCCACAAAACAAACATTCATGAATCAGAGAATATGTTATGGAGGGTTAAAAGCTAATATGAAATTCCAGGGAACATAAACATTCAGGCAACAGAGAATATGGTGTACAAGGTTAAAAGCTAATATGAAATTACACAAAACACAAACATACAGGCTAATATCAAATTCCACGGAACATAAACATTCAGGCAACAGAGAATATGGTATATAGGGTTAAAAGCTAATATGATAACCCCCTTTAAGCTGGCAGAGGCACCAGTACTCTATATGAGTACAGGGCCATCGCACCTCCCTCCCTATCCCAAGTATCCCAGCAGTGAATAAAATGTGCTTGTAGGGAAATCATCGTGGGCACCAATCTCATGGAGAAGTGATCCCCAGAGCCGGCAACAGCCTGCCTTAATATGATCGCGTCTAAATAAGTGGACACAACTCTTAGCCTTCATATCTCTTATAAACTTGCAAACTCAATCTCCAAAGCCTTCAGCTATTCCGCGGGACAACCTGCTGCATAACAATACTATTTTCTGCCATTGGAATTCATTGGCGCCCGTGATAGCTATGATTTTGGCCGATCTCCCGCGAGACACTCCGGACAAGGCTTGCTGATTGGATGAGCTAGAGAGGAGCTGTACCAATTATGTAAATGAGCAAACACCTCCACTTATCTTTAAAAAATGGGTTTTCAACAATAGCCTTGGGATTAGATACATAAAACATGATTTGCTATCTCTGAGATAAAGCGATACGGCACTCGAAGGTGAATGGAGGTTATTACTGTCTTCACATAAAAATATCTTCAAACAAAAGTGGCAGATTTCGGCTTTTTATCCAGCCCATGGCTCTTTTAGTCATGTTCTGAATATACCACATGCTCAGGCCTCAAGGCCATGGCACATAAAGACTTTGTGAACTAAAATGAAGAGGTAATGACCTAAGGACCTCTGGGCCCTTATCAGGGCACAACATAAACTTTTGTGATAACTTGCCCAGTAGGACAAGTGAGATTCAACTTTCAATTGCCCTACTTCAACTTTCACTTGCCCTTTAAGAATTGTGTTTTATAATGGTTTATTTAAAACCAAGTAGTACATGGTGCTGGCATGTGAAAGCATATTTTTTTAGGACAAGATTGGTGCACCATCACCAACTGCTCTGTGATTCTCAAAACTGATTGGTTAATAGGTGTTAGACATAGAGCCATTCACACTACAGTGATTTAATATCCAACCTCTGAATTCAATATCACCCCTTAGTGCATCACCATAATTGATATCATTTGAAAAGATTTTTATTAGAAAAGCGATTGAGATTTTCTTGTTGGGTTTATCATGACTTAAAATCTAAGTGGGGGAGCTGATGATTAATTCAATATTCTACCACTATGGGGCTGAAATACCCATTGAAGAAATTCGATTCCCAATGGCCATTCCCAATGGGCATTTGGAATGATTTTATTACCATATTTGGTAAAGATTGCCATATATGGAACAATGGACCGCGTTCGTTGCTTAGCAACGTGACCTAGAAATGCCTGGCATGTGCTCAGGCACGCTCACTATATGTGAAGCTTCTCCGATTATTTACTGTTTATTTATCTATGGGACGTGGCAGAAATAGGTTCTTGAACTTGTGTGCTAGAGTATGATATTTCTTACACTCGGGGACAGAATTTTCATCATGGAACTCGCCAGAGGCTCGTTCCAAGATGAAAATTCTGTCCCCTCGTGTAAGAAATATCATTCTCTAGCACACGCATCCAAGAACCTCTATTTCCCATTGTTGAAAAGGGATACAGTCAATATTTACATTCAGCCAACTGTATCATACTCACAGCTGGCTTCTCGCTGACATCTGACCGTATCTCATTTTTACAATGTAGATAAATAATATTATACTCAGCTCCACTCTGATTTTAGCAGCTGATAGGTCAATTTCTTTGTTGTACTGGACTATTTTGGGCTTCTAACATTACTTTAACAATTGTCAATGAGAGGAGACCAATATAATTCTTTATTGGAATCCTGACTATGCTGTTCATAATGTTCATTATTAGGACCCCCAATTTAACATTCATTGCCATGGGGACAATAACTACATTCGCTCCCGCCAGAGGTCGCAGAGGTGGCTTTCTCTCAGTAACAAAAATGGCGGCCATTGATCTTCACACTGTCCCTAGAAATTGTTTTTTAACCCTTCCAATGCTGAGACTATTTTCGTCCAAAGCACAAGAATACAAGATTCTTGAAAAAACATTGAAACCCTATCATCTTGGTATTCATTTGAAAGCTCTCGCCGAGTACTCTCAGATGAGTACCCATTCGCCAGGATTCCAGTAATTTTTAAATTTTTTTTGCATATTTTTGTATTGGCCAAATTAGCCACCAGCAGCATAAGGGTTAAGCATTTAAAACACTATTTGTACATTATAGTCTGCCAACATGGTACGGCTTCATGTGTTACCTGCAGGCTTCTTGCAGACATCTTGCCGTACACCATTTTCACAACAAGGATAACTAACAATATCACATATCACTGAATGGCATCACTACCTGAAAATGCACACCCTTTTTTTAGAGTTGGCAGGTGGATTTTGAAATCCTCATTAGAAAAAGCTAATTACTACAAGCTTCTAGAATTACCCAATTTCATCTTGACAAATGTAGCCTATTCCAATATCATGGGCTTTATTGTACTTAACATAAACAAGACACATTTCTTTTGTTTCAACAACCTGCTACGTCAAAATCAAAAAACGTATCGCTTATAGATAGTTTCAACAAATTATTAACTCAATTCAGTATGAAACAGTTGTTTCCATTTATTGGCAATTTATATTTTTTGCTTAGATGAATATTTTCCCTTCGCTTCGCAAATTTATTGTTATTTTTTATATGAAACTTTGCCCAGTCTATTGCTATGAATATAGGTAATGCATCAAGATACCGGGTAATCCCTAAGCAAATACCACAATATTGATATATTTATATAACAAATGCACTGTGCATTTAACCCTTTCAATGCTGAGGCTACTTTCATCCAAAGCATAAGAATGCAAAGATCTTTGAAAACCATCTAAACCATTTCATGTTGGTATTCATTGGAAAGCTCTCAATTAGTACTCTCAGATGAGTACCCATGTGCCAAGGTTTCAGTCATTCCTTCTTCAGAATTTTTTCATCATTTTGTATTGGCCGAAGTAGCCACCAGCAGCAGAAGGGTTAACCCTTATGATCTTGGTGACTAATTCGGCCAAAACAAAATGATGCAAAAAAGCTGAAAATGACTGAAATCTTGGCACATGGGTTCTTATCTGAGAGTACTCAGCGAGAGGTAACCAATGAATACTAACATGGCATGGTTTAGATGGTTTTTAAAAATATTTGCATTCTTGTGCCTTTCGATGAAAGTAGCCTCAGCACCAGAATAGGGTTAATACTGTAAAAGATTGTTGGGAGTGTATTTCCACTGCTAATAACTGACAAGTTTGTTGATATATTTCCTATGCTGAAACCATGAATATTAAAAGAGAAAATATGCAGTAGGCACTTATGGCATATTTAATACTGTAAAAGATTGTTGGGAGTGTATTTCCACTGGTAATAACTGACAAGTTGTCATGTTTCCTGTGCAGAAAACTTGAATATTAAAAGGCAAAACATGCAGTAGGCACTTATGGCTGTAGGAGATTACTGGGTGTGTGTTTCCACAGATAAGATATGACATTTATCATAATACATGACACTGTGAGCAGCATTCATTCCTTTTTAATCAATCGTGTTAGCAGGCTGCAGGAGTTGTGAACTGAATCATGACACACTCCTACATGGCATTAATCCTTCCAATGCTGAGGCTATACTTTCATCCAAAGCGCAAGGGTGCACAGATTTATGAAAACTATCTAAACCCTGTCAAGTTGGTATTCATTGGGTAGCTCTCCCTGTACTCTCAGATGAGTACCAATGTGCCAGGATTTCAACCCAGTCAAGTTGGTATTCATTGGGTAGCTCTCCCTGTACTCTCAGATGAGTACCCATGTGCCAGGATTTCAACCCAGTCAAGTTGGTATTCATTGGGTAGCTCTCCCTGAGTACTCTCAGATGAGTAGCCATGTGCCAAGGTTTCATAATTCTTCAGGTTTTTTGCATCACTTTGTTTTGGCCAAATTAGTCACCAGCAGCAAAGTGTTAAGGAACTGCTAGCGTTTGTTTTGGAGGGGAGGAACAGAACTTGAGGGTGAAAACCCTTCAGGCCCCAAGTTGATTCAATTAAATTACCTGTCACTTTATATTTGTTATAAAGATCAAGTTAATTTTCCTTTGTAAGTGAGTTGTTTTTCGCTTGGTTTTCCGGTTTCCTCTACTACTTACAAGTGGCTAGTCGCACCTTTGCCTAATTATGACAGAAAAGAGTGAGGATAGTCAAAATTCCCCAGTCCTATTCCAAATTAATGATTGCTAAAATAGTCCCAAGTAATTGATGCAACCCATTTATAACAAGTAAAGGTGAAAAGGGAACAGACAGGAATTTTATTGGTCAATCAATTTTCATATGATTGCCCTGCAGTATTGAAGGTCGTACCACATGCCCAGTGTTATGTACAGGGAGGGATGAGACTGGAGAGAATGATGACATAAGGATGATCCCCATTTTACAAAATAGACACCCATTAGAACGCGGCATTCACCTTGTATTCAAACTTCTCTTGTAGCAGAGACCATAGATGTGTATTATATGGCCTCTGTCCTCTAAATGCATCATCATCATATGCCACCAAGACCCTGTGTCGGTGATCTCACATTCCACCATGTGACCATTAAAACTGATGTACATCAAGGCGTAACACCAATCTGTGTGCACTCCTTTTCTTTTATGACTTACAGCAACACTTGAGATGCTATTAGCAGCAAACCGCACATTTGTCCTAGGAGAAGCCCGACTGGCGGAGCTAATGAACTACTCCCGAATCCAGTCGCTACCACAGAGCAAATAGAACGGGCATCAAAAGCAATTCAACCCTAGTCAGTCCTTGATCTGAGTCAATATGTATATAGGATTCCAGGTCTTTTATTGCTGTTTTATCACAGCAGCTCAGAATACAGAGTCAGCAAGGAAAGCCGCCGTAATGCCGAGTGTCTATTTGAGGAGACGACGGAATGACAACTCGGGTTCTGACTCAGTTTACCGAACACTTACAAGAAAATAACGGAGGAGGCTACTAGCCCGTGACCTCCCTTTTAAAGCATTATTTAAGCATAATTCACTGCCAGACTACTCAGTGACAGCAAACACACCTACGAGCAAGCCAGAGTTGTACAACTTTCATATCTTTGACCCATATTGTGATATTATTCAGAAATCAAAATGCAGCACCACTGAATTCATCCCAATGATGTTGTTTCATTCCATGTTATTATTGTTCAATGTCGCTCAGGCATGAAGAATTGACTCCAAACTGGCACCAATTTAATCAAAACCTTCCAACTCCTTGACTAAATGCATCATACATCATACAACATAGGACTAAGTCAGAACATCTATAATAAACTCCATTCAATTGAAGGTAGTGAATGCTAGCTGCATCACTCATTGAAAGTTGGCTACCGTAAATTATCAGTAATTTGCAACACGTTTTTAACAATGACAATTTTTATGGGTTGAGAGTGACCCATCTTTTCTGAAAATATAGACAAAGAAGAGTAATAGCGGTACAGTTTTTCCTCAATGATGACCAGCGATAGATCAAGGATGGCCCAAATTTTCTTTAAATTATTTTGCACAATAACTATAGAGGCCTAAATTCTCAGGGTGGTCTAAATTTCCAAGATTTTACGGTAAACTGCAGCCATACTTAGACTTTTGTTTTTCCCAATAGTTCGATTTTGATTCAATAAGCACCTCTCAAAAGCACCTCTTCACAGGTTGAAGAACAATACTAAAATTTTGAATACTAAACACCATTTGTGAATGCAATGTTAAAATCTCAAGCATTTCTACGAAATACATTGAATATAGCGTAATAAGTCAAAGTTTGACATCACTGAAATGGTATCATAGGCTTAATGTTAGGAATTACAGCCGTTGTGCAATTTTAATCTGCCTTTATGAGTATGGCATGTATCAAAGCAGCTTTTCTCAATATTGCGTGGTAAATCTGCAGTCTAGCATACTTCAAAGTTTCAAGAGCCATCAAAGATTTACTATAAGGATATGCCATTGAAAGCTTTATGAGAAAGTTTAAAAGCTTTAACCTTTCTTCAGAAAATAACAGTTCGTTGACTCTTTCAAGGTTGGCCAAAACTCCACCTAAAAAGCATATGTCAGGTAATTAACACTGAACTCATAAGATTTCTTCTTCATTAAAAAAAATTGAACAAACACAGAATATTAATGGTCAGTCAAAAATGCATTTTTTGTGTAAATCTCAAGATTGGAAGGTAAAATAGCGGAATTAAAGCATTTTTTTCCATTTACATCATATATACCTTCAGATAGCATCCTAATTTGGCGATCTTGTCGAAATTATTCTGCACGACAACTTCCGAACATACATTAGAAGTAGAAGAGGAGTAGCAGGCAGATATAATAGGAGAGAACAGTATGCTTCTTGATGTGATACATTATAAGCTTTTCAGCACAATTTCATTCACAGGATAATGTAGGCTAAAGTGCTGGTAAACAGGATTGATGAATATACTTGTATTCTGCTTGCAGCAAGATACCTGCATTTACAAAAGCTCCGGCAACAGTCAAATTCAATTCAACACAAGTCCGCCCGGAGGGAGGCAGGAAAATTATTAAACATGAAGGAGTTAAATGGCAACAGTGATGCACTTTCTGAGAAGCGCTCATTCTATCCTACGCTGTTGATTGACAAAATTTCCACCAATCACACAGCACGCTGCCCAGGAGGCAGTGCGGGAGCAGGAAGTCGATCGGGGAGCGAGACATTGAACCTGGGCGACTTCCCGATTCGCCCGCGCTTTCTACCTGTGGATGATGCCCACTTCAATCATCCACCTCCGCTCCTCCATCAGCCCATTTGCCCGCGGGCATTCGCTCTCTCGCTACCCTGCTCTTTATACTGTTAGCATCGGCGATTGCTTAACAAGAGCCACGCGTCGCCTGCAGACAGGAAGCAGGCACAGAACTACGACTGAAAAGACTGAAAAAAGATTCCCACTCGTGTCGGTGACAGTGTCAGCTTAATCAAAACTGAAATAGCCAGAACTTCCTTGCCTTTCTCATTCTTCCTGTGATGTGACCGTGTCCATTACATGTCATCATGACCTTCCCCTCTCTATTGTCAGTTATCCTCTTTCATGTTCAACAGTTGTCCTTGAAAGTATCCTCTTGGCTGATGATATTTATGAAAACACATAAGAAACAAGTACGGTTATTTATGAACTTGTGAGGGAACCAGATGTATAAAGAACATTTACATTATAGAGGAAAATAATTTATAATGACTAGATTTGTATCATTTTTGTAGAAATGAAACAAATATCGGAATTCTAGGCACAAGCTGGAGACTTTGAAATCTCTTGGGTGCGAAGCTACTTGGGAACGCATCAGTTTGGTTACGAACCAGTTTAGTTACGAAGTCTCCTGATTTCAATCTATACACATAGTAATTTTTTTCTTTAGTAATTTTCCTTCCTATACTGAAAAATAAACTTTATGTCCGCTTAAAATATTTTATATATTTGAAAACTTCATGCTAAATTAAAATAAGGAAGGCATGATTTTCCGCGGCAAAGGTAATGTACCGGGCTAACATTTATATTTTAACCAATCAGAATAGAGAATTATATTCAGTCCGACCTCAGCATTTCAACATGGCTGTCCGGAATATGAACATTTCAAAACAGCTTCCCATATAGGCGTGGCCTGAGGGCCCCGCCAATAAAGCACAAATCTTCTGATTAACACTTTTCCTCCAACTATTTTCTTGACCCTAATGCTGCTGGTGGCAAAAATGATGCAAAAAACCTAAAAGATTGTCTGAAACCCTGGCAAATGGGTACTCATCAGAGAGTACTCAGCGGGAGCCATCCAATGAGTGCCAAGGGTTTAGATGTTTTTCAATAATCTTTGCGTCCTTGTGCTTTGGAAAAAATTAGCACCAGCATTAGCATGGTTAAAGATGCTTTAAATAGTTTCAGAAATAACACCACAAAAATCCGGTCTTTTTTATTGCTGCATACACAAATAGGTTAAACAAATGAGGTACGTCAGACAAAACCATATAACTGTAATTAATAGTATAATAAAGAAGGTGGGGCAGGTCTTGAGAGGATGAAAAGTGGCCAGCATTTCCAGGAAGACAAAATTACCAAAAATGAGAAGATATTGACGGCAATAACAGCATGGCCAAACAAGTGCAAGGAGCCATTAGGAGACCAAATGCTAACACAAACCATGCAGGTGCATAATGGCGAATGATTGAACGTGCCGCATTGTTTGTACAATACAGCACATGTGTAATGGTCACCACAATCGACATTCTCCACTCCTACCACCCATTTACTGCAAGGTAATTCACCATATCTTTCGCTAGTCTGTTTTATAGCACAAATACACCTGGCATTGCTTGAATGAAGCAAATATACTAATAGACGTTTGTGATTGATGACCACAGGTAAAAGTAACTTTTTCATCATACACCTCTTTCTTTGACAGCTTAGTATCTACCTCACAATGCTTTATTCAATTATAGTGTGAAGTTACCATTCAAAGGGTGCAATCGTTACAAAAAGATATATTTTATCTAATATTATATGTAAGGAAAAAGGGTGCAATAGTTAAAATGATATCTTTTGGTTAATCTCATATTTCAGGAAAAAAAAGTAAATACTATATCAAGACTGAACCTGCTTTTAACCCTTATGCTGCTGATAGCTAAGTTGGCTGATACAAAATAATGCAAAGATCCTGAATAATCACTGGAACCCTGGCAAATGGGTACTCATATGAGAGTTAATTCTCAGCGAGAGCTATCCAATGAATACCAACATGACAAGGTTTAGACGATTTTCAAATATATTAGCATCCGTGTTCTTAGGACAAAAGTAGCCTAGGCATTGGAAGGGTTAACTACGAAGGCAATGATTGAAATTATGTCGCTTGGTCAGTTTTAGATTTCAGAGCAAATAGTAGAGAGCATTATAATGAAGTGCATATTGCAATGTTTAAGTTAAGATAGGATAGGAGTATTTCTCAGAGTGTGTGGTGCATGTTTTATAAGAATAGTGCCAATCTAAATTCAATTTACATAATCCATGAACATATACAAACATTCAGATGAAAACAAAAGTATGTGAACTTGACAAATGATGTGAAATTTGGCCATGGTGGTATTTTTGTTGAGGATGTTCCTGATAGCCATATTTAATGACAAATGCAAAGAGTAGCATCTTATGCCAATCCACCTTTACCTTTTATACCACAATTTCATACACACTGAATCTTGACAAACAATTACTCTATACTGATCGTGTTAATTGAAGTCAGTCACTGTAATGTATTATTAAATGCTTGTGACTCAATCATGCATCACATTAATAGCACGTCATGTCAATCCAATATCATCATTTACAAAAAAATGTTTAATTGAAAGGCAAGTATGCAAATTTATGTACTGCGTATGCATGAAAGAGATGCTATGGTGTGATTTACTGTTCCCTTCAAGGGAATAAATGTGATATTTCATTTAAGAACCAGGTTTTATCAAAATACAGGCGATGTGCAAGAATGGGTTGATATTTTCTAAATGTGATGATTATGGTGCCTGAATTCTATCATGTTTGATATATGATCTGCCTTCAGTAGGTATTTAGGTAAGAAAAAAGAATTCTCTACCAGTTCCCATAGTCATAACCCTCATGCTGCTGGTGGCTATAGCTTATTTTTTCGATAGATGATGATGCTAAACAGCTGAAAAATGACTGAAACCCTGGCATATGGGTACTCACATAAGAGTACTCAGCGAGAGCTTTCCAATGAGCACCAACATGACAGGGTTCACTTTGGATGGATATCAAAAAATCTTTGCATCTTTGTGCCTTGGACGAAAGTAGCTTTGACATTGGAGGGGATAACATAACACTTATACATGCCTTGTTAGTCAAGGCAATTGGCCCAATCATCTCTCAACGGCTGAACTCTGAAATCAAATCTGTTTGTCAGACTTGCAAGGCATGCTCTTTGACTGTTGAATGAGCGTACCATAAAATCGAAGTCCCTCAACATCTACTTTATCAGCGAAAGAGCCTGCATAAAATGCATCCATTCATGAGGGAACGGTGCTTCAGGAACAACGGACCAATCATTACAGGTCAGTGAAGGAAAACCCTCTTCATAATAAATGCTACACACTTTACCATTGGAGGTCAGCCGCTCAGGGGCAGGTCAAGGTGCTTTAGTATACTTTTCATTGCTGACAAATCTATAGGGGTAGTTAAATGAAAATTGTGCGGATGGATGCTGGCATGGCAGGCACTTTATTACATGTTAGCCTTATACTAAAAGCTTATGTCACTCATTACTCATAGGCGATTAAGTCAGGTTACTAGAACATGTTGTGACCAATAAAACAGAAGACTTGAAAGGTGAATTTTTCCTTCTTTTTTTCATAATTTTCAATTTATTTCTTCTGAGATCAGTTTTGAATTGGTTGAAGACTCACCCATTGATTTGATTTCAAAATTAATCCTAAAATCATATCTCCTAGATGAATGCTTACTCCAAATTCTTCCAGCTGGTAATTTCACTAAGAATAAACATAAATTTGAATCTGTGAGAAAGGGGCTAATGTTGAAGCCCCAATACACTGTAGCTGGTGGGTGAGAAGGGAATTATTTAAGGCACAGACATAAGTACTTGCCCCGGCAAGTGAATTTTGGGCAAGTACATTTTAGTTTTCACTTACCCAAACGGGCAAGCTGATCTTCTGAACACTAGACACATTTTTGAATTGAAAATAGCACAAATACCAAGAAGTATGCAAACAATGCAGCAAAACTAAAAGGAAATGGTTTTCAAATCATTAAATCCATGATAAATAAGACATGCCATTCTAGCCTACGTTATAACTTATTTTGGGCAAGTCAAAAATCATGTTGGGCAAGTAAATCATTACTTGCCCAGCGTGGTAAGTTAGTTCTGAAATGTATATTGACGCCTGAAGGTTATATGGAGTGCCTGGGTTTATAAGCATGTCCACACCAGCAAAAACAGCAGGTATTTAGCTGAAGGTGAGACTACATGCAGCGGGCGAGAAGTTGCCGAGAAGAGCATTTATGGAACAATAGAAATCATGTGTGGCAGCTAGGTAAGTGAGGCTGCCTAATGGACTCCATAGATAGAGCATTGATTAGAGTTGAGACATCATATCTAGGATGGCTAGGTGGTCAAAAATTATGTCGGGCAAGTAAAATCATTAACTACTTGCCCAGCATGGTAAGTTAGTTCTGAAATGTATATTGACGCCTGAAGGGTATGGAGTACCTGGGTATATAAGCATGTCCACACCAGCAGTTAACAGCAGGTATTTAGCTGAAGGTGAGACTACATGCAGCGGGAGAGAAGTTGCCGAGAAGAGCATTTATGGAACAATAGAAATCATGTGTGGCAGCCAGGTAAGTGAGGCTGCCTAATGGACTCCATAGATAGAGCATTGATTAGAGTTGAGACATCATATCTAGGCGGAGGACGGCTAAGTGGTGCTGACCCAGAGACTGGCAATGCGATCTGCCAGCGACGACGTGCGTCTACAAACAAGCTAAAAGCTTGTGGCTGCGGCGATGACTACTACTACTACTACTACGTCATACTCGTGCACGCTCAGGAGTGCCTCTTTTGTCCAACCTGCTCACAAACTTGAAGCACCTGTCACTTCTGAAAGCCCACAACTCTCGCACCATCATCTTTACCAATTAGCTACTAGTAAGAAATCTGCTAAATTTCCCAGGAATTACACTGCAATTATTTCCTCAGAAGCAGCTTGGCCTATTTGCTCTATTGTCAGCAATGAGTTTTCTGGTACACTACTGAAGTTGTTGTGTCCAAACCTTTAAGGTTTTACTAAAAACTAGCAATGCTTCTTGAATGTGTGGTCTGATTTTAAAAACATGTCTGTGAATTATTACTATATTATAAGCATGAGGTGCAATTTTATTGCAAAATAGAGTTAACAAAGAAATCCAAAAATCCAATTTTCATTTGATTCTATAACAAAATGAGCATTTCAGGGCTGAAAATGATAGTGAACAAGAAGTTTTTTTTCTAGCACATGGCTGTGTAATTAACATTCGGACGCCATGCGTGCTTTTGTCAAAATAGACTGATCATGCTTATTCAGTGGCATAACAGGGAAAACCGATGACAGTTGTTTGTTTATATAGATGAAGGGTGTGTTGGTACAAATATGCTGGTCATACACATATGATGTAGACTGATTACTCGTTTCCCCTGACAGAGATGCAAATACAGCCAGGTTTAGTGCACCACTTACCTCATCATAACCAATCTTGTGGAGAAACAAAGAGATATAATGGATCCTTTCACCCATAAAGCAGTATAGGGGAGGATTGAGCAGGAATATAAGCCATTAGGGTCCAAAGAGTGGCCCTTAACAGGCCTTTTTATCGATGTGTGTACATCATGTACACATCAATACAAAACTAGGTAAGGATTACCATAACAGACTGCGAACATTTAATAATTAAGCCCCATTCCATGAAAAGTGATGAAGAAAGTATGGTTTTGATGATAATAATGATGAAAATGATATGATATGATGATGAAAATGATGTGATATGATGATGATGATGATGATGATGATGATGATGATGATGATGACAGTGATGATGATGGTGATGATGATGATGATGGTGATGATGATGGTGATGATGATGACAGTGATGATGATGGTGATGATGATGATGGTGATGATAGTGATGATGATGATGATGATAAAGTGATGAAAAAAGTAGGATATGATGATAATAATGATGAAAATGATATGATATGATGATGATGATGATGATGACGACAGTGATGATGATGATGATGGTGATGATGATAAAAAGTGATGAAGAAAGTAGGATATGATGATAATTATGATGAAAATGATATGATATGATATTATGATATGATGATGACCATGGTGATGATGATGGTGATGATAATGATGATGATGATGATGATTATGATGGTGATGATGATGATAATGATGGTGATGATGATGATGATGATGATGATGATGGTGATGATGATGATGATGATGATGATGATGGTGATGATGATGACGACGATGATAATGATGGCAATCAAGGTGAATGTGAGAATGATGAAGATAACAACAATAAGGAAGAAGAGGATGGAGATAAGAGATTATGAGATTTAAAAAAAAGCTGATTAAAGTGTCCCAGATGCTGTGCCTGACTAACCAATTCGACATCCAACCTGTACATGAACATAACTCCAAAAGAGCTAAATAAATTACAGTGTAGTTATTCACTCCATACCTAACTCAATAATTATCAAAGGCAGCCAAAACTATGCAGAAATTTTCATATCGTTTCTGGCTGAATTCACAAGCACAGATTTATGCATAAGATAATTTCATACTAATGAGATTTCATTTTTATTAGGTTGTAAGAATTAGTTTGTAATCAAATTTATGGGCCTTACTTTCAAAATCAATTCAATACACCTTCTTTTCAATTTATCAATCGCCAACCTAACTTCTTGTGATCAGTACAAATGGTAATGGCATAAAAAGAATTCCTTTTGCATGTAAAGAATTCCTATAGGATGTAGTTTTATACCAAATATGGCCATTTGATTGCCCACACATTTCGGAGAATAGGAGACCTAGATTTTTGATATAAGATTTTTTTTCTAAAGAAAAAGAAATATAAGAATATAATAGGAAAACATCATTTAAGAAGAAATAGAATTGATTAATATACTTGATATACTTGTAGGATATATAAATTTACAAAAGCTACCTAAGTAGGTCTCAATGTGACAATCCTACCCCTAGCCCCCACACCCCAACCCCTCTACCACAATGGTAGGTGCAGGAATATATCCAGGGTATTACTTAGGCGTTTATTGCTGACATATCTTTTGATGATCAGCATGCCTAGTGAAGTCACAATAGTTCAGCTTAAATTCTGCTTGATGACAGCCCTTATAGACACTCTTAATTTGATCAGCTTTTTTTCTCCATTATTTGCTTAGGGAAATATAGGACTTGGATAGCGTTACACGAGTAGATTAAAGACTATGTGACACGCTTTGACACAAGTCAGTTTGTGTTGAGGATTTCATAGTCAACAAGGCATCCTTACTGTCTGGTCATATCAGCCAAAGAACAGAGAAAGTCTTTCATATGCGGTAAGTGTCCGCTATAATATTGAACTTCGTAGAGCATTCACCTTAGGGACATGCTTCATATTAGGGTATAAAGGGATGGAGTACATTAGAAAAAGCTTTTTAGGGGTTATGAAAACATTGATTACTTTTAAATTATCAAATAAGAGAATAAAAAAGTAGTCAGCGGTGAGGCGCACATAGGTTTTTATGGCAATTGAAGTAAAGCTGTAAGAGGATATTGATGTATACGAACAAGTCGGCAGAAACAAAGCATAAAAACGGGCATTATCAGAACTTAAAATGAACAAAATGGAATACATCATTGTAAAATGTCAAAGGGTCAATCCAAATATATTCAACCATTTTGGATTCTAATGCAGCAATTTCGAACAGAAACTACTGGCAATTGAGACATAAACACCTTTCTTATTGATAAGAGTAAAACGTTTTCTTTGACATGCTTGCCAAACCAGACCAAAGTACAGAGTAACAATATATAGTATATTATGGCAAAAGAGTAAAACTTGTTGATGTTTTAGTCTGCACTGTTTCAGTATGCCTCCAGAGTTTGAGGGTACAAAGTAACAATCTAGAATATATTCTGGCATAAGAGTAAAACTTGTTAATGTTTAACCCTATACTGTTTTAGTATGCCTCCATAGTTGGAGGGTATGCTGATGAAAAGCCTATAAATACCTCTGGGCATTTAAAAGATGCTGGAGGCTTAGGAAATAATTTGTAGGCGACTGAAATCTCAGTGTATGACATGAAAAACTGGTCAGGCATTAGGCAAGATCTGTCAAGGATGTTAACTATGGATGACAATGACCTGGGTGATCCTTAGTAATACTAACACTAGTTCGGAGTACCACCAATAAATGGCTAAGACAACTCAAAAGAACACAACATGAATAAATAAATGCATGACTGACTGTATGCATAAATATCAAATAAATA
>OZ012684.1:40843385-40865885 GCA_963942565.1 Maea johnstoni
CAGCTTTGGTATAATGTAATGCAGCCTTATCAGATTCGGCTATGAGCTTTTCATAGGCATTTGAGTTTATAAATTGGATTTTAACAAGAGCAGATACTGAAGTAATCATATGATGTAATGGTGATCTCATACAAATAGATGCCACTGAAATATTCTGGCCATACTCAAATGTCTCCAAGTATTACAGCAAATAAATAGTCAAGTTTATGTTAAACAGCTAATGACCCAAATTAGTCCTTTGCTACTTAAGATAGCAGAAGTGGTAGATTTAGCTAATTAATTCAATGATGCGGTAATTAGATAAGACTATGCTGCAATTTCCACACTATCCTACTGGCCTGGAAGAGCTAAGAGGATTAGTATTTTACTAGCCTGTCAATCTCAATAACAGACCCTGCTACCACAATTGTCCGACTTTATAAACTGAAAAAATATAGATAGCAGGCTTCTCATATCACCCCTCAGTGACATAGCCAGTGATATTGGGTAAGCCAGTGTGTTTTTTATTGGGTGACCCAGGGTCTTAGCCGATATTTGGAAACAGGGTGTCCAAATAGAGGTTTCATAGACTTTTGCGTGTCCAAAGTGTGGTACAAAATACATACTACTAATAAGATAGACCCTATACCTTTACAGATTTTGCCTTTTTAGGCCAGATACTGCTTTGTGTGTCTTATAAAAGTGACACTACAGCTTCTACATCTTCTATCTTCTAAGAAAAAACATCTTCAGCAAATTCTGACATAAAATTTTGGGTCTCCAAACTGTCAACAAGATAGACGCCAGTGGCGTCAAGAGGTTGATTCCTTGTATGTCTTTTTGTAGTTAATCATTTGCAATTTTTTGTTTTTTTAATATTTTGCTATTTTGAAATTTTTCTGATTTTTGTGTTTTTTCGTTAGTGGTTACAGACTGATACACACTTGTAATGCTGCTGATGATACTTACAGACTTTTTAATCAAAAACCAAGTTTGTGAATAGACATTAATATCAGTTTGGAGCACTATAAAACATTTTCCTTTTTTATGAAATTCTTTATCTTTTTATCATACCTAATAGTGCCAAAAAATACATCTGAAACACATATCTTTCAAATTTTTCATAAGATTTCTATCTAAAACCCTCCCTCAAATATTTTCCAAAACTATAACCCACTTCTAGCTATCCAGAAACTTTGACAAACTCACCACCCACCATCACCTATCCAGTAGATCACCAAACATGAACGGGAAAAGCCCACATCCTGCACTGCAAATGACAGTCAACAAAACCCCACCAATAGCATGCTTGCCACAACTTACTTAATGCTGCCTGAAGAACTTTAGTCCGTGACTTACCCTTACATGAAAATGGCCAAACACTGCCAGAATGCAAACATGCACAGGGATCAACCTTATGGTCCCTTAAAGGGCATATGCCCCTGAACCATGTGATTTTGCTACCAGATGATGAATTATAGGAGCCAAGTTTGTGAACGGACATTAAATATCAGCTTAAAGCATTTTAAAAACTTTTCCTTTTTTTGAAATTCTTTATCTTTTCATCATACCTAATAGTGCCAAAAAATACAGCTGAAACACAAACCTTTCAAACTTTTCCCTGGGAGCATGCCCCAAGATCCCCAAACCTGGACAATGCACCCCTGGCAAAACCATACCGTCGTGGTGGCCGCACAGGAATTTAATAGCCCCTAAACTTAAAATCCTGGGAGCCAAATCTGCTCCTGTCTGAAAATGTTAAAGTCAATCACTGATGCATGTAACAAACTGACTGGCTGCCTGCAAATAACACCACATCAAAATCAAACATGTTGCCAACAGCCAAAAATCCACTCCCCCTTAACAGAGGCTTGTGACTCTCCCCCACAACACAAAATGTTAACACATAAGCTAAGTATATACAACAAAGCCCATGCATTAAAATAAGTGCCGGCTCTCAAATATTAAAAAAGACCAACAGTTAAACAGCGAATAAAAAATTTCATCATAACCTAAAATTCAGCACGCATAAATAAAATGCAACTTTTGACAAACTAAACTAATCACTAAGCCTATCCGCCAAATATAAACATGAACATTTTAACACACATACTTCAGAAAAAGAGAGCGATGGGGGGCGGGGTTAAAAATTTGACATCTGACATATCATCAAAGTAACACAAAACATTTACATGAAGATGGCCAAACACTGCCTAAAAGCAAACATGAACAGGGATCAACCTTATGTACCCTTTAGGGGCATATGCCCCTGGTTCATGTGATATTGCAACCAGATGAAAAAATATACGAGCCAACTTTGTGAAAGGACATTAAATATATGTTTGGAGCATTTTAAAACATTTTCCTTTTTCCTTAAATTCTTTATCTTTCTATCATACCTAATAGTGCCAAAAAATACATCTGAAACACATATCCTACAATTTTTTCATAAGAATTCTATCTAAAACCCTCCCCCAAATATTTCCCAAAATTATAACCCACTTCTAGCTATCCAAGAAACTATGACAAACCCACCATCACTCATCCAGTAGATCACCAAACATGAATGGGAAAAGCCCACATCCTGCACTGCAAATGAGAGTCAACAAAACCCCACCAATAGCATGCTTGCCACAACTTACCTGCTGCTGCCTGAAGAACATTAGTCCGTGACTTACCTTTACATGAAAATGACCAAACACTGCCTGAGTGCAAACATGCACAAGGATCAACCTTATGGTCCCTTAAGGGGCATATGTTCCTGGATTATGTGATTTTGCTACCTGATGATGAACTATAAGAGCCAAGCTTGTGAATGGACATTAAATATCAGCTTAGAACATTTTAAAAAAAATTCAACTTTCTTGAACTTCTTTATCTTTTTATCATACCTAATAGTGCCAATAAATACATCAGAAACACAAACTATTCAATTTTTTCCCTGGAAAAATGCTCCAAAACCCCCAAACCTGGACAGTTAAAACATTTCCCTTCCACTGAAATTCTTTATCTTTTTATCATACCTAATAGTGCCAAAAAATACAACTGAAACACATATCCCTCAATTTTTTCAAAAGAATTCTATCTAAAACCCTCCCTCAAATATTTTCGAAAACTATAACCCACTCCTAGCTATCCAAGAAACTATGGCAAACTCACCACCACTAATCCAGTAGATCACCAAACATGAATGGGAAAAGCCTACAACCAGCACTGCAAATGACAGCCAACAAAACCCCACCAGCAGCATGCTTGCCACAACTAATATGCTGCTGCCTGAAGAACTTTAGTCTGTGACTTACCTTTACATGAAAATGGCCAAACACTGCCTGAATGCAAACATGCACAAATATCAACCATATGGCCCCTTAAGGGACATATGCCCCTGGCCATGATCTTCCGCCACTAAAGCAGGTCCAGCACTACCAGAAACCCAATATGCATGCAATAACTTTGTACTTAAACCTAAAATAGACTGATACACACTTGTAATGCTGCTGATGATACTTACAGACTTTTTAATCAAAAACCAAGTTTGTGAATAGACATTAATATCAGTTTGGAGCAATTTAAAACAATTTCCTTTTATTTGAACTTCTTTATCTTTTTATCACACCTAATAGTGCCAAAAAATACATCTGAAACACATATCTTCCAAACTTTTCATAAGATTTCTATCTAAATCCGCACTTAAAAAAACTTCCCTATTTTTGAATTTCTTTATCTTTTTATCACACCTAATAGTGCCAAGAAATACAACTATAAGAGCCAGTTTGTGAATGTACATTAAATATCAGTCTAGAACAATTTCAAAAAAAATTCCCATTCTTTGAACTTCTTTATCTTTCTATCATACCTAATAGTGTTAAAAAATACATCAGAAACACAAACTTTGTAATTTTCCCTTTATTTTGATCAGTATTTTCGTTTGTTTTGCATCTTGGGCGATACAAATGCAGGGAGATGCTGCTTGGGCCCGAGCACTGGGTTGAAGGGGTATGGGACCGGCATCGGCATCAAAGGGTAGAAGCCTGCATACTTCAGGTCTGCTACTTCACCTACACCATGCAACCTGAAAAAATAATCATACATACCATCAAAGCAACACAAAAATATCAACACAAAACATATCTCACCAAATGCAATCTTATATTATCACACCGACACAATATCTTCTTTAAACAGTAATTGTTTTGTTTGAGGGACAGTGAAGATTTGCATGGTTTCTATATTTTGTGTATGTGTTTTTATAAAATTGTATATTGAGTGATAGTTTTGTATTGATACTTTTGTATTTATTTCAATTTAATGTATGCTTACTATTTTGGGTTGTCAGGTAAATCAAGTTCCTATGATGCTCTTTGGTGTAGATGCAGTATGATGTCGAAGCCAGTTTCTATGACAGTACACACTTTTCCTGTCACCCAAAACAATTAAAATCATATCTTTATCTAAAATACAACAACAGTGAGAACGGAAGGGATGGCAGGGTTAAAGGTCTGCTAACTTCAGGACTGCATACTACACTCATGGTGAGAAGGGTATATATACTGACTGCTGAAATCGCGATAAAAATATTTACTACTTCCGTTTTTTTCAAAGTTGTTTTTTTACGATTGTGGGGAACAAAAAAAATCCACAAATGGGCAGGATGGATTATTTAGAGTCATACATACCATCAAAGCAACACAAAAATATCAACACAAAACATATCTCACCAAATGCAATCTTATATTATCACACCGACACAATATCTTCTTTAAACAGTAATTGTTTTGTTTGAGGGACAGTGAAGATTTGCATGGTTTCTATATTTTGTGGATGTGTTTTTATAAAATTGTATATTGAGTGATAGTTTTGTATTGATACTTTTGTATTTATTTCAATTTAATGTATGCTTACTATTTTGGGTTGTCAGGTGAATCAAGTTCCTATGATGCTCTTTGGTGTAGATGCAGTATGATGTCGAAGCCAGTTTCTATGAGTGCTGCCTGCAGTTATGTCCCTTGACACCCTTCTCACCATGAGTGAAAATGCAATCCTGAAGTATGCAGACCATTAACCCTGCCATCCCATGCATTCGCATTACATGCTCTTTGGGCTTATAAGTTTGTGACCAATAAATTATAACAGTACACACTTTTCCTGTCACCCAAAACAATTAAAATCATATCTTTATCTAAAATACAACAACAGTGAGAACGGAAGGGATGGCAGGATTAAAGGTCTGCTAACTTCAGGACTGCATACTACACTCATGGTGAGAAGGGTATATATACTGACTGCTGAAATCGCGATAAAAATATTTACTACTTCCGTTTTTTTCAAAGTTGTTTTCTTACGATTGTGGGGATCAAAGAAAATCCACAAATGGGCAGGATGGATTATTTAGAGTCTGTTTTCTTGAAGTTGAAACTTTTTTTCCGGTTTTAGTGGCGAAATTAATAAGTAAATTTAGAATTTCGCCAGGGTTCCTAAATCAACATTCCAAAAAGCCGTTTTTGCCGTTTTTTTCCGAAGTCGCCATTTTTTTTCAAAAATTACAAATATAAGCAACAAGTTATGATAATAGGGTAAAAGCCCTATTTGTTGCGAACACTTTGATGGGCCATTTGTAAATTTTGACCCAGAAACGGCGACGTGACAATTTATTGAAAAAAGTATGTTTTTTGTGTGAAATGCACACAATGCATATCAATGCCCTAATCTCGCTATATCAAAAAAATCAACTTCCGGTTGTAGCGAAAAGCTATTTTTTCGCTTCCAACCTGAAGTTGAATTAAAAAAATGATTGAATCAGATAGATGAGGATCTCATCTATCCAGGTAGGTAGTCATATTGTGATCGGGGGGAGATAGCTTGATGAAATTGACAGGAATCGGCGAGGTACCATTGAGAATGTACTAATCGCCGTGGTCAACACGCCACCATCGATGCGTGTTGACAAATATCTCAAAATATTTTCGATTTTCCGAAACCAAAAGAATTAATCTTAATAATATAGATACTTGGCTTGTTAATTCTTTTGGTTTCAGAATTTTAGAGTTAGAGATGGCCACAAACGAAAGCTTTGAAATCGGGGTGCAAATTTCGTCAAACCCGACCCATCGCCATGTTCACGCCACCATCGATGCGTGTTGACAAATATCTCAAAATATTTTCGATTTTCCGAAACCAAAAGAATTAATCTTAATAATATAGATACTTGGCTTGTTAATTCTTTTGGTTTCAGAATTTTAGAGTTAGAGATGGCCACAAACGAAAGCTTTGAAATCGGGGTGCAAATTTCGGCAAAACCGATATTCAAAATGGCGGAGGGTAACCTAGCCAATGTAAAAAATACGTGAATGAACACGTAAGTAAAATAGTACAAAGAGAAATACAAATAGCCGCTCATTGGTTAATAAACCGCGGGAAAGAGTACCACGTGGTGTGACGGTGAGGCAGTGAGACCGCTCATTGGATAATTCACCAGAGACAAACCACGTGGTGCTGTCACGTGATTAGCCGATCGCAGAAAAGTATGTTTTTTGTGTGAAATGCACACAATGCATATCAATGCCCTAATCTCGCTATATCAAAAAAATCAACTTCCGGTTGTAGCGAAAAGCTATTTTTTCGCTTCCAACCTGAAGTTGAATTAAAAAAATGATTGAATCAGATAGATGAGGATCTCATCTATCCAGGTAGGTAGTCATATTGTGATCGGGGGGAGATAGCTTGATGAAATTGACAGGAATCGGCGAGGTACCATTGAGAATGTACTAATCGCCGTGGTCAACACGCCACCATCGATGCGTGTTGACAAATATCTCAAAATATTTTCGATTTTCCGAAACCAAAAGAATTAATCTTAATAATATAGATACTTGGCTTGTTAATTCTTTTGGTTTCAGAATTTTAGAGTTAGAGATGGCCACAAACGAAAGCTTTGAAATCGGGGTGCAAATTTCGTCAAACCCGACCCATCGCCATGTTCACGCCACCATCGATGCGTGTTGACAAATATCTCAAAATATTTTCGATTTTCCGAAACCAAAAGAATTAATCTTAATAATATAGATACTTGGCTTGTTAATTCTTTTGGTTTCAGAATTTTAGAGTTAGAGATGGCCACAAACGAAAGCTTTGAAATCGGGGTGCAAATTTCGGCAAAACCGATATTCAAAATGGCGGAGGGTAACCTAGCCAATGTAAGAAATACGTGAATGAACACGTGAGTAAAATAGTACAAAAAGAAATACAAATAGCCGCTCATTGGTTAATAAACCGCGGGAAAGAGTACCACGTGGTGTGACGGTGAGGCAGTGAGACCGCTCATTGGATAATTCACCAGAGACAAACCACGTGGTGCTGTCACGTGATTAGCCGATCGCATTAAATATGCAGAAAACCCACGCATGCGCATCCACCCACGCATGCGCATCCAACGGCCGCCCCACCAGACCAGACGCGCTACAGAATCGTATTGGAGTGAAGAAAACGTAATGTATAAACACGTAAAAATCCACCAAAAAAAAACTAGGCAACCCACAGAAACAATGAAACAAACTCTATAAACTACACACCCAACTCTAACAGAAACATTAAACAAAACGACCCCACCACACCCCACTCTCCAGATCATTCGCCTTGAATTTTCCAAAAATGCCATGTAAGACAACATAGGGAAAATGCATCAACCAGCTCCCAGGACCCCCCCCGGGAATGCAAGACAACAAAAGCGAACTGAATATAGGTTGTTGTTTGTACAACAACCTCTAAAAACAATTGCCCGAGGCAAGAGATGCAAGCAGATCATAAGTGCCATGTTTCAAAAGGAAACGTTTTTTGTTTTGTTTTTTAGTTTAAAAGCATGCATTTTAACAAGCATTGGTTTTCAGGGTGATCTATATGTAAGCCCATCCAAAGCACTCGGACCATCTCCAAATGCATTACTAAAATAGTGTAAATGCAAATGCATTACTAAAATAGTGTAAATGATATGTTTATACTATCTCTTAAGGCCAATCCAATTTAATTACTTGTCTTAAGAGCTCCGGCGCCAGGAAAAGGGCCGTTTTGAAAAAAAAAAAAAGTTGAAAAATACGTTTTTTTTTATTATTTTTATTTTTTTAAGCGTCTGCCGACTCAGACTGAGACTGGTATCAGGATGTTTTGATCACCCCAGTCTTGACATGATCATCTTAAGGCAAAGGCTTATCTTTCATAAGCCTTTGTAGTCAGAGAATAAATGCTCGTAAAACACTAAAACTCCCATTACCAGAACACTTCTCCGGGAGAGGCACGATGTCATAGTTATCAGCGTTCAATTACAAAGACCGGCCGGCCTATCATCGTCAGGCAGTTAAGGTGATGGGTACCATTGCAAGCCAGTTGAAAGCCCTGTCCCACAACACACCTCAAAGCAGCATAATCCTATAACTAGGTGTATCTCCAGGTACCTGAGTGTTATCAGGTAGAGAATATCATCGCCACCTGTCATTATTCAATCCATATTCTGTTTTATTTCAAAATTTACAACTTTTTTTTCGAATGACATATTCTCATTAATTACGCAGTTGATGGTTACTGTAGGTTCACAGATACCTTAGGGATGTCATTGACTAGGCCCAATAAAAAGTATTTTTTTGATTTTTTACTGCTAGCAACTATATTGATACCAGTTAACCAAGAAGGTATACAGATTACTTGCAATTGCTTTTGTGAACCAAGGAGGACTGTCCCTGTTTTGATCTGAGAAGTGTATTTCCCCAGCAGAAAACTATTAGAACTTATCTCAGATTCTTTGTCCAGGAAGTCTAGTGTTTTATCAGAAATGGACTGATAAAAAATTCTTCATTCATACATGTATGTGTGTATGCGCAGGTAATAATAAAATATTTAATTATAGAAGGAGCCCCTACTTAGATCTTGGTGTTGTTTTAATGTAGAGTGATTTTGTCATTTTTTATTGCACTCATATATATTCACTTATCAATACATAGTAGTAACATCAATTCATAGAACTTTGCCTTTGAATATGAAAATTAGAATAATTTGAAAAAGAATTTATATCCCTGTAGCCTTAAGGGTGGGAGATATACATCCTCGAATCTGAGGCTCTGCTACAGCATTGTTAAATGCTTGTAGTTGATTGAACCACCCTCATGAAAAAATAGTATTATTATAATTGTTATAATTCCTCATTTGTGTTTCAAATGTTTCTGCAATTGTATTTTTCTTGGTGATAATAGCAAAATATGTGGTTTTGGGTGGGACAGGCATAAAAAGTACATATTAGGCTGCAGGTTGTGGAGTGATCTCAGGTACAGCTTGATTGATTTTTTTGCTGGTAGAATTCAAAGTATTTTGCTTATTTTAAATGCACTCTCCTTATTAAAAACAACAACATGTATGTATGTGTACCCTAGGGTTGACATGCCCCTTTTTATTTGTAATTAGTCTATGCATTCTTATTTCTTAGTATGCTGTGCTATTAGTTCTTAATAATTGAAACTCTGAATAAAACTGGATGAGCTATTTTGTTTTCTATAAATATGGTAGTGATAGATTAAAAATATATACATATGTGAAATAAACTGGTGTTTATAGTTGCTTTCTCTATTCAATTTTTATGGCAATGAATCATGACAATGAGCCAGGGCTCAACACTAGCACTAGCCCCGGCTGGTGAAAGTCCCAAAAACCTAGATGAGGGCTAGTGAAACCATTGCTAGCCCCACTTGTTGTTCATATCTTAACCCATTCATACCCGTATCAGCCAAAACTGCTACTAGTCAAGTAGATCTCCATGTATGAAAGGGTTAAACCATTTGGGATAGGGCTATTTGAAGTTAAGATGGGTTAACTTACTTAACTTGTATAACTCATGATGATGAGGATGATGACTAGAGTTGGTATTCATGAATCTTGGTGCATTATTTGAAAGTTTACAATTTATTTCATTCGGAATACTTGGTTCTTACAATAAATATTTCTAAAGCTTGCACTTTATTATTTTTTTTTTGGAGTCTGACAGAAAATTTCTCAACCACTTTCGTCCGTAAGACACCGAAGTCGACTTTTTTTTTTTTTTTTTGGAGTCTGACAGGTTTTTTTTCCGAAAAAGCTTGTAAGACAAGTAATTAAATTGGAGTGGCCTAATATATAAAATAAATTTCAGAACTTAGCCAAGATCCCATATATTGCTTGAGCAATAGATCTTCCAAAAAGGAAAGTAAGACAGTGAGGTCATTTGTGTTTTAGAATCAAAGACTGAAAAAATAGGTCAAAAATTCAAATCAACATTCTCCATGAAAAAACTCCTGTTAGAGACAACCTATATTTTTTAAAGAGTTGAGGCAGCTTTTTGAGCATCACGTATGATGTTAGCCTGCCTCCCAGGCCATATTTAAACGCCCTCCCTTATGGATAGATGGCACTGCGGTATACTAGGAGGTCAGTCTACTAGACAGTCCAAAGAAGTTCATTAGTCCAAAGAGGAAAATAGGACGGAAAGCATTGGATTTTTTCTTTTACAAAACACACACAAAATACAAGATAAGAAGGGTATTATTCATATGAGTATTGGATTGTCCCATTTCAAATATTTCTCAAGGCATCAAAATCTCAACATAACATACTATGATTGGCTTCGCTCATGGACAGTGCATCTAGCTTTGGCTCTAAACAATTATATGCCAATAACACATATGGGTAAATGCTCCATTATCACTGAGGGCATACTGCAGTTAACAAGCCCTATCCCATTTTCTTTCCAAGACCATTTATGGGCCATTATTCCCCCTCATATCTGTTGAATTTGACCCATGTCGGTCCAGAGTGTGCTATTGGCGGTAATGGCAATATAGTACTGTATTATATGAACAATAAATCGCAGTTTACTTGTATTGCAGGATCATAAATGGACCTTTTCTATCAGTGTAATGATATCAGGGCACCAGGAATCGCCTGCTTTAAGTTATAATATCAATACATTTGCTGATTACTTGATCAAATGTGGTACGAAATGTGGATTATCATATATTGTGAAATATTTATTCGAGAGCCTTGCCTCCAGGTTTTCCGACGGAATTTTTTTACCGGGATGTAAATACAAGACAAAACCACAAACACTACATGTAGATTTCACAGTAAACTTTGTACTGCAATAAAACTGTACAAAATTAATGTAGATGCTCTATGTAGATTTCACAATAAACTTTGAACTGCAATAAAAATAAACAAACGTAGAAGCCCTATGTAGATTTCACAATAAACTTTGTACTGCAATAAAACTGAACAATACAGATTTCACAATGAATTTTCTACTGCAATGAAACTGAGCAAATTCCGACAAGAAATCAACAATTAAAAGGCACCTGCACACCAATATCTACTCCTAGCCTTGCATTGACAACACCACAGCATGGAAAACAAAGTTCAGTGTGCTTTCATTTCTAACTTCAAATGGAGCGAAAGATAATCTAATTAGTGAAAGGGCCCATTCACTATACATCACTATCATCTCATGCTTTGATACCTCCACAATGGCATTTCATTAGTTTATGAAAGGTATGGTTGTGCAATGCAATTAATGCAAACATGTATTCATACCGGACGCATATGCATAGTTTGAAACATGAAAACATTTATCAGTGCAATAGATGTTAATATGTATATAATGATAATAATGATAATAATAATAATATAAATAATAATAATAATGATAATAATAACATGATAATAATGATAATAATAATGATAATAATTATAATAATAATAATAATAATGAAAGTAATAATGATGATGATAATAATAATAATAATAATAATAATAATAATAATAATAATAATAATAATAATAATATTAATAACAATGACAATGATAATAATGATAATAATAATAATCATCTTAATTTAAAGAAGGTAACTCAGTCCAATGGTAAGGATCTTCCCTAAGGCCCTCTACATGACAAACCGATAACATCTAGATTACAAAAAAGGAAAATATGGTAATATCTTGACAACCACGCAACATTTTGAGAAGTATTTGAATGAATATTGCTATTCCATTTGGGCAAACTAATCCCTCTTCTAGTATTTTTCTAATCATACTCTCATCTATTGAGTTACTGCGCAAATTTAAAGAAGCCCAAATACCCTCCAGCAGGGTCATAAAGTGAAATTTTTAGCACTCCAAAATAAAGCTGTATACAGTATATCAACATGATGTGGATAGGCTAGCTGGAGGTAACATGAAATGAAAATGTATGGAAGCTTTACATAAGAATGGTACCTACTGATAATTAATCATACTTTTAAAAGTTGATTTGGATATACAGATAACCTAGTAGATCTGTGTTATTACTATAAACATACGTAAGTGATATTCTGTTGCCCTAAATTGATACATATTCATAATAAATGTTAATAGTAATAATGTCAATACTTCACAACATCAAATGAGAGCATCACATTACGCAATTAAGACCACTTAGCCTATGACATGCTATTAGGCTTAAAACTTAATGAGGTATTCAGTCTAACATTGAGTAACAGGTCCATTATCTATGAAGGAATAATATATGTATGGCAATTAATAATCTAGCTAGTAAATATCAACATATAGGAGTACTTACACAACAGGAGGCTGGTAATAACCAGGTTGAGTATGCTTAATAATGTATGCAATTGAGGGATGGGGCACCCGCAGTAGTGGAAATACAGGGGGCGCTATGGCAGTTTAAGGTGTAACGCATGATAATTTGTGACATTCCCAGCCAGAATATAAAATTAGTTAAACCCATAGCTATTCAATAAGTAGTTATAGGACATGTGCAGTGTAGCGTCACACCCAATCCAGGGTCTTAGCCAGGATTTAGAAACTGGGTTCTTAAAATTGGCAATTGTTAAGTTTTTGTTCATTCTCTTTTTTTTGCTCATCCTTAAATTTCAATCATAATCAAGTATATACTTATCAATGTAAGGCATAATAGACTAATGCAATGTCATTGGAATGATGTCAAGGTGAAAAGAAATCACTTATATGCTTGAAATAGACATTTTAAGAAATTCTGGGTGTTCTTGAGTGGCGATCGTTGAGGGATTGGTGTCCAAATGAAGCCCTGCTGGCTAAGACTATGACCCAATCACCAACCATCTAGTAGTGAAAGGTAACCTGCTGTCAGAAAGGGACACCAAAAGGCTGGCGTGACCCCTGAAAGAAAATATATTAGACTAATTGTAAGTGACATCTAATACATCCCATTGTGTGCAAATACTTTGTACACTAGACCTCCAACAAATATTTCCCACATATCAATTATCTCCCTGGAACAGTGGCTGTTGTTGTTGCTGTTGCTGTTGTTGTTGTTGTTGTTGTTGTTGTTGTTGTTGTTGTTGTTGTTGTTGATGATGATGATGATGATGATGGTGCTGTATGCAAGGGCTGTCATTGACATCCATTTTTTTTTTCGATTCCGATCATTTCGATTCGATTCTGAAGAACTGCACTAATAGAATATTTTCACATGTTCCAAACTATTTTTGTGGCTAGGATCCTATGAAGATTTTCTCAACACTTTTTGATTGAATACTTGAGTTTCTCTTCTAAATTCTTATAAGTGTTGGCTAAAAATGGCAAAAATGGTGGAAAAGGCTGAAAAAATGTGTTTCGATTAATTGACATAACAATTGACATAATATTTTTTTCGATTAATTGAAAAAATTATTTCGATCCTTCGATACTTGTCATATCAATGACAGTCCTAGTGCTGTATTAAACGCCATTGTTTCTATGTTTACAAAGTTGATGCTGTTCAGCAGCATACATGCTCAAATAATACAGGAAAGCCAAAAGATACACCTCAAACAAATATTTCCCACCTATCAATGTCCTTCTCCCCCATGGAACAATGGTTGTTGTTGTTGTTGTTGTTGTTGTTGTTGTTGTTGTTGATGTTGTTGTTATTGTTTTTGTTATTGTTGTTGTTGTATTGTTTTTTGTTATTGTTGTTGATGATGGTACTGTATTAAATGCCATTGTTTATGCTTACTTTTTTGATGCTGCTGAGCTATTCCGCAGCAAGCATTCTCAACGATACAGGAAGGCCACAATGTCGCGGAACTCCATGCTTAAACCAGCAATAGCACTGAATTATTCAAGTTGTAATGTAATATTTTGTTCTTACTATTCTAACATTACAACTTGGAAAACAGATTTTTTTTGCTAAAATTATCCTTCAATTCCGAAAGGACTACGAAAAACCCACACTCCCAAAAGTGGTATTATTGAAGATTTTTCATTGAGAGTGATGTTCAAGTAGTTTTAGTTGTGATTTATTTTACCCATGATGGTAAGGATCACATTAGATACGAGGTCAACCATAAGGGGATGGAAGTGCCAATGCCACCAAAAACATTCTTTTCACCTTTATCATGTTAGCTACAGTATAAGTCTCATCCTCTCTATTAGCATGGAGCAATAAACTTCAATTAGCCTCTTTCCACTTACCTATTATCGTTATAATGAGACGATATGTTACATTTGGTAGCATGATTCCCTAAATGCTTTTTGCTGCTGGTTTCCGCCTTGGAGCATTGTGTAGGTATATCAGGTTTCACATTAATGGAGATAACAGACATGAATATTCTCTGTAAATACAATTCCTTATCTGCTGCTTGACCAAAGTTGCCGGTTAATGCAATATCTATGATTTTAGGAGCATATGAAATAATCAAGAGATGCTGTCAGGCTTCTTTCGTCAAAAGCACAAGAACACAAAAAATTTTGAAAACCATTTAAACTTTGTCATGTTGATATCCATTGGATAGCTCTCGCTGATGAGTACCCATATGCCAGGGTTTCAATAATTTTTAAGTTTTTTTTAATCATTTTGTATTGGCCAAAGTTGCCACCTCCAGCATAGGGAATAATGGAGATAACAGAAAAGAATATTCTCTGAAAACACTATTACTTTTCAGGTGCTTGACCTGATCGCGTGTACGGTTAATGCAAAATCTATGGTTTTAGAAAAGCCATATAAAATGATCAAGAAATGCTGAGGTCATTGGCACCATAAGAGGAAAATATAACTTAGAACTACAAGTAATATATGAAACTTATTTTACTTGTTTAGAAATTACTTTATATATAGGAATAAATAGGAAAATGTAGATAATGTTTGATAATTAAATCCATCTCAAAAAGATAAGTGTTCAGACATGTTTGGTGATTGTGCCATGCAGCATCTTAGCTAGGATTTACAAACTGGGTGCCCTAAATTAGCAATCGTAAAAATCTCTGGCATCCCATTTTTAAGGGAGACCTCAATATACGAAATTAGAACCTTAAACACGTATTTTCTTATTGAAATAAGGCATAATATATCCTCATACAATGTCATAAGAATTGTTCAGAGGAGGAAAAAAGACAACTATATATTCGGAATTGACATTGTAAGAAATTAATCACAGAAATATTTGGGTGTCCTGAGGGGTGATTTTTGAGGGTTTGGGTGTCCAAATGACACCCAGACACCCTGCTGGCTAGGATTAATTGTGGAGGTGAAAACCTTGGCCCCCCTGCTCATAACATACGTCAATAATGTAGACATGTAACAGCTATTCTTTGATGAAATCTCTCCTTCCTATCTACACAACAAACTGTCTCCCACACTTCTCTGTTCTCAGTTGTGGCCCTTGGGTGTGATATTCAGCCAAGCCTCACTGAAGGTGGCACTCGTCTATATCTCTTGGTGCACATGGGAATCAAAACCCAGCTATTCCATACCTTGCATAAATAAGGCATATGGAACCAGCACTTTTTGCCTATAACAAGCTATGTACGTTAGTTTTTTAACCCTTCCAATGCTGAGGCTACTTTCGTCACAGGCACAAGGATGCAAGGATGTTTCATGTTTGAAAATCATCTAAACCCTTCCATGTTGGTATTCATTGAAAAGCTCTTGCTGAGAACTCTCAGATGAGTATCCATACACTAGGGTTTCAATCATATTTCAACATTGCATCATTTTGTTAGGACCAAAGTAGTCACCAGCAGGATAAGGCTTAATCAAACCAGTGACTTGCAGTAAATGAAGGCATGAGGTACGTCACTTCCCACTTAAATATTCATCTTTTCTATATCACAATTGTAATAATCGATCATGTGAAACATCATATTTCCAATTCATTCATTCATATTCTAAATTCTAATAATACATGAGTGTACTATTCAAAATATAAATAAATGTTGGATTCAAATATATAGTGTCTCAATTTCTATCACAATACTTAATCTTGATGATTTCTGAAGTAGAGATCGGGACTCAGCTTAATCAGCAAACCAGGTACTTTTCAAAACGTATGGTCCATACCAGGGTCTTACCGTAAAGTCTCGCAAATCTCGGCCGCCCTAGGAAACTCGGCCACTATAATTAATTAACAAAATAATTATTGGGGAAATTCGCCCACCCCCGATTCATCCAAGCACACATTTTACCAAATGTCGGCCACCCAGTAAATTTCAATGATATAACAAAAAACATTTAGATTTTCAAAGTTTGCGATTGATTTTGATTGAAAACAATTGTTTCTCGTGCCACTATCCGCCAAAACACAATCGTAGCCGAACCGGAAGTATGAATCGTATTTCTGCTTGGCTCAGGCAAGCATGGGGGCGTTTCTTGATTGACAGCATTGAAGAGATTGCACTTTGCTCGCTCAGCCATTCAGGGTAGCCCCCTGGCTGTCAATCACACACGTGCGAGGCATGTCTTGAACATATGAAACTGACGATAAATACGCCATAGCACCTTCTAGCATTCTTGTTTTGGTAAATCCATGTAATTATATGCTTTTCTGTGGCCCTCATTCCATCTGATTATACATGTACATGTACATCGCCAATTCAGTCGACGCATGGCGTCACGTAGTTAGCAACCGATTCACCAATATACATTGTTCCTGCCATGTGCCTATAGCTTGGCCGGTATATGCCGGCGCATGTCAATCGTTCGCCGTATGTAGGTAGCCATTTTAAGTCTGACTTGTAAACAAGTATAAATTCAATGCATTTTTGGCGTGCGGCACCAAGAATAAACAAGTAAACAACATATAAGGTAAGCAAATTCCTTTATTAGTATATATAGCAGAGGAATGACAAGTCAGGTAGGTGGACAATAAGGATTTTGTGGGGGAAAATTGTGTTCTTTTGTACGAAGTAAGCAATCGCGATTTTCCATCTAGCTTCTGTTTCAATTGATGATGTCGGCGAATTTCGGCCACGGTGTCTAAGCTTTGATCGCTATTTTCCCAAAATTCCGGCCACCATCAGCCAACAAAAATCGTAATTAATAAAAAGTGTCCGAGATTTGCGAGACTTTACGGTAGCCAGGATTCAGAAACTGGGTGCCCAAAATTGGCAATTGTAAAATTTTTGGGCATCCACATTTTTAAGGGGGACCATAATATACTCAGATTCCACCCATAAACATGTATAAAGGGTTTGGGTGTCTAAAAAGACACCCAAACGCCCTGCTGGCTAAGACCATGCATATGAAACTTAAGAGTATAGGTGTCAGGGAATCTAAAAATGCAACCTATACAGATATTTAAGCTGCAGTGAAGTAGTTCCTTTTTATAACATCACATAGAAACCGAAGAATTCTCTAACGAGCATCGCATTCTCGTTAAAGCAGATTGATTGAACCATATTCCATTTGAATAATCTTCTTGAACTCTACTAAATTCATTTTCTTAAAAGGGAAGTTGCTATTGCCACAGCGAAAGAATGCAATTACTTTTCACTACAGCTGTAGTTTAGTTGAGAGGTAGGGGTTTGATGACATTTTTCCTGCTTCAAAAGCTATTGTGGTCTCCTCGGTTGGTATTTTAGTTGTGGTGATCACATTTGTCATTTTCTAAAGTGCTGACTGCAACTCCTACTGTAGGAGCATTATTTTACCTAACACACATATGACACACGTCAGTTGGCATGTGGGTTGACCATTAAGCAAGGAGTCCACATGTAGTTCTTTGGCTTTGAAAAAATTCCCCACCTTAGTTACTGAAGATTACAAAGCAGCATATATATATATATATATATATATATATATATATATATATATATATATATATATATATATATATATATATATATATATATATATATATATATATATATATATATATTATATACATAAATATACATATAAATATACATATATATATATATATATATATATATATATATATATATATATATATATATATTATATACATAAATATACATATAAATATACATATATATATATATATATATATATATATATATATATATATATATATATATGTGTGTGTATATATACACACATATATATATACATGTGTACATTATTGTAATAATTGGTTCACTAACATTTAATGCCTAAAATCTTTGCAATACCTGATTTCCTGCGTAAAATGTATAATTCTTTCTCTTCAGCATCTGCCACTATAGGCACTTCAGGTTCCCTATAGATTATTGCACCTGTTACAAAATTAGGTGTAATTTCTTATATAAAGGTTGAAAGATGACAATAAAACAGGTGTTTAAGTACTCGAAATCACTCAAGCAGTGATTATATAATCTGTTGGCTTGCAAATTATTTACTTGGCTTGCACGCATATAAAAGCTTATCCGCAAGTCAAACATGCATTAAATCTGCCAAGTTTCACCAACCCCGTTAGGCAAGTTTCATAATATTTTCACACGCCTAGCAGGTTAATTCAGCACTTCACAGACATGGATCCATAGCTGCAGAGCTAATGCTACAAGGTATCATTGCAAATATGGCTCAACCAACAATCACACCTACAATTAATCAATGGAACATGCAGATAGAGCTGTTCCTGATACTTAACCCTTTCAATGCTAATGCTACTTTCGACCAAAGCACAAGGACGCAAAGATTTATGAAAATCATCTAAACCCTGATATGTTGGTATTCATTGGATAGCTCTCACTGAGTACTCTCAGATGAATACCCTGATGGTGCCATGAGTGCCAGGGTTTCAGTCATTTTCTAGGTTTTTTGCATGATTTTAAATTGGCCATATTAGCCACCAGTAGCATAAGGGTTAATCCCATTCATGACTGGCTATCTCGTTGACATCAAGTATAAACTGGAAAAATATTACAGTTGTTTTATACTAGTTTCTGATTAACATTTTCTCTTCAATTATTTTCTGAAAACTGCTTTTGTAAGAGAGATAAGCCCAAAATAGTCAGGCAGTTTTTGAATAAAATAAAATTAAATAAAGTCAATTAGATTTTTAACAGGCATTTCCAATTAATTATCTGAAATCATGATACACCTATTTCTAATAACCGACGATGATTCAATTTACTAACCACAAAACTAAGTACACTTAGCATAATATTGAATATATGCAGTACATAGAGTTAAAATGCCCATTTCCCAAATTATATAGCACATATATCTTTACTTAGACAAAATCGTTAGATCACCTGTCCAATGGGTTTGACGTCAAGGTTGCACCTGCACAAGCGGGGCACATTAGATGCACAAATAGACCAAGAGGCAATAAAAGCAAATCCTATACAAATCACATAGAAGAAAAACAAGATGTGTACCAATAGACTGCCCACATATGCACATTAACCCTTATGCTGCTGGTGGCTAAGTTGGCCAATACAAAATAATGCAAAAATCATGAAAAAACACTGAAACCCTGGCATATGGGTACTCATGTGAAAGTACTCAGTGAGAGCTTTCAAATGAGTACCAACATGACAGGGTTTGGTTGGTTTTCAGAAATATTGGCGTCATTGTACTTTGGACGAAAGTAGCCTCAGCATTGGAAGGGTTAAGTGAATATGCATTGGTACTGAGTGGGTTTTCACACATAGCTACTGATTGCCATTGATAATACAGTTCTAGGTATTTAGAAGTTCAAATATGAAACAAGTGCAAGTGTTTCATTGAGTCAAAGAGTCAGCATGTGGCTTGAGGTCTGCCGGCAGCCATCAAATCACTTTGTGATTTACATATGAGGTGAGCTTTGTGACAGGAGCTACCATTATTGTCTTTCACTAATGGTTCTGAATTTATTTATGGGGTTATGTAGTATTTCTTGTAAGTAAGTATTATCAACTTGAGAATTTAGAAAGATCTCACAATATATTTGAGGGGGAGATATTGGTGTTGCTCGGATTAACATTCCCTCTTAAAATATTTACCCTTACTTTTCTTGCAAGATTTCATTAGAATTGTCAGGCCGCTGTGGGCATATAAGGGTTAAGGTGCACAGATTTCCTCCCAGACAGGTAGAATTGGCAGGATATAGTAATATGATGAGTTTTGGGTACATGAGGACATTAATGGGTTAAGGTGCATAGATCTCCCACCTGACAGGCAGATTTGCATGATATTGTGATATAATGATCTTTAGGTATATGTTGGAGTTAATGGGTTAAGGTGCACCTGACAGGCAGATTTGCATGATATTGTGATATAATGATCTTTAGGTATATGTTGGAGTTAATGGGTTAAGGTGCACCTGACAGGCAGATTTGCATGATATTGTGATATAATGATCTTTAGGTATATGTTGGAGTTAATGGGTTAAGGTGCACCTGACAGGCAGATTTGCATGATATTGTGATATAATGATCCTTAGGTATATGCTGGCATTAATGGGTTAAGGTGCACAGATCTTCCAATTGACTGGCGGAGAAATCGTGATATGATGATCTCTGGGTATAATTTGCAGCAGGTAGAAGCTTTGATGAGTTAGTGGCCACCTGCAGGCCATTGCGGGCGTTATTGGCGAGGTGAGCGGCGGCCGGGAAGGCGCACCTGAGTCTCATTGTCAATCACCTGCATCTACCTGACAATCGCAGGTGAGGAGTGCAATCACTGCAACATCCCCCAACAAAGCTTCTTAACCCTTCCAATGCTGAGGCTACTTTTATGAAATTATCCAAAGCACAAGGACGCAAAGATTCCTAAAAAACATCTAAACCTTGTCATGTTGGTATTAATAATAATAATTGGAATTTATATAGCGCCTTTTCCATTCATAAAATGTTCAAAAGCGCTGCACATTGTCATAGTTTGAGTAATAGTCCACAACGCCTCAATGGGCGAGCCTGAAAAGGTGTGTTTTGAGACACTTCTTGAAAAAATGGTATTCATTGGATAGCTCTCATGGAGTACTCTCATATGTGTACCCATGTGCCACGGTTTCAGTCATTTTCCAGTTTTTTTTATCATTTTGTTTTGACTAAATCAGCCACCAGCAGCATTAGGGTTTACCATTATGCTGGTGGTGGACAATTTTGCCAGTACAAAATGATGCAAAAAACCTGAAAAATGAAATGAAATCCTGGTGTATGGGTATTCATCTAAGAGTACTCAGTGAGAGCTATCTAATGAATACCGACATGACAGGTTTAAGATGGTTTTCAAAAACATTTGCATCATTGTGATCTTGACAAAAGTAGCCTTAGGATTGGAAGGGTTAAAGCTGTCCTGTTCTTGATTCTAAGCTATCGGGCCAGGGATATATCGAGGGACAATGAAAAGCACTTACAAGGTCAAGCCCCTACTGGCTACATAATTCACCTTGTATTCAGCAATGAAATCAGCTTCAATCAAATCGGTGATGGTGTTAGACTAATAGAATGATACGAATCAAGCTCATAAGGTCAACAAAGAATTGACATCAACTTTTTCATTTTCTTATCTTTAAAGATATTCAGAAAAAGGATAACCTGTCTAGCTAATAAAGATGCATTACTGCGCCGTATAAACTGTGAGAACCCCTAAGAACAAAAGAAAAGTACTCTATTGCTGCACAAGTAATAAGAGAAAAATGATGTCATGATAACATATTGCAATTAACAATACAATGATATATAACACTATACAAACCCTCTCTGGGCTCATGACTGTAAGTACAGGGTCAGTGCAACAGAAGCTGCCCATGCCATGAATATACTAGGAGTATATATAAAGAAATAAAGAATGTGAAATCTTTAATTCATATATATATACATATATATATATATATATATAATTATATATATATATATATATTTATATATATATATATATATATATATATATATATATATATGTATATATATATATATGTATATATATATATATATATATATATATATATATATATATATATATATATATATATATATATATATATATATATATATATATATATATATATATATATATATATACATGTATATTATAAGTGTGTGTTTGAATGTGTGTTTTATGTAAATAAACATATGAATAAGCATTTTAGCCATTCTTAAACTACTTAAGCATTATCAATAAACCCAAAGTTTAAAACTGATTCAAACATGTGAATACAATATTTGAATACCTCAATGACGAAACTGTGTTAGTAGAACAGAAGGAAGTCAGAATTGAAAATGACTTGATTAAAGAATTTGAATGCTCATTATCCTTGATATGATTATATATAATTAAACCTAATGATCATGACA
>OZ012684.1:40870885-40908385 GCA_963942565.1 Maea johnstoni
CAGGTTGCTATGTAAATGAGCGGCGTTGTGGATTACTGTCTATGGCGCTTCTGCAACTAAAAGACCCCTAGGAACTAATGGCCTATAGCAGTAAAAATACAATCAATATGCAGTTAAGGACGATCCCACTTGTAAAGGGAAGGAAACATCTACCATTTGCAGGGGGGGGGGGGGGGGGGGGGACTGGGGGTTTGGCCAGAAAATGAATGTCTGTTGGCTTTCCCCTTCAAAAAAAGTTTCAGAAAAAGGGGTGTGCTTATTTGGGGTCTGTGCAGTTAATCGGAGGAATATGGTAACTCTAACCCCATTTAGTCTGTTCTCATACTGTAAACGAGGTGGTATATTTCATTTCAACCCAATGCTTACAGTAGCCAGAAAACAGTCATTTTAGTGAAATCTTTCATTCAAATGCTTGGTTGGAAAAATATTTGGAGAAATGTTAATTAAAATAGTACCAACAACTCTCTTGAAATCTTTTTTCTTTAATAATTCTTGATTTTTAGGTTATTGCCAGAAAGTACCAAAGACCCTACAACACAAACGCCCTATATCACTAAGCTGGTTTAAACCTGGTAAAAAGGAGACCTGGTCACAAGTGTGATACTAAGTGTGGTACTAAGTGTGGTACTAAGTGTGGTACTAAGTGTGGTTCTAAGTCTGGTAACAACTACTTTAGTCCTGTTTTGCTAGGGAGGTTTAACCCTCCAGTGCTAAGGCTATACTTTTGTCTAAAATACAAGGACGCTAATTTTCTGGAGAATCATCTAAACAATTATGTATATAGCAATTATGTATATAGCAGTAGTTTATGTCTGTGTGATTACACTTAGACCAGGATGGGTTCAATCCATTTTAAGTAAAGATTGATGCTGAATTAAAGAAAAAATATCAAGTAAATGTGGGTGAAATGGCGGAATTACTAGATATAAAATTTTGAATTCAACGTCGATCTTTATTTCAAAAGTCAAATTGTGTATTTTGGTAGTAGACTGGTAATAGGTTGTTTTCTATATAAATGAAAATACTATTATTTCATGTGATTATGGTATATTTTGTGACAAGTATTTTATTCTATTCATATAATTAAACTGAGAAGTAAATAGTATTTCATACTTCTCAGATTACTCTTGTTATCTTACTATCTGGTGTTCTATAATATATAATTTCATTAATAGTTTCTAGATTCTGAGATAAAAATATGAAACATCCTATAATATATCCTGATGAATTACCTTTAAGATTTTCTTCCATTTTCTTCTCATATTAGGATGCATCAAATTATTATACACAACTTGGGGTTTCTCTTTAAATCTATCAAAAACAAAAAGAAAAAATCAACTTTCAACTATGCTTACTTTTTATCAGTAATAAGTCAATTGCCAATATATAAGTTAAGCGAAATAGAAATTCTAAAATTCACAATCATTAAATTTCTCCGCGGAAGTTAGGGCTGGTCTAACTGCACTTAGACCCAGACTTCTGATACCATATTTGTTACCTCTTAGTGAAATCGATTCTGACTGAGTATTGGTCTACGTAGACCGGTACTAAGTGTAGTAACTTCAAGACCAGTGCTAAGCACTCAAACCTGGTCTACGTAGACCCGCTTAGTGAAATTGGGCCAAAGAATTTGCGACAATGTAGCACTAGCTCCCTATCCTTCCTACATACTGCATGTCATGGTGACCATCAGACTGAACGTATTATCAAATCAAACATAAATCAAACCATTTCATTCCTTCAAATGACTCAGATACAGACAATCTACATTTAACTTCACTCAAGTCCTCCCCTTTATGGCGATCGTAAAAATGGAATTTCCAAGGCTTAAGGCTAACCTTTACCCTAAAGGTATCTAGTTGTCTTGCACAACCTTGGTTACTGCCCACCGGTGAAGTGCTTTCACAATTTACCTAGCGACGTTGAATTGTTCAAATTTGATGTATATTGCACCTTTTCTACTTACCGGGATGAAATCTGTCTTGCAGGCTGACAGATTTGCAAATTATCTTGCCTTAATGCCCCACAAGAGGAAGAAGGTGCATTAAGTAATAGAATATTACAGCATGATTGATTCCCTGAGATTTTCTTCTTTTTTTTGACATTTTAAAAATCTCTTAGCCCTTCTAATGCTGAGGCTACTTTCTTCCACACAAAAATGCAAAGATTTTTGAAAAACATCGTAACCCTGTTATGTTGGTATTCATAGGAAAGCTCTCACTGAGTATTCTTAGATGAGTACCCATGTGCCAGGGTTTCAGTCATTTTCTAGGTTTTTTGTATACTTTTGTATTGGCCAGATTAGCCACCAGCATCATAAGGGTTAAAGACACCTTTGATCAAGTGACACATACTACTCCACTCTGAGATGTTTTTAACTTTCAGCTACTAATAAATATAAGTTGCCGCAATTGTTCCATTCTAATTAGCTATAGCTATTCTTAAGGAATAGAGTAAGTATTTGTTAAGCTAATCTATTAAGTAATTGGCCAGGTATCCCCTGTGGTTAGAAAGAAAACATAATAACTGAAATCTCTTACCAGCCAAGGAAAATGGACAAAGGAGAGCGCTAACAAGGGAAATGAATTATTAACGTTTTGATACACCCAACATTAAGCTAATTCAGTATTTAATCAGCCTTTTCTCCAGTGATTGGCAGTGATATGATACAAGTGCCTTTGCACTGATTGTGAGCGGTGAGGAGAGGTTCCTTAGGAAATGAAAGCTTAATCAATGCATCTCAAAAGACGCAGCTGCTGTAGTGTGACAAAATAATCAAATCAAAGTGGTAGGTAAACGTGCCAAGATCTAACAGGTACAAAAGAGACAAACTCTGTTTTGTTATAGCTATTATTCGTTGTAAAAAACTGGAAAATGTAAAAACATAGAACCCAATGATTAAGTTTCTTCTTATCATAATTCATAAGTTCTTTGTGATCAATCAAATACTGCTACTTAGAAGTTAGAATTAGAGTAAAAACAGACTGTGCCCTTTCAAATAGACATGAAGGAAACATTTGCATCAAATATGCAGATAATGGTGACAGTTATCTCATTTCTATGTTTGATATATCAGCATTACTTGTAAGAAGTTAACATTAAAATGATAAGTTGTTACTTAGGATTTAAATAGTTATATATCATTCTTTTTTCTATACATATTAATGCTTTTAAATTTGCTTGTAGAATAACTAAAAATATCAAGCCACACTGGGGCAGGGCATTTTATGCTATACTTCTCAAGTACGTCTAAGTGTAACTTGAGTATAAACCTGAAATAAGGCATTAATGGAATGAAATGAGGATAATAACTAGGAAAGAGGGGCGAATCCTTAAACCTTCTGCTGCTGAGGTTACTTTCGCCCAATGCAAAAAAAAAAGCAAAAAATGTGAAAATGAAAAAAATCATCTTAACCTTGTCATGTTGGTATTCATTGGAAAGCTCTCGCTGAGTACTATCAGATGAGTACCCATTTGCCATGGTTTCATGATTTCTCAGCTTTTCGTCATCATTTCGTGTTGACCAAATTAGCCAACAGCAGCCTAAGGGTAAATACAATACAGCAAACATGAATAGAGAACAAACACAATGCACGTCAATTCCAACATTTGTATTCTTTCGTAAACAGTGTACAGTGAATGATAGATGTTGTAAGAAGGGCCGTGGCACAGTCAAGCAAGCTGTTCATCTGTTCTGAGACCTACAGGGACCCTGCATGCCTTCTGTCCATCAGTATTGGAAAGAGCTCATGTCTGTACAAAACCCCAACCCCGATGACCATGCAATCAAAAACATTTGATCAACATGACTTGAACAGCTTGCTCCATTATGCACAATATCCCTTCACACTCTTGAGATTTTTTTTTACCTTTTACAGAAAATCATCATTACACAGAATTCTACTTTCAAAACAAAGGACACTGATTATTATTAAAGTCTTCCCATTATTTCAAAAAATAAAACCATAGCAGAATTAGATTAACAAGTACATCTATGCATTTAGCTAGCTGCAGGTTGACAAAAAAGGTATAATTTACTATCAGTTCCGTTTTGTTGAATCCCACATTGTATCTCCAATGAACATGTTCATTTCCACACCATGCTGGATGCAACATACACTATTTTCGTGATAGGCTGATTTTTTTGAGTATTGACTAAATCTGATTCGACATCCAGTGTGTATTCTAGCAAAGTCTACTTTTCACCTTAAAAAATTTTTTTTTGGGAAAATAGCTGAAACAACGCTACGTAGTTGCATATATGTATATGTATATATATATATATATATATATATATATATATATATATATATATATATATATATATATATATATATATATATATATATATATATATATAGCACTCTTATGTTATCAGTTTACTTCTCTTTGAATGCCAGCTTGAATACATATAGGAAGTTTCTGGAACTAGCAATACAATGGCAACAGTCTAACGGGTGAATACTCCATTTATTGCGGTCAAAGTGTCTGAAACCTGACCACCCCCACACTGACATAAGCAATAAGGACGCTACTAGAGATTGAAATTGCGTTTCGTGTCGCGAGGGCGAGCCCTGCCTTCGACACAGTGTCGGTGCTCAATGAGAACATGTTCGGTTGGAGGTTACCGCTAATTACTTTCTGCCACACCCTCCTCCAGCCTCCGCTGCTTCAGCCTATGGTTCACTAACACAGGCGCAAGTGTGACTGGAAAACCACCGTGTCCCTGTGCACAGGTACATCACTTACACAACAATAGGTGACGAGTCACAGGTAACTCACAGGTAACTCACAGGTAATGCACAGGCACAAAAGCGACTCCAAAGCCACCATGTTCCTGTGCACAGGTACATGACTTACACAATCAGAGGTGACCAGTCACAGGTAACTCACAGGTAACTCACAGGCAGGGTCTTAGCCAGGATTTAGAAACTGGGTGTCAAAAATTGGCCATTGTAAAAAAAATTTGCGCCCAAATTTTCAAGGGGGACTACCATATACTCTGATTTAAACCATAAACATGTAAGCGGGTTATATCAAAATAAGGCATGATATCCTCATACAATGGGAATTATATGGAGATGAAAAAATTCAATCACATGCTTCAGATTGATATTTTAAGAAATTTCTCACAAAAGAATTGGGGTGTCCTGAGGGGTGCTCTGTAAGGGTTTGGGTGTCCAAAAAGACACCCGGATGCTCTGCTGGCTAAGACCATGATGCACAGGTATCGTTTCACTTCTGACTGATTGTCTCCCACACAAACACCTGGGACCCAGCCTTAAAGATCAATTCAACACTCGTCAATATCAGGCAATAGACAACATGGTTGATTACACCTTCGCATTTGCGAAAAAAGATATGTTGAGTTGGAATTTGTTTCTCGGCCATGCATCAGAACAAAGGTATCAGATAGCGTTTGATTTCTAGCAGATGTCCAGGTTAATTGGAGAGGAGAATCAACCCAAACATTCCATTTTTTACTCGGTGATTATCACATTTTTAGATGAGAAAGAGGTTAAATAGTCACATATATCAGTGTAAAGAACCTATTCAGCAACTATATGGATTAGCATAATGTTATCAAGAACAAGCTTATAACCACTTATAACCATGCAACACAATTCATCTACCAGAGGAGAATTGAAGAGTTTTAAGAGGAAAATGCTGATCACTTAATATTTTTTCTTGTATATTAACTGTTTTATTTCAAATATTTTAAATTAAATGAAAGAAAATTTGAAGAATGGGAGAGATAGAGAGAGAGCGAGTAGAGTATCAAACATGCTGGGACTTTTCTTTTCTTAAGGGTGTTTTCTAGGCAATCTGCCATAGATCTAGAACAACAAATCTTAAATAGCTCAGGAAAGAATGCCGTGGGCTGAGTGGTTAAATAGTAGAATACCTCAATTGCAGTCTCATAAGATATAACCCAACACCACCAACTCAATCCGTACATTTCTGCATGATTTTGGGACCTGCTTAGGTGGTACAGGGATACATATCAGAAACTAACAAATCACACATGTATGCATTGTCATTTCCATTACATTTGCAGCGACTTTCAGAGAGTAATTTTAGACAGTCATAAAATCATATTATTTAATGCAAAAAGAAATACGGAGCCATGGAAAGAAATACCCATAAACAATGGTTTTAAAGACCACTGTTCTGATGATCCCTAGAGAACGTAATAACTTAAGGTAATATCCTATACAAGTCAGAGGTTTTACATTATGTACACATACGATGATAACTGGAATCTAATATTCCATCACATAAAGGTTGAACTGTTCCTTTAATCACATAGAAATGATAGCAGTTGTAATGATTGTGATATGCATTATACCAGCAAACAAAAACGCTTTTAAAACAAAATCTTTCAATTTTTCTAAGTTGATCCCAATGCAACTGGCCGATTATACACACATCAAAGTTTCTTTTGAGAAATCTATTTCTTAAAGTCTTTTAAGATGAATGAATAAAAGTGTAGATATTCTGTTATATGAATTTCAAGCATAAAAATCTGAACCTATTTTATTTTATTTTTTTGTAACTTGCCAGTTATATAGCAGTTTGAATTAACAACTAGCAAATTTGAAAGTTTGCTTTATCTTGTAATACTTAATAGTTTGTTTGGAAATTTCAGATCAAATCTATGTATTTAATGAACAGTTTTGCACTCTCTCATGAAAAACCATTCCAAGTGATGGGATATTATGGATCTTTCCTGGACAGATCATTTCAACTAAGGTTTTTCATCAAGTACACACTTATACAACAAATCTGATTTGTGCATGGCACCATTTCTTCAAGTAACTTTTGCAACATATTTGTCAAACGAATTACATTGTTCATTACCTTTTCAACTTAATGGAAAGGATACCAACCTACCTTGCAGGAATCAGATCTGAAGCAGAAGTGGAGGGTTTTTTAAGCACAGTCCAGTGAGTGTACAAAAATAGCCAGAGTTTACTACTCTCTTCACTGTTCGAGCAGGTTTTTGTAGGTGGTTCCCCATTTCTTCACCTGCGGCCAGTCCAGGTTTCCCCAGCTTCTCCTCTGAGGGTAGTCAAACTGTCCCCAGCTGCGCTTGGCACCGTAGGCATCCTCGCTCCGGTCGGCATCACTTCCCCAGCTGCGCTTCTTCTCGTCCCAGTTATCGGAGTCGGGCCAGCCTCTCACGTCCGAGCCGAAGTTGCCCCATCCGCGCTTGAAGAAACGGGCCCTCTTGAAGAAGTTCATGCGGTTCCTGTTACCGCCGTATCCCCGCTTTTCCTCGCCGTCCTCGGAGTCGTCGAAACGTTTGAAGAAGTTCATCTTGTTGGATGGGCGACGCTTGGGCAGCCACTCCCAGTTGACCGTACTCCAGCTCCTTTTGTTGTTGTCGCTGTCGTCCACACTGCGGCGCTCACGATCGTGCACTGCCCCCTCCGCTGCCTCGGCATCCACACTCCGCTTGAAGAATCGGCTATTGCCGTACATTCCCTGGCTGCCGTAGCGGCTCTCCCCGTAGCCCCGCTTCCACTCGGGGTTGCCCCAGCTTTTCTTTTTAAAGAAGTTGCTGGTTCTGGAGCCGTAGCGGCCACGCTTATCCGTGTCCATGTTTCCCCAGCTCTTCTTATCTAGCCCCTCCTCTGGGCCAGCAGCTGCTCCTACATCTTTTTTATCCATTTCCATGCTACCCCAACTTCTCTTATCGTCACCACCAAAGTTTCCCCAACTTTTCTTCTCATTGTCAAAATTACCCCAGCTCTTTTTGTCATCTAAGTGTCCCCAGCTGCGCTTGTCTGCAGTGGCGGCGGATTGTGCAGAGTCTTTCTCGTTCGCAGCTTGCGCCGGCTGTTCTTTGGTGGCGGCACAGGCCAGGACCAGTACGGCCAGTGGCACCAGAGTCGACACACACATTCTCTCCAGCTTCATTGTCGTCGTCGTCACTTTCTCTATGCTCGGTGCTCTGCCCTCTCCTCTTCCCGTCGTCGGTATCACAGGCCTCCGCTGCTCGGCTGCTGCTTATATAGCCCGCGCTCTCCCTGATGACGTGCTCTCCCAATCAACCAGTGATGAACGTGAGCTGCCGCCGACGACGGCTATGACTACCACGCACTGGCTGCTGCTGCTGGCAACCTGGGGGTGCTGCAATGACTGGCCACCGCAAACTTGTTGATTGGATCAATGGCTTTGTTTCCGTACAAGTAGGCTGATCTCATAAAGATGTTGACAGCGGATTTTGTCACTCAACCAAACCTATTCCAAAGTGATTGTCACTTGGCTTCTTACTTAATGCTCTCTCCAACACTTCTCTAAGCCGACAAATACAATTTTCCTGACAATGGCAGGATCAATGCATGCCTAATCTCTGCCTGGCAGTATTTAACCCCTTCACAACTAATAACAGTAGAAACCTTCACCACTGTCATAGGAGTATGGTAGTATCTTCTCAACATGCAGCTTATTATCATTTCTATCCAATACTGGTGATCACACACTTATATTATAACTGTAGACAACAGTTATAATACTACTTAGGGTTATTGTTAGTGGAAGCACACATAAAACGCGTGGAACTCGCATAACAGGATACACTAATGTATTGGCCAGAAATTTATTTCAGGTGTCAATTTCAAGCTCACAATATAAATCTTATTTATCACTTGGACTAGGTTTTTTATATTTTAATAAAAGTTGGAGTAATAATACTATATCTAATTCTTTTTTAATGTTGATGTTATTCTGAAAATGTAATCATTGATATGTTCAAATTTGAAAAATTTCATTTCATTTGTTGATCTTATTTTTACTCTATTTTCATTATTATTATTATTATTATTATTATTATTATTATTATTATTATCATTATCATTATTATCATCATCATCATTATCATTATTATTATCATCATTATTATTATCATTATTATTGTTATTATTATTATTATTAATATTATCATTATAGAGTACTTCCATGAATAAAACTGCCCAAGATGGGAAACCACTTAAAATAAATGAGTGTTAAATGTGTGTTTGCTGTATAAAGTCTACATAGCCTATGGCACAAAGTGTTGGTCAATTGAATTAATGTATTTTAGTATTTGAATACAATGTCCATAGAATTGATTTTAACTCATTTACCTATGTCAATTAATACAAATTGAAAACTTAATACACAAGATGAAAGAGAAATGACCCTCTGAGATACTGATTTAAAATTGAAATTAAATCACATACATGAAATCTTTGAAAAGGTTTAGTAGGGTAATGACTTGAAGAGCTGACATTTTGTCAAGTCATTGAAATTGGCTTTAGACTTTGTAGCTATACACACTCTCCGTCTCAGAATAAAAAAATGCTGTTCCCAACATCTAGGCCTAAAAAGGTGTGTGTTTCCTGTAATGGTCTGGGAAAAGATAGAGCAGGTAGATAAAAAAGATTTTATTATTTATTTTTTTCCTCAAAAATGTGTGTTTCTTGGAAGGGCAAAAAAACACACTTAAGGGTAGGGATTTTTAGATGTTGTTAGAGTCAGCGTTACAGGAAACGACTTTTTATGCCTTAACTATGAAGCATATCATTCCTAATCAATTTAGATTACTTTGCCTCCAGGGTGAAATGAATAGCATAATACTATGGACATCTGATGGGTCTCGTGGCCATGCACGGTAATGCACTAGCCCAACCCAATAGCAACTACTCCCAAAATAGATCTATTCTTGCAAAATGGATAGGTGATAGATCAAAGTTCTTCATCGGGGAGTCATTTTGTTTTATGTTTCGGATGAACTCTTTATGTCTGAGATCCCCTAGAGAAGTTGGCACAGAATGATCTTTTTCTAGGGTACTCATACAACAAATGACTTTTTGACAAAGTATTGTTGGCAATAATAGATCATTATAGCACTTGGGTGTGGCATTGTCCCAACATTATATTTTGACTATGCCAAGTAAAAGGAGGCCCAGGCCAGGATTCTGCGCAATGCCTTAAGGCCGGGATTCTGCGCAATGCCTGTTGCTATGGTAACGAAACATTCGGGCAGAAAAATCAAATAAAAGTATATAAATAAATGTAAATTTACTAAGCTGAGGTATTATTTGTAGTTTACTTCATATGCTCCATACATTGAACCCATAAAAAAATCAGAAAAAGGATGATGAAAAAAAAATATGCCTAAAAAAAGCTCCCATGATGCTCTGCCTCTGACTCCAAGCAGACGACTAAACAAGATGGCTGCCAAGCCCCTTGCTGGTACTTCCATCAAATCATAAGTTAGTGAAGAGTATCAATACACTTTGTAAATTCTGGCGTGCTATAATAGTCATTAAGATTGGGCAGATCGTCCAGAATGTCCTTTGGTTGGCTTCGGCCTACCGGCCTCAGCCAACCAAAGGACATTCAGGCCTCAGCTATAAATCACCACAAGGCCATCTGCCCAATCTTAATCCCTATAACAATAATTATCAAACCAATAATATTCACAGCGGTCAATGCAGCCTGATGATTTTAATGAAAGCTAATTTACACAGCAAAATGCTGCCTGGCAATTTTGGATGAATTTTTTAAGGCAGAAGCAAAGTTAGGAAAATATTTGAAGGAGAAATGTTTTTCAAAACACTACCAACATCTCTCCTTCAAAGAATTTGTAAAATACTGAATTTCCATGTTTTTGTCAAAAATGTTATCAATCCAGATGACAATGATTCAAGAAAATCTTAAGCATAAATAGGTTAAACAGAAGAAAAACCTACACTCTCCTCTTGGTGTTTTGTAAATAAATGCTTCATTCCTAACCCTTCCAATGCTAAAACTAACTTTCCCCCAAAGCACAAGGATGCAATGGTTTTTGAAAACCATCTAATCCTTGTCATGTTGGTAATTATTAGATAGCTCTCAATGAGTACTCTCAGATGAGTACCCATAGGCCAGGGTTTCAGTCATGTTTCAGCTTTTTTTGCAACATTTTGTAATGGCAAAATTAGTCAGCAGCAGCATAAGGGCTAAGCTAGTAGGTAAACCATACATTGTTCGGGTGCAACAGGAATGAATGGGGTGAGCTAATAGATTTACTAGGTGTTTTATTTTACAGTGTGGTTGTTGCCCCATTTCTATTAGCCCAGTTTCCTTACAGGCACTCTTAAAAAACCTTACCACTCTGGTCAGGGTCTTAGCCAGGAAAAAAAAACGCCTCTCCAAAAGAGCAATTTCAAAATTTCTGCCCGTCCAGATTTAGCTACTAATCTACTTCAAATCTCTATACCAACTATATTTAACAGCCTTTTGTGTTAGGAAGGACAAATTTCACTTCAACCATGTCCTAGAAGATGGTTTGTAAGGAAAATATTTGGTCATTACCCCTAAAATGTCAAAATTGAAAATTCTTCACAGAAATTTTTGCCTGTTCAAAGATCTTTTCAGGAATCTGCCTGTCCTGAAGACAGGCTGGACAGGTCCTGGCTAGGTCCCTGAGTCTGGTATATTTTAGTAAGTGACCACCACTGGTTGGACAGTGGTCAGACCAGAAAACCACCTGGGACTATCATTCAATCAATAACACTATCATGATTACACTCAGTAATAACCAACATGCAGGTGATGATACAGATGATAACTATAATTGTTTATGCACTGGTTCAGTCAGTCATCCTTGGCAGGATTCCTAAACTGTATTGACATCTAGTATTCACAACACAATTTCATCATCAAATGGACACCTACGCTCTTTCAATAATTCAGTAGAATACTGCCAAAACTTTGACAACTACACCGACACACACATACACATATATATATATATATATATATATATATATATATATATATATATATATATATATATATATATATATATATATATATATATATATATATATATATATATATACATATATGTATATATATATATATATATATATATACATATATATATATATATATATATATATATATATATATATATATATATATATATATATATATATATATATATATATATATATTATATATATATATATATGTATATATATATATATGTATATACATATATATATATATATATATATATATATATATATATATATATATATATATATATATATATATATATATATATATATATATATATATATATATATGATATATCATTATCAATATATGTCTTTGTGTTGAAAGTATCTAGATTTTAAGTGCTCAAATAACAGTGACCTTGGTGGTACGAATGAAGTTTTTATTTCAAACATTAGGAATACTTTTACTTGCTGGAACAAAACCAATACTTTTTCATGCATTGTTGATGTGTTACTTTCACAATAAACCTTGTAATAATATCCAGCCTGTGGATACTAAAAGCTAGGCGCCACTATCACAACCAAGCTATGTGAGTCCATTGAGGCCAGAGCCAAACTGGAAAAACCCTACCTCAAACTTATCTTTTTTTTTTGAGCAAATTCATGAGGTGGAGCAGGGGATAAAGATATGTCTCCATTCCCCAGCCCGAAACACCGATTTTCTAGTCTCTTAAAAATAAGCCTACTAAGCTACTGTTCACCATGTTTCAACCCCTGCAGGCATGCTGATCCCTAGGAATGGTGAAAGGTAGTGTTAGCGGTAACAAATGGCAGAGCTCGACTGGCCAGGCTACGCACGAGTAGGCTAAGCGGGCACACCTCCTCCTCCGCCTCCACTGCATGTGATAGAAAACCATTAGGAGGCTGACCCTAGGGGCCATGTGGACAATAACACCTAGCGGGTGGCTGGAATTTAGAAAAGACATTCTCAAATACACTACGAGTTACTGAGTTTGATATCAATTCATGCAAATATGAACCAGTGTTGCAAAAGACCTTTAAGAAATATATGCAATACATGTAAAAAATATTGGGTTTTAATCCGTAAAACAAATGGCCAAGAATTAAAGCTATTAACTCCTCAATAGATGTGACAAAATTTTCTTAACAGTATGAACAAGTTTTAGTAAACATAGTTTATGATATGTATACTCATAGGGCTTGACATAGCCCAATGCCTTAACCATACAGTGTGAACATGTTTTAGGAAACATAATTTAAAACACATATATTACTAATGGACCTTGATATTGCCCATTGCCCTGATAGTAAAAATACATGTGAACTTTGCCGGAAATGTTAATCATATTCTGAAATTGCCTCGCATGACTACCTGATTCTGAAGGCGTGGGGGAGAAAGCCCTACTTTGCTGAGCATGGATTCTTTATTTCACAAAAATATGTTGTTTGGGTCATACCTACAGTGAAACCTGACGGTTATAATAAGGGATTATTTGGCATAGCTTTATCTCCTACTATTTACTGTAACTGGCAGATTTTATGTTCAACATGCCTACTGGACAACCTAATAACTTAGGTGGCTTAATATCGGGCTCCGTCAATGTTAACACAACTCTATAGTCTTGGCTTAATATTGGGCTCTGTCAATGTTAACACAACTCTATAGTCTTGGCTTAATATTGGGCTCTGTCAATGTTAACACAACTCTATAGTCTTGGCTTAATATTGGGCTCTGTCAATGTTAACACAACTCTATAGTCTTGGCTTAATATCGGGCTCCGTCAATGTTAACACAACTCTATAGTCTTGGCTTAATATTGGGCTCTGTCAATGTTAACACAACTCTATAGTCTTGGCTTAATATCGGGCTCCGTCAATGTTAACACAACTCTATAGTCTTGGCTTACTATTGGGCTCTGTCAATGTTAACACAACTCTATAGCCTTGGCTTAATATTGGGCTCTGTCAATGTTAACACAACTCTATAGTCTTGGCTTAATATTGGGCTCTGTCAATGTTAACACAACTCTATAGTCTTGGCTTAATATTGGGCTCTGTCAATGTTAACACAACTCTATAGTCTTGGCTTAATATTGGGCTCTGTCAATGTTAACACAACTCTATAGTCTTGGCTTAATATTGGGCTCTGTCAATGTTAACACAACTCTATAGTCTTGGCTTAATATTGGGCTCTGTCAATGTTAACACAACTCTATAGTCTTGGCTTAATATTGGGCTCTGTCAATGTTAACACAACTCTATAGTCTTGGCTTAATAGTGGGCTCTGTCAATGTTAACACAACTCTATAGTCTTGGCTTAATATTGGGCTCTGTCAATGTTAACACAACTCTATAGTCTTGGCTTAATATTGGGCTCTGTCAATGTTAACACAACTCTATAGTCTTGGCTTAATATTGGGCTCTGTCAATGTTAACACAACTCTATAGTCTTGGCTTAATATTGGGCTCTGTCAATGTTAACACAACTCTATAGTCTTGGCTTAATATTGGGCTCTGTCAATGTTAACACAACTCTATAGTGTTGGCTTAATATTGGGCTCTGTCAATGTTAACACAACTCTATAGTCTTGGCTTAATATTGGGCTCTGTCAATGTTAACACAACTCTATAGTCTTGGCTTAATATTGGGCTCTGTCAATGTTAACACAACTCTATAGTCTTGGCTTAATATTGGGCTCTGTCAATGTTAACACAACTCTATAGTCTTAGCTTAATATTGGGCTCTGTCAATGTTAACACAACTCTATAGTCTTGGCTTAATATTGGGCTCCGTCAATGTTAACACAACTCTATAGTCTTGGCTTAATATTGGGCTCTGTCAATGTTAACACAGCTCTATAGTCCACTCATTCATTGCCTGGGGAGAACACAACCCTTGCCAGCCATTCCAGCGCATTCGGTTTCAGTCAATCACTTAACCCCCGTAGGTAAAGTACCTGTGCACAGCTGGGAGTACAAAGGCAAATCATATTTAACACTGTTTGACTGGGACAGACCACAGTGCGACCATGAATTATCACTCTCTGACTGAACAACACAACAAAGAGTCACTCAGATCTATGTAGGCAAAAATTTAGATGTATTGCGAACACCTAAACAAAGAGTCACTCAGATCTATGTAGGCAAAAATTTAGATCTATTGCGAACACCTAAACAAAGAGTCACTCAGATCTATGTAGGCAAACATTTAGATGTATTGCGGCCCTCCTATCATAAAAACTTTATCCTTCAATTTTAAACCACAAACACCATTTAACCCTTTCCATGCAGAGGCTACTTTCATCCCTGGCTGAAAAATGCAAAAATTTGTGTAAACCATCTAAACCCTGTCATGTTGGTATTCATTGGAAAGCTCTTGCTGAGGAGTACCACATGCCATTGGTTAAGTCATTTTTCAGCTTTTTGCATCATTTCATATTGAGAAAACTAACATGCACCAGAAGCCAAAGGGTTAAAAAGCAACAATACCCTTTCTATAACCAGATCATGCTTGCTTTCACTCTTACCCTACACATATTCAGAATATGCTGGCATAAACAAGTCAGCATCTGCATGATGGTGACTGATATGCAAATATAAGTGCATTTGTATCATTCTAGTAGGAATAATGAGGTTGGCAAAATTTTAAGAAGAAAACAGTGTTGAAGTTGTTTTTGAGTTTTTGAGTTCTGGGAATCAATCAAACATAGTCCCAAACCTTCAGAATAAATCCCATGAAATTTCATAATTACATTATGCTTTTTTCTTATTAAATAAGTAAAAACCTGTTTATGGTTGTTATCTGAATCTATTACGGTCTCCCTTGAAAAAGCAGACACCCGGAAATTTTATAATTGCCAATTTTTCGTTACCCAGTCTTTAAATCATGGCTAAGACCCTGAGTGTCATTAAGCTATTTCACCTTAGCACGTGATGACCTCACAATAAAGTGCAATGTAGCCTAAGGGCTCCATCTGCTTAGAATATCGAATTACTTCCAGACTAAGTTCACATCAGTACTGAAAGCTCACACCCACACGCCTTTATGGAGGCATTAATGAAAAGTTCTTGTTGTATAGAAATAAGCATATTAATTTGAATATCATCGGCTATTATGATAATAAAAGAAATTGCTAGACTTATTCAATAAAATAATAATGAACAATGCAAAGCTTGAATTTTATCATATTTGTATGACAGAATCATATTAGTCAGAACTAAACAGGATGCAGACATGCCTGAGAGAGTTAATCAAAAGAGCAATATCCTGAATATGCATTTATGAACAAAGACTTAAAGAAATATGATTGGTCCGTCATATTTTCATATAAATGAAAATCCACAAAAAGACTGATTTAATCAAGTGGAATTAGCATAGGGGAATGAGCTGTCATAATTGTTGGAGAGGTTCTATCAGACATTATGTTGACGATATTACAGTATTTCCTGTTGATCAGAATATGACAATTAGACTGCTCTTGGTTATCAGTGGTTTGATAAACTAGTAGTTTGCATTTGGAATTTTATTTTTGTTGAAATTGGAAATTGAAACTTGGAATTTCGATTTTTTTTTGGTCAAAATTTTTGGTCACTTTTTCAGCCATATTGCAGCTAAGTCATATCTAGCCAGCTGTCACTGGGGAAGCAAACCAGAGTTCCCAGTGAAAACCACCTCACAACCCCAAGTCACTGACAACTTTCTCACAAGCCCCCACTGACAGTCAAAACTGGAGTATCCAGCGGAAGCCACTTACTATACCTACAAGTCACTGGCAACTTGATCACTAGCCCTGAGCAGGGCTTAAACCCGGCAGTGGTGAAGGCAGCAAACCGCCAGTGGTAACTGGGAATCCCTTAAACCACATGGCTATCAGGGCAGACAATCCAGTAGCAAAATCTTAAAATGAATATATAATTCGAAGTAACAGGCCTGAAAATTAGCTGGAAGGACTAATCAAATTTATGTTTTTTACTTGCAAGCCAAATTGTGTAGGAAATGACCAATATGATATGTAATAGAATAATGGAATAGACAAAACATGACCGTTCAAAAGGAAAACAAAAATGACCACTTGAAATCAGGTTTAACACAATTTCAATAAACATTTCTTTCTACAATGGAAAGAAAAAAGCCTCACATGTTACTCAAACATGCTACATGAATAGAGTTCATGAAGGCTCTTCAAGTTTTGCATAACATTTGAGTATTCTGTTAATTTAGAGAGAATTCTACAAAACAGAGAAATTTCTACAACATAGGGAGTAGCAAGTGTAGGTTTCACCTGTTTCCTAAGTAGGGTATTGCACCTTTTCAGGTGCCTTTCTAGGTTTAATTTCCTGCACAACTCTGCACTTCAAAAGAAATGTCCCTTTTATCTATGTTATTATTAGTTCAAAACACTCATCCAACACTGTGTTGGACACAGGAGCACTATGCTTAGTGCACCAACATGGCAAGGATATGATATGCAAACATAGTTCTGGCATAGCATGAACTTACATAGGTGCGAGTGAATGGCTTTAATATGATATTCCAGTGCATGGCTTGCAGTATGTATCTGATACAGTATTCATCCATTTATTCTCATAATATAGAGCCAAAACTTTTGGTAAAAATGGAGATATCTTAAACCCCAAATTTATGGAATATTTAGATGAACATTAAGTTTCCTCTTTGCAGAAACATAATTTTTCCAACTATTCTTGAAAATGTGTTTAGTTTTCATGATAATTCTTAAATAACCAGATGACTTTATAAGTCAATGAGGCCCTTTAAACATCAAAATATGGACTATGCTACACATATTACCCATTCATTTTCCTTTCTTAATGAGATATGCAGATAAATAATATCAAGTCAATCTGTCACAAAAATACACAAAAAAATAATGAACGAAAGAGACATTTTCAGTGTCTTGGCAATTTGTTGGCCAGTTAGATGCCCATTAAAATGTTTAAAATGAGATAGGGGAGGGATGGGGAAATGGGGATGTAGGATAAGACAGAGGGGGGAGGGCTCCATGATAGCAAACACATTTGCACCAAGGAATCAGCAATTACTGTTCTGACATGTAAATTGGTGTATGTTCACTTCCAGAAGAAATAAAACAAAGTGGCCAAAATAAATACAGAAAATAACTAGCAACTGATTTTAGAGCAGTTGATTCTGACCAATTTTATTTGTGGTAAAAAAGATAAGCTACACTTTATCACCTGCAATATGTGATTTCACAATGTAGTCTCTTAACTATATCAAAGAACATGTTTTGTAGATCAGAGAAATGAAAGAAAAATCATTATTTCACTTTAAAGAATTTGCACTTGCAGTAATGTAGTATATATGGCTAGAGAGAGATTTCACAAATTATCCAAACTTGTACATGTATTGTAAACCAGAGAAATAAAAAAAAATCATTACTTCGCTTTTTGTGAAGATTTGTACTTGCAGCACTGCAGTCTATATGAGTAGAGAGAGAAAGTGCATTGCATGAGGAGCGTGCTAGCAGACATGGTTATAGGCTTTTTATGGCAGAAGCAGAGAGGAGAGATGAGCGTGTATGTTTATTGCAGTAAGTAGTGACACCCACTTAGCCATCGCAGCACCTGGGGGAATCGCAGGCAAATTGCCGAGTCAATTAAGAGCCCCAGCCCATAAGTCTTGATTGTATTCTTATGCTAATTGATGTTGCACAATAAAACAAACATCGCCCAGGCAATGCGGGATCCAGCTATTGTCATGAGATATATCGCTGACAGTCGGCCAACACTGGGATGATAGATATGGGAGCGCCTGTCCTAAGGAACCCATATTTCTGGGAGGCAACCTCCCATGGGCACGGCAGGCAATATTGGAGCTTCTTGACAGCGGGAATTAATTAGCCTGCTAACAGACTGCTCCTGCCAGACCTGAGAGAAACAACTTAGAGAGAAGATAGAATGGGGCTTTAACCCTTATATGCTTCTGGTGGCTAATTTGGCCAATACAAAATTATGCAAAAATCTTGAAAAATAATAGAAACCCTGGCATATGGGTACTCGTCTGAGAGTAGTCAGCGAGAGCTGTCCAATGAATACCAACATGATAGGGTTTAGATGTTTTTCAAAAATCTTTGCATCCTTGTGCTTTGGACGAAAGTTACAAGTCTCAGCATTGGAAGGGTTAACCCTTCGGATGCCGAATTTACTTTCGTCCGATGCACAAAAAAGCAGAAAATCATAAAAATCTTCTTAACCCTGTCATCTTGGTATTCATTGGAAAGCTCTCGCTGAGCACTTACTATCATATGAGTACCCATTTGCCACGATTTCAGTCATATTTCAGCTTTTTTTTGCATCATTTTGTAATGGCCAAATTAGCCCCCAGCAACATGAGGGATAACTCCATCCTATTCTCTCCCATCAGGATGGCCATGAACTACTATATATGAATGGCCAACTTTGGAATGGCTTTGATTAATGTGGTGATATGCTACAATTCCTACCAGAAATTTCATATGAGAGATTACCACAAATGTCTAGGCTTAGAGAGATTTAGGCATTAGAGGTAAATAGGGGACAAACATAATAACATTTTACCGTCAACATAGAGATGGTTGTGATATATATAATAATATGCTACAGTTATAACCATAAATGTTGCCAGATGAATAAATGCCTATGTATGAAATGGAACTAGGCCATAAACATCATTAGAGTATTTATTTGGGAGTCAGAACTGGCTTCTTCTGCTCTTTTTTTCTCAATTTAACCTATTCAAACCTGGAATTCTCCATGTCAAGTGTCCTCTGGACCTACCATACTGTTGTCATACTAAAAACTTTGGAATTCATCATAAATTGGAATACTACTTGAAAGAGATTTGTTGGTTGCTTTCTGATCAAGATTTATCCTTCAAATATTTTCTGAAAATTGCATTGGTTAGAGATATTTCACCAAAACGGTCAGGCAGTTTTGGCATGAGTAGGTTAAACAAAAGAGCTCTTCTCTCATGGTTAGAATACGCAGATAGACTTTGATACTGGACTAGATTTCCTAGGTGAGAACAGCAATATCATGCAACTGGCTCCCTTAGGAAATCAAACTCAGCATGCATGCAAGTTCTACTACATGGCTTGTCCATATGTCAACTCTTCATGGCGAAGAAAAAAAAAGGATGTCCCCTAGAAAGATTAATATCATGCAAAAACAGGCCAAAATATTGAATTAATAACCTCGGTAAGCATACAAATTTGATTAGTGATGATGATAACAACTGCAATGATGATGACAATGGCACTGATGATGATGATGATGATGATGATGATAATGACTATGATGATGATTATGATGATAATGATGATGTTGAAGGCAGTTTGGAATTTGGAATTTTGTTTTTCGTCACATTTATGCTATGTTGTGGCTAATTCATGACTAGCCAGTTGTCAGTAGTGGAGGAAACCGGAGTACCCGGCGAAAAACACCACCGAATCCCAAGTCACAGGCAACTATCTTACATGTCCAGGCTAGTATTCGAACCCGGGCAGTGGTGAGAGACAGCGAGCAGCTAGTGGCAGCGCCTTAGACCACTCGGCCATCAGAGCAGGCCATGGAAGAGAATGATGACAACAGTGACGAAGATGACGACAGTGATGATGATAAAACTGATTGAAACGATGAGTTCAAGGCAGCAATTGGCCTCACTCAGATTTATTGAGTACTTCATGATAAATGGTTTCAAAGCATTGAATGAGGCTGTGGAGATAAGAGATGATGAATGTAAAGATGATGATGAATGCAAATGCTTTTCACGATTATTTGATATTGTCGAGCTAATTAGGTGCAAACACAATCAGTCAGTCTTTGAGCTATGGCTATCTAATGTATAATAGATCCACATTATTTCTAATAGTGTTTTTGAAGCCACCATCTTCAACACTTCCAATCAATGCTGGAGCAACTTTTGCCTAAAACACAAGGAGTAAAACAAATTTGAGAACCATCTAAACCCAGCCATGTTGGTATTCATTGGATAGCTCTTCCAGAGTACTCTCAGATAAGTACCCATGTGCCAGGGTTTCTGTCATTTTTTCGGTTTTCTGCATCATTTTGTATTGGCTAAATTAGTCACCAGCAGCATAAGGGTTAAACTAACAGCACTATAAATGAGCCCTAGGATCACTACAAGTTTGGAATTGCTCCAACTATTTCAAGCTGTTTACATCTGCAAGCAGCATCAAAACAATTGATGATGGAATATTAGTCCTTTTTTTGTCTCTTCGTCTTTTCACATCTATTTATTCTGACACTTTGACAATGAAAACAGCTTCGCCATCATGGAGTAATGGTCGGTCACAGGCAGTCAACTGGGATCTGCCAGTAATCCAAAACCAAACTTCTGTCTTAGGAAAGGACAACATGGGTATCTTATTACTTATTAGTCATTTCCTAAGCTATCAATTAATATATCTGAGTTCAAGTAATAAGATGCTTATTCGTCTTCATACAGGTTGAATGATTAGTACTATTACTGTCAGAAAATGACGAGGGTCAGGACAAATGCACATGTTATATTAGAATCAATTTCATATAGATAGCTAATTAAATGGGGATAAGTCGAAGCATGCATTGTAAAAAAATACATCAATTAACTTGATTTCCATTTCTACATAAACTTTACCTTTTATGGCAGATAGGGGAATTAAGTTCATATTCATTATTGTAAGAATCTGGCAGTTCAGGAGTATCGTTTGCCAGAAAGAACGAACATGTGTAACTGAAGACCCAGTCTGATGAAGAAAGTAGCTTCGTCAAAGGCTTCTTGAACCATGAATATCCTGGAAAAATTGTTGTCTTTATTTATAACATTTGGACAAAAAACTTGGGAATTCAGAACTATTTCACAAAATATTCAAGGAAGAGTTGTGTGGTTTGTAGTGTTTTGATTAATACTTCTTCAAATATTTTCCTAACTATGCTTTCACATGAAGATTTATTAAAAACTGTCAGGTTGCTTCTGGCTTCTGCCAGTATTAACCCTCAAGCTGCTGGTGGCAAATTTGGCCAACATAAAAAGAGGCAAAAGAAATGGGAAATTACTGAAACCCTGGCATATGGGTACTCATCTGAGAGTACTCAGTGAGAGCTATCCAATGAATACCATTATGACAGGGTTTAGATGGTTTTCAAGAATCTTTGCGTTCTTGGAAGGGGTGATGGGTTAAAGAACGCATTAGTCAGGACAGGGAGAATGGATAACATCAAAGTATATACATCCCTGGTCAGGAGTACAGAGCAAGATTGTTTCGTTTCAAATATATCCATTATCACACGTTCTGTTCTTCACCCTACTAATAGTCTATATAACATCAGAAGTGCCAACACAGCATTTCTACAGCATACTCCAAAATTACCTCCAGCAATCCATCAAATTATCTAACTTAGCACCTGATCCAAGACGTCCACGCTATCACACAGGAGTCTGATTTAACACTTCGACACATTAGGCACGTTTCCTTGGCCCACAAACCCTTATCAAGCCCAGGCAGCCTGGCTGAGAGCTAGGGATAGCATCAGTGCTAACTCAACTAACCTCTTTTAATGACATGGATTTGCTTCTCTCCCCTAAGACTAGTCCAAGGAATGCTGGTAATCAGTCAAGGTTAGAGATGTATTGCCCTGCGTCTCCTCTGAAACAAATAGAGATCTGTACACCGCCCACCCAAGTGGGAAATACTAACAGAGTTGCTAAGCCCGCTTAAGGATGTTGGCTTTTGGCTATTACCAACCAACTGCGGGTGATGCTGTTCAAACAACTGTTATCTACTTGCAGATGGAGTAGTAGAAGTAGGAATGGAATTGAAAGCATAAGCAGACCCAGTGGCATTATCACCATTAGTTGTAGTATTGGTATTAGTATTAGTAGTATTAGTATTAGTATTAGTAGTAGTATTAATGATAGTACATGAAGTAATAACGGCAGTAGAAGTAGTAGTAGTAGTAGTAGTAGTAGTAGTAGTAGTAGTAGCAGTAGTAGTAGTAGTAGTAGCAGTAGCAGTAGTAGTAACATAAGCAAAAGCAGCAGCAGTAGTATTAGTAGTGGTGGTAGGGGCAATTGCTATAGGAATGGTGGTAGAATGTATTGCACTAGAAGATCATAGTAGTAGAAGTAGTAGTAGTAGTAGTAGTAGTAGTAGAAGTAGTAGTAGTAGTAGTAGTAGTAGTAGCAGTAGTAGTAGTAGCAGTAGTAGCAGTAGTAGTAGTTGTTGTAGTAGTAGTAGTAGTAGTAGTAGTAGTAGCAGTAGTAGTAGTAGTAGTAGTAGTAGTAGTAGTAGTAGTAGTAGTAGTAGTAGTAGTAGTAGTGGTAGTAGTAGTAGCATAGTAGTAGCAGCAACATTATCAAAAGCAGTAGCAGTAGTATAAGTAGTCGGGGTAGGAGCAATGGTTATGGGAGTGGTGGTAGAAGGTATCGCACTAGAAGATCGTAATAGAATAGTAAGAATATTGTAGTAGAAGCTGCTATGCAGGCTCTAGAAAGTTTAAAAAAGTGCCACCACAGTGGTTGCTGGTTGTAAAAAAATGACCACATAACACAAGTTCCAAGAGATCTACACTGGCTGCTCATCTGGAAAATGAGCAAGTTCAAGATTGTACTTAATTAACTTTCAAATGCATGCAAAAGATGTGCTCCTTCATATTAGTGGAAATTGTTAGTCAAACAGGCAAGGAAAAGGACTATACGATCAAACACAATGAAAGTTCTACAAATACCACATTATCTGAAAAGCTTTGGGGACAGACCTTTAATATCTATGCAGCATGCCTTTGGAATAAGCTCCCAGACAAAATCAACGCTGCTGATATCTAGAGTGCAAAACTTTAAGGCCCAACTGAAAATGTTTCTCTTCAAGAGGATTTTCTTTAACTATACAGACCATAAACATCAGTCCACTGACGATTTATATAATCCTCTTTTTATCAAATATCAAAGTATCATTAGGATAGGCACTTGAGCATTCCAAATAGCAATTTGACCAGAGTGATTGCATATGGCGAGTTATCTGAAAAAGGATAAATGCAATTTCCCAGCCAAAGGGAGGTATACAGCAAAATCTCGAAATATTTGTACCCTACAGATGCTTGAAAAGAAATCCTGCTAGTATTACGAGGAAAACTACACTGACTCAGAAATCCTACACCCTTTTATCACTTCTTTCTGGCTGAAACAAGACTTTTTGTACCCATCCCCAAATCCATAGATGATGTTAATGCTACGATGTAATCATAGATATTACGTATCACATTCAACATCATATCCACGCATAATGCACATGGTAAATATACTATATTTCAAGAACTGAACCTTGTCATTCAAAACTTTACTGCCACTTAGTTCAAACAATGGGAGGAAAGTAAAGGCACTTAGTTAACCCTTTTAATGCTGAGCCTAAGGCACAAGAACACAAAATAATTTGAAAATCATCTAAATTCTGTCATGTTGGTATTCATGGGAAAGCTCTCGTTGAGTTCTAACATGGATACCCATATGCCAGGGTTTAAGTCAATATTTAGCTTTTTTCACATATTTTCGTAATGGTCAACTTAGCCACCAGCTGCATAAGGGTTAAGGGAGATAATGGATGTACATAATCACATGACTTGTGCTTCGCTGTTTGTGAAATGATCAATCAATTGACACAGGCCTGGTGGCTGTAGCTGTTGTTTATTCTGCAAGGATGATCTCCCCACCCCCTGTCTATGAGGACCGTCCCAATAGACGCCTACTCAACAGGCTTTTAACACATCAATACCTGACTGTTAGTGCCTTGCCGCAGTCAGCTACCACCATCACTAAGACAAACACCACCGATCCTCAAGGTAGTGTTAAAGCTGAGAAAGAGCACTCCCCCAGCAGTGACCTTGACAGGGGAGGCAAAGGAAAACACAGGAGAAGATCATGAAAATAATCTGCCATAAGTGTGGGTTGTAGGATGTATGTTCGCAGAATTACAAGACCTTTATTAGACCCTGGCTGTTGCCATCGAGCTCAAGCATCAAGACACTGCAAACAATCTGCCTTTATGTATGGCTTTTACATTGATGCCTTATTGTTGATTTAGCTAAATGGGTTTGCTCACTTTAACCCATATCAAATTACAGGCAGCTAATGGCTCGTGATTAGAAAATCAAATCCTCTTTTATTTTTATGCTTTGATGCACAAATACTACTAAGCATGGACAACCTTGAACAAAATAATATTTTGTTGCAGAGAAAAGTTGCACTATGTTCACCAGTCAACTGATAACTGTCCAGGTAATGGTCGATACATGACAACACTTGACGGTCTAATGCCTCCTCCTTCCCACACAAGACTCAACCTGAGATAACTACGTCCCTCTATTGAGAAAGAGGTAAACTAATATCATGGATACTCATTGTACCAAAGAAAATGATCGCCTGATTTCAGCAAACCAGTAAGAAAGCACTATGTATGTCAACAATACATTTTAGAGAATTCTATGCACAGATAAGGAGCAAGAGAAGACACATATGGGGTGGAACCAATATCATTCTGTCATACTATAAATATAGTATAGTAAACTGAAGGCGAAGGTGTAAATCAAAGGGTGTCATTGAGACTTGAGGGTTGCATTTCATGTGTGAATCTACAGTGGTTTTTTTTCTGTTCAGGGCTCGACGCTAAGGGTGAACCTATGGCCCCAGGCCAGTAAAAAATTCCAAAAACAGCTTCGGGCCAGTAAAAAAAGACTTCAACTGGTCCTACAGGGCCAGTAAACATTGTGAGACATTCTTGTTAAAAAGTTTCCCCCTGAGAATGTCCCCAATTGTTTTTGAAATAAATGAAGATACAATTTATAAAGATAAATGTTGTGGTGAATCTTATGCAATGTTCTTTCTTGTTATGTTAAAGAAAAATGTAGGACCAGTAAACCTTTTGCAGGACCAGTAGATGCTAGGTGTTACTGGTCCTACAGGGCTAGTATCATTTTGAGTTAGCGTTGAGGCCTGCTGTTGAAGTGCAAATAATACGCTTAATGCCCAACCACAAAGCCGAGATTCTCTTCAATACCATCATTCTCATGCATAATATGCAGATTCTATAACCCTTCCAATGCTGAGGCTACTTTTTTACAAAGCACAAGGACTTTTGAAAACCATCTAAACCCTGTGATGTCGGTATTCATTGGATAGCTCTTGCAGAGTACTCTCAGATGAGTATCCATTTGCTTTGGTTTCAGTAGTTTTCAGGGTTTTCGTATCATTTTGTATTGGCCAAATTAGCGACCAGCAGCATAAGGGTTAAGGTGCACAATTCATCACTGTTTACTTCTGTATGTATAAATAATCAAATAATTGTTTAAAAAATTCTTTCACCATATGCCAATATACATGACATACAGTAGAAAATATCCAGTGAACTGTCAAATAGAAATCTAAAATGTCAGTGATGGCAAAAAAGTATTTTTGCTGATGATTTCAACCATCCGCACTTATATGTATGCGTTAACATTTAACTTTGTTTTTGGATAGCATCTTTCTTACTGAATGATAGTTGTTGTGTCCTAGTCTCTCTCAGAACTATGTCCAACCAGGATCCTTGCCAAAACTTTGAAACTGGGTGTCTATTTGGCGATTGTGAAACTTTTGAGTGTCCAATTATTTCTAGGGAGACCCAAGTGAATTACAGCCTCATGCAATGTCATACCAGTGTGTTTTTCTCGTTTTGCCCATTTCATTTCCACCTTTACCCTTTATGACTTCTCAAGTTTGCTGTCAACCATATTGTTATTCAAAAGATTCTGTTATGAATAGAATGGATGTACCTCTCAATTTCCATTCTAATGTTAGAAAGTCAAGCGGGGCAAGATGAGGGCTAGTTCAGCTTGCCCAAAATGCCGTTCTCCATGATTAGATAATCATGATTATGGGGCTATCTGTTATGTCAAGCCCTGCATTATCCAGAATAACTCCTGCTACAAACACAGCAACAATGCACACTACATGTACATAGGAACAAACTGGGAAAAAAAGAACAAAAACAGTCTTCACAATCAGGGTCTTAGCCAGGAATTAGAAACTGGGTGCCTAAAATTGGTCATTGTAAAATTTGTGGGCTTCCAAATTGTCAAGGGGGACCACAATATACTCAGATTTCAACCATAAACATGTATATATTTATCAAAATAGGGCATGATATCCTTATACAAGGTCATGGGAATTATATGATGATGAAAAAATTCAATTATATGAGCAGATATAATTGCAAGCACTTGAGATTGACATTTTAAGAAATTCCTCACAAAAAAGTTTGGGTGACCTGAGGGGTGATTTTTAATGGTTTGGGTGTCCGAAAAGACATTCAGACGCCCTGCCCTGCTGGCTACGACCATGTTCACAATCATTGTGTTAAGATAAAGGTCCTACCTGCTGGGCAAGCTTGTACAACATCCTGGCACTGACAGCTGTGGTATGGGTCCTAAGAAGGTTCTTCTGTGCCTCTTCTATCTTCCAGTCATACTTGTAACTACAATGATATAAGTGATGAATAGTTACTTATCTCTTATCAGACACATATGGTAAGCCTAAGGAGCATTACACAGAATATTTCAGAAATGAATATCTTATTATAATTGGTGCAAACAATGCTTGAATTACATGCATAAGTATGAATTTCATAAGTCCAAACCAATATATATTTATCAGATACTGCTAAAAATGAAGTTGTCAGGAAATAGTGCATTGTAGTTCGGTGCACGGATTGCACTCATGTTTTCCCTAAGCATCACAGTCATTGACAACCACGTTCCACTCTCCTCAGATCCATGGGATGTCACTTCTGATACTGTAAACGGCTTTAACTTTTCATTTTAAAGCCCTGCTGTGGGGGGGGGGGGGGGGGGGGGGTCTTTGTCCTAATTTAAATTTGCGCATTCAAGCACTCAGCAGAGCAAACATACAAAGCAGGATATTCATTTGAAGGATATAACTTTGGTGCTTTCATGGGGAGCCCGCAAAAATAACGAAAATGAAATTTTTGTAAAAATTACCACTTATAGAGTAGTATATATAGATAGTAGGGAATAGTGTTCAGCTTCATCAGTATGGTAGTAGTAAATAGATTAAAGCAATAGCACAAAAACATCTTACTCAAAATTTAATGCATTTCAAATATCAAGAACTTTCATCAACTGTTCCAATAAGAAACTTTTTGTGCAAATCCCAATGGTGAAAAAGTTGTAGCTAGTTACTATCTATTTTCCCTAATTATTCTGGATTTTTAAAAGAAAGTTTAGCTCTTTATAATTTGATGGAATGTTCACATCTCACCCTTAAGATAGCATATACAAAGAGAGCTAGATATGGGGGAGATGAAGCAAGGGGGCAATTATCATACAATCACACTAGGCCCAGTGCACCGTGTGAGTGTTACGGCTGTTGTTCAGCTCCTGCAGTGTAGTTAGTGCACTCAGGTCATTAAGGACAAGGCTAGATAAAATAGAGTACGCCTACTGACTGCTAGCAGAGTACATCAATTGATCCCAGCTGTGACCTGTTACGAAGGCCACACACAAGATTGCATGCTTCAAGTCCACATAGATATTTGTCTGAGATATACAGTGCAATAGAAAGGTACACAGGAAATGCACTAAAACTCCACTATAAGCCGAGCATTCTTTTCATCGCAAACCTGTTCTTTAATCTTTAACCCTTCCAATGCTGAGGATACTTTTGTCCAAAGCACAAGGACGCAAAGATTTTTGAAAAGCATCTAAACTCCGTCATGTTGGTATACATTGGACCGCTTTCACGAAGTACCAATGTGACAGCGTTTGAATCATTTTTCAGGTTTTTTTGAATCAACGAAAAGTTTTAGTAAGTTATGCTGTTGCTTAACCCATTCACACTCAGAGTTCCTTTAGAAAGTATCGTCTGCTACTCTCATACTTTTGACTATAACTTGGGAATAAAGCTAACATTCACAAACAAATTGAAGGAGAGTTGTTGTATGGCATCTGATCAACATTTCTCCTTCAAATATTTTCCAGAAAATGCTTTTGTAAGTAATATATCTCCAAAATCGTCAGGCCTGTTTTGGCCGCTGTGAGCATTAATGGGTTAGCTATATCAAAGTTAAAGTACAGCAATCTATTTATAACTGAACCCTTATTATGATGAAATACATGATCACTTACCCTTGTGAGCCATAGCCTCCTTTAGAATGGACTTGGTTCACCCTCTCTAAGTAGTCCATGGGGAACTCATGTGCATTCGGAGGATCTGTGTCAATGAAAAGAAAATGTTAGCAAAATATTTTGTTAAATCTATATAGTCATTAAAATAGCCAAGGGCCATTTCCTTCCAATGTTTCATCTAGAAGATATACTCTCAGAGTAGACCTTCTCATTTTATATCAATTTAATGTTTTCTGTCTGCAGTGCACAGGATCTGGGCTTCACGCCGCATTGAAGTTTATTATAGGTTCTTCACTGGGTTCCACAGTTGGCTCAACCAAGAACTACGTTTTAAGCTTGAAATGGCACAAAGAGGTTACCCTGGTTAAAGTACCTTTTACTTTCCATCTAGTCAACCCTTCCAATGCAGAGGCTACTTTCATCCAAAGAACAAGGACACGAAGAGTTTTGAAAACTGTCTAAACCCTATCATGTTTGTATCTATTGGGTAGCTCTCGCTAAGTACTATCAGATGAGTACCCATATGCCAGGGTTTCAAACATTCAGATTCTTCAGGTTTTTTGCATCATTTTGTATTGGCCAAATTAGCCATCAGCAGTGTAAGGGCTAATAAATACTTAATAATTGTGTGTGAAGTCAGTTTCATGATCAGTGTATGGACCTTTCTCTAAAGTACCGGGTAAAAGGCACATGATTTCCAGATGTTTCTCCTCGGCATCACTCTCTTTAATTAGATGGAAAGTAAAAAGTAATTTGACCTCGGTAGAAGGGTTAAGCCTGAAATGGCTTTTCACTTTCCATCTGGTTAAAGATAGCAGTGCCATAAAGAAATATCTGAACAATAATGTGCCTTTTACTTTGTCTATATCCATACCCTGATTATGAAACTGACTTCAAACATAATCATTTACCCTTCTAATGCTATGGCTACTTTTCTCCAAAACACAAGGAGGCAAACCATCTAAACTCTATTGTGTTGGTATTCATTGGATAGCTCTCACTAAGCACTCTCAGATGAGTACCCATTTGTCAGGGTTTCAGTCATTTTTCCAGGTTTTTGCATCATTTTGTGTTGGCCAAATTAGCCACCAGCAGCATAAGGGTTAATGGCTCTTGCATATGAATGAATAGATCTGTTAACTTTGTGCTTTCTGGGGTGTCCAACTGTCACATTGTTGCACAAGCATTGTCGCACAGGGGCTTCAAAATATTTCAGGCTTTTTGTATCATTTTGTGTTAGCCAATTTGGCCACCAGCAACATAAGGGTTGAGTATTTACGAGAGGAGCTACCTGATATGAAGAAGGTGTCATGAGCGTCTCTGGCAGGGTGCTGTTGCGGCTGGAACAGAGCGTCGAAGTTCCAGAAGCTACTCTCAATGAAGTTATTGGTGGGCATCTCAGAAAATCTACAAGATAATATAAATAATGGAAACTATAAAGCCTTTCAAAATCCTAGCATTCTCAACTTTAGACAGGAGCTGCACAGAGGATACATTTTTTGCACATGAAGATGGGGCCATCTATTGAGTAAATAAGACACTAAATAAATGCAGTTATTTTTGTATTTTTGTAAGAAAAGGATTTTAAGGAATGTCAGAATTTGATCTAGGGAAACCTGGCAGTTAGGACGTACAAATTCTGATAAATGCTTTATGTTTGAGAAACGATCAACTCTCTTTAAATGATTTTTTCCAAATTTATTTAATTGCGAAATAATTTTCAATGATATTATGGATCAAGATGATTATCAAATACAAGTGAACAATCAATCACTGTTGAGAGCTTTAACTCTTCCAATGCTGAGGCTACTTTCGTCCAAAGTACAGAGACACAAAGACTTTTTTGAAAACCATTTAAACCCTGCCATGTTGGTATTCATTGAGAAGCTCTCGCTGAGTACTCTCAGATGAGTACCCATGTGCCAGGGTTTCAATCATATTTCAGATTTTTTGCATCATTTTGTATTGGCCAAATTAGCCACCAGCAGCATAAGGGTTAAAGATCATGTGGTAAGAGAGTACTAGTATTTTGTTTCTGTGGACCTACCCCATTTCCAAGAATATCTGTCTGAACTCAGCTCGCACCTTCAGGAGAGGATGAAGGTGCCCGCTGGCTGGCATGATGCCAAGAGCATCAAAGTTATAAGGCTTGAAAGCCTTGCTTTTCCAGGAACCACTGAAATGAAACGTGTGATTTGTGAGAAACACATACAGCTCAATAATGTAACTATCGTTTGACAAACATTTCAATGCATTGGAAATCAAGCCTGTGACTCTTTCTTCATAATAGGCGAGCGGCAAACCTGGAAAAAGGGCTCTAATTAAGGAGTTTAATCAACCCGAGAGTCATACAGATGAAACATATGCCATTTTAAAGCTGATTTTCTATACTTTCAGAAAAAGTATGTTGTGGAATTCAAATGTGGTCAGGTTTTTCTGAAAATTGCTTGGCATATCATATGGTTAGGTAAAATTATGTAAAAAAACACAAATTACTAATTTTTTATTCTAAATTTTCAAATCAATAACTCGCAATCAAATAGCAGTGAAAAGTAGGTGAAGTCGATGCATTTTTTTTCTAAAAATGATTTTATTCAGTTAAAATAATTCTAAACCTAAAAAAATGTTAATTTTAAGTTAAATTTGAGCATTTTTTTGTTATATATTTTTTTTGCGTGTGATATTTTGTTTTGTATAACAGGTTTTGCATACCAGAGTGCATCATATAAAATGTCATCGGAAAGCTTATCATCTCAGCTTTCATTTGAGACCAATTCTGAAATGGAATGGCTTTTAAGGACTTAGTGAAGGAAGTTTACGTACCCCTACCCCTATTCTGAAAAATGCAACTAAAATACAAAAAAATCAAAAAAAAAATCTTTTTAATTCAGACTATTGGCAGTTGATGTCGTGATACATCTGTGGTCCTTGTATACACTTTCTTAGATTATATTTAAGTTAGACAGCTTGCAAATGATATAATTTCTTTTTAGTTCATGAAATAGCCACTAGGTGGCTGTTCTTTGTAGCTGTCACCACGTTCGAGGGCCAAGACATTTATTACTATAGATGATCAAGTGGAATACACTAATTGGTATCTTTAAGTAAAAGTTGCAGTCTTTAGTTCATCTAGCGGGGAGTGAGAGGCAGATTGGAGAGGGTGTATGTGCCACCTGGCCCAAGGATGCAGGTGCATCAAACTGGCCAGGTGTCCCATCAAGGAGTTCCAAAGGCAGGCCACCCCTAGAACTTGCCTAATCAGATGATGGAGTAGGTTGACCCAATCTCTGACGGATGGGCCAGTGCCCTCACCTTATCCAGATTGAACCCTAGGAACAACCAGATCTAGGTCAGGACCCAGTCCGACTTCTCATTTATTAGGAACCTGATCTCCTGGTGGCAATTCGCATCAGGTCCCGGTACTGTAGAACGACCTGGTATGACTCGCCTCACAATAGTGAATCATTTAAATACTGGAACATATTCAATCCACAAGTCTTGGGGAAGGTGCCTACCCAGATGAGTGAAATCTTTGGGGCTGTTGAGAGGCCAAAGGGGAGCTCCTATAGCGGGTCCACTGTACCATCACACTGTAAATGTAGGCATCCTCTAAATCTAGAGAGAGTACCCACATACCTATATTTTCTAGGCTGGGCGAGGCAGGTGGATATATGCTCTTAGTGAAACTAGGGCTGATTGGAGGGTGCCCATTCTGAAGGGCGGAGGGAAAACCGAGAATTCAAGAGATTTTAAATTGAAAATGGACCTCCAGCCTCCTGATCTCTTCTCCACTAAAAAGAGGAAAAGTAGAAGCTGGGCCTGTCCAGCAGGGGGTCTACAATCCAAATGTATTGTTTGTTGAGTATTATTTGGAGCCCCATCTCTAAGGTGAGACGATGGCTCTCCCTGGTTCAAAGCGGTGATGGGGTCAGACAACACTGGCCAGTAGAATCGATGAGGAAACCTGTCCAGATTGTCTGGAGCACCAACTTGGGATGTAAGATGCTCGCACTCCAGCCCGACAGCCTGGACTCAGGCACCTTATTTCTGAGATGCCCCGTCAGGCCATCACTGTGCCCACTGCATTGAGGAACTGGACCTGTAATGCTGAGACGACTCTTTGTGGTTGAGCACTCCTCAAGCCTTTTCCCCAGTCTATCAGCGTTACACCAATGCAAAATTGATGAAGAACTAAAGAGTTTTTGTGGTTTTAAGTCCGGATTAATCCAAGACTTCATGTATGCTGGGGAGGCACGAGCTACGCCTCATGAATTTCTTGGCAAAGACTGCCTAACCTAGCATGGTTTCGGACCCTGACATGACCTTCCTCAAGTCACTATTTGCTATCCTGACTGTCATAGAGGCCCATGGAACCCTGACGTGTGAGGTGGAGACAATCTCAATCACCCAGGTAAAGATCAATCACATCTGGGGTGGCCTATCAGGTTTTGAGGATGCCAGCACCTCAACGGCCGGGAGGTAGAGAGCTGGCACAATTGTGGGAATATTAGAGAAAGCAGAATTTTGTCCACTGTCCGAGTTGCTTGCCAAACAGATGTATCTCCTTGGAAGTCATCCACGTCAGGGATAGAGACAGTGTTGGCTATGGAGCCTGGTGTGTCTGAGTGCTGTTGGCTTGTCATGCGCAACGTCAATATCAAGTGAGCCATCATTTTGAGCATTCAATGTTCAAAGGCAGAGTGCTCTCTTAATGCCTCCTCATCCTCAGACTCCGGACTGGCAGTCTAGGCTGGAGTAAAGCTGCACTCACCACTCACCAACTTGAGTGGCTTGAGCACTGGAACAGGCTCGCTGAGCTCGAGCTGAAGTGGTCAACTCGTGAGCTTGTCTATGTTGGGAACACAAACGTAACACAGAGCACCTAAAACACCTTTCGCTTGTTTACAATCTCCAATGTATACAAACAGTGTTGAGTGGTACACTGACCCTTGTACTTGGTCAGCACATTTTAAGGTTGATAAATCTTCACCAGTATTTTTTTCTTAATAGCTGGGCTGGAAAATAAGTATTTCTTTTGAAAATCTGGGCGTCGGTGAGCTCATGAGCTCACGAGTCAAAAGGGTGGTGAGGTCAAGAGTTTATCTCCCTCCGTAAGTGCAGCTCTAGGCTGGAGGCATCCGGATAGTTCATTTCCTGGGCCTGATCAGATTGAGCATCCAAGTGATGGCAGGCGAATTCGGGAGCGCATCCACCCTCATGATGCATGCTCTTCCTCAGGGGAGAGCCCCTTTGGAAGTGGAACCATGGCTGGAACGGATGCCATTGCCACGATCCGAAGAGTGTCAAACTGCTGGACGCAGCACTGTAGGCAGTGCAGTCTGAGGGACAGACATCTTAGCTAGAGCCTGGGTCAGTCGCTGCTCCAGCATGCCCTCAGCAGGAAGACTGACCCGGAAGGACATGCGGGGATGGCTGAGACTGAAGCCATTGGCCTGGACTTATACCTCCACCCCCTCCCAATTGTAGTAATTTAGAGTATTTCTGCTCTTTGGAGTGCCGCTCTGAAGAGTGCTTTCTACGTCTGCATCTTGGCAAAGAAATGGCGGACAAGGACGAAGTGGATGTGAAGGATGCTCTCCCCTGTCTCTTTTTATGGGAAGACTTCATTGTGCTACATTCCCGGTCATGTCATCAGCAAGGCTTGCTTTCTGTAAAATATAACCAGCAGTGCATGCACCTACTGGATATGATTCCCCCTGCAAGGGGCACACCCTATAAGCTAGCTTATTGGTTTGCAATAGGAGTTTGCTCCTCCCACACCTAAGCTGGTGTGGCACCCTGCTCACCTCATAAAAGGGGGATGTGTGGATCTGTCTATGGATACCATGCATTTAAAAGATCCCTTAATCCTCTGGATCTGAGGACTCTGCTCTTACTCTACCTCTTTTACTTCTTTCTCCTAGAATTATTATGCTTTTTCATTGTTTTTAAACAATGACAGAGGACCACTTTTCAGGAATACTGTAAATCCTGTTAATTTACCAATGTTTTTTATTTGCTGATATTTACCGATCAGACTTGATCTGTAAATATGATTCAGAAAATTTGGGAAAGCTTCATATCGGTAAATTTAAGACATGAGTGATTGAACTGTATGTCTGCCCTGTTCTCTTAGCTGAGAGGAGGGATTGTGGGACAAATAAACTGGACACAATCATTACATTTTGACACGGGTTTGTGACCCTAAATTGTAATTGATACTACTAGCAGTTGAGAGCAGACACCTACTCATGCCAACTCCGCTCCCCTAGCTTATCAGTGTCATTTTCCTTTCACCCTTCCTATCCCCCATTATCCCCAAATTATAACTTAATTAAAATTCAAATAGTAGATGTGCCGATCTGTCCTCTTGGTGATAATGTAATAGTGTTGATGTGATAACTGCATGCTGTTTTTAATTTACCGTTCACTTGTGTTTACAATTTTCAAATTTCGGACACAGCAAATTAACCAGATCTACAGTATTTTATGGCAATAAATGCCTTTAAACCCTCATTCACTCACTCCACCTCAACAATGTTTGATATAGGAAAGAGGGAGGAAGACATTGTTCAAGATTGCCATGGAAAAACCTAGAAGGTTGTCTGACCTAGCTTACCTTGATGGTCTAGATACTGCTGGTGCAGTAACCCCAGCTAGATTGCATATTTTGACCTTGTATCATACTAAAAGAAGATCTAGCAATGATGCCAAAGCTAGCTTGATTAAAATACCTCCATGTAAGTCAAGTTTCTTGTAACATGTGAAGAGAGCATCCTGGACAACCAAAATGTGGTTGTCCTCTCATTTCAGCAGAGCAGGATATGGGTTCTCCCTAGGATTAGGGATGGAAGGACTGTGACACTGTAACATCTATTTTTTATGAAGGTCCTATGGTGTCTTAGGTGCTACAAGACCTCATTTGCAATTGCAAAGGTCGGAAAAAGTGCTCAAAGAACTGTGCATGCTAATAGCAAGAGGTGTTTTGCACAGAACTTTGCTCTTGTGAAACAAGTAATGACTGTGGAAACATTCGCGCAATGGCTGTCCATCTTCAAGAGGAAGATGACTCATGATGTGCCATATCACAGAGAAATACTTGCCAGAATAGTGCAAGTAAATTCATAGATAAATCTCACATTTAAATGACAATTGTAGTGTGATTGACACAACTTTGGAGTACATTAACAGAAGTGTTCCTAGGTATTTTGAACTTCAGGAGATAAAATGCAGATTTGATATAAAATCACTTAATTATGCAGCATACTTCTTTCTAGACAATTCAAATAACTTCCAATGTCATTACAACTTTATTTCTACATAAATGATTTTTTAAAAATATTTCCAGATTTTTTCAGATTTTTGTTGATTTTTTCAGAACGGGGGTAGGACTAATCAAACTCCCACAACTAGGCCATTTATTTCCTGATCCACTCAAGTCTGGTCTCATTAGAAAGAATACAGTTCCAGCCTTATATTGGTGTATGATGTGGTGCTCTTTCTGTCTCACAGACTGATATATAGGTTAAAATACCTCATACATTTGAAAATAAATACAAAAAAATGTGAAAATTTCTAATAAAATCGTAATTTTTTTCCCCTGCAAATATTTTTGGAAGTTCAATTCATTCTTATAATAGTATATACACACTGGCCAACCACTAGAATACTGTGTTGTTGAATATCTTCATTATGTGGTTTCATTAAAAATAATTTTCATTTTCATGATTTTTGACAATTTTTTTTCAACATGTCAGTACCTTTAGTTGGTTTCAGAAAAACCTGACCACATTTGATTTCCACAACATATCCTATCTTAAAGTGCAGAAAACAAGCTTTCAAATGAGCTATGTTGTGTCCGTATGACTCTCGGGTTGATTAAATTTCTGAAATCTGGTCTTTAGCCGCTCGTCTATAAGCATAATACATTTAAAATAAACTACTTATTTTTCCTATCTTGGATTGCATTTATTATTAAGTACCTATTTTTGTAGTGATTTCGGTCAATAATCTCCTTGGAATGAGTGGTTTAAACATCAATGGTCTAGTTCCCCATTTCAGAAATTATTCTTCAATCTAAAGTAGAAAGTTATTTTCATCTGCAATTCATGATTAACAGAAAAATTCCTTAAGTAAGTTCAGGAAAAAATAATTAAGCAAAAACAAAAAATTATTACACATAATTACCTTGCCAGCATTTCAGAGGTCAGATCAGTCTCTGGTTTACTCACTGTAGTGGTGAAGTTGGAACCTTTTGAGATGAAGAAACTATTTATTTTTCTGAAAAATGACAAAAAAAAGATATTGTAGTCAAGATAAGAGTGGCTACAAAATCATTAAGATCAAATATTATGGTTATCAAAGCATATATCCATCTAGCAATTAAGGGTTACAAAAAGGGTGTTATTTCAGTTATCAGACATTTGTGTTAAAGATATCATTTTTATCGTCAATTATAAAATAATCTCTATACTCAGCTGCGTGATCAATCACATGTCATAGCTGTAATAAG
>OZ012684.1:40908585-40948585 GCA_963942565.1 Maea johnstoni
GTTAAATATATATAGAATATATGTATAATGTATATATATATATATATATATATATAAATATGTATATATATATATATATATATATATATATATATAAATATATATATATATATATATATATATATATATATATATATATATTTATATATATATGCTTATATTTGTATAAATAAGTGTGTGTGTATATATATATATATATATATATATATATATATATATATATATATATATATATATATACATATACATATATATATATATATATATATATATATATATATATATATGTGCGTGTGTGTGTGTTATTATTTTACAAAGTTACACAATTTTAACCTGTTACTAATATGTGGTATATATATATGCTTATATTTGTATATATGAGTGTGTGTATATATATGTATATATATATATATATATATATATATATATATATATATATATATATATATATATATATATATATATATATATATATATATATATATGTATATATATATATATATATATATATGTATATGTATATATATATATATATATATATATATATGTATATATATATATATATATATATATATATATATATATATATATATATATATATATATATATATATGTATATATATATATATATATATATATATATATATATATATATATATATATATATATATATATATATATATATATGTATGTGCGTGTGTGTGTGTGTTATTATTTTACAAAGTTACACAATTTTAACCTGTTACTAATATGTGGTCTCTCTAATGACAGTTAAACAGTGTATCCCACTTTGATGTGTGTGTATGTATGGATTTCTTCATTTACATCAATAAAAAATTGCAAAATCTTTTGGGTCAGATATGGACAGACAAAAATGTCTTATTTTCTCTCTCTCAAAAGAAAAGAGGAGTTATGATCTGTAATCTTCCCCCATGGGTAATCGATCCCGCCTCGTCCGCACCGAAAGTCGTGGTGCGAACGTCTATCCACTAAGCCACGATCCCAAGCCGCGATGTCATTCTGAAATTAACACACTAAGTTCACATGCCAACGGAACACATCGTTCTTTTGCTCATGATTTATGAATTTCTTTGCTAATCTCGCAAAGAAACACATTTAGAAATAGGTGAGTGCATATCTCACCTATTCTGTGTGAATTGCCCATTTTCACGCTGCAATTATGGATTGTGCTCAACCGGAAGTTGAGAGCAGCTCCGACCCCGCAAGCAGCTGGCCGTTCATTACACTAGAAATGGCGTACTTTACTATAATTTTTTTCTAACTTCAACGGCATTATTAAAATAACCGTTGAATATGCTGCCAATTCGAAGCTTGGACCTCGTTGATAGTAATATTACGCAGACTTTGACGGGCTGGACTTATTTTTTGCACTTCCCCGTAACTGGCAGAGTAGCTCGGGCTTTTTCAGGTGTCTTTTATATAGGTAGTAATTAAGATTTCCCTCAAAAATGAGGTAGTTCTTTTAAAAAGATGTATAGCAATTGAAGTGAAGGTCTTATATAGATTTTGAAAGTTTGTCATGTATTGTGAAGTATAAATTGAGGACAACATATAATCGCTTGTGAATTGCTAAAGCAATTACCTCAGCAGAGACTGCACAGAGTCAACATAAACCCGGATTAGGCCTTTAATATCTATCACTCAGCACTCTGAATTGCTTCTCAAGAGAAGGATAAAACAACAATATGAAATGGAGAACTTTCGCTAAGGTGCATAAATTGACCAGATATTCCGAAAAATGATGGTTCAATGATACATGAAAGCACAGTGATCTTCTTTTCCATCAATTTTCATAAGCACCCTTAATCCTCGAAACATTCCTGTAAAGGATAAATTGAAATTAACGTGTTGTTAGCATTCCATCTTCCAACGATGCATTTCTTGAGCCAGTCAGTCTATTCATTTGTTCCTTGTCACTCTTCCACACACACTGGATTTCCTTTCATATGAGTATGCCGCGCCGTGTGAGATCTTCCTGAGCGGCTGACAATAATAGGGAATCATAACAAATAGGCAAGCAGCTTGATGAAGGGTGTGAAGATAGAGAGGGCTTTTCTCAGCTCCGAGAGGTAGCTCATTGTGAACACAGCTACTCTATGTTAATCAAAGCCTATTCTCAGAAGCCTGGTTGTCAAAGCATCATCAGAAGTATAAGTAGAAACTTACGATAGATCTCAAGGTAAGCAACTTCTTGGGATTTCAAGATATTAATAAAAAAAATTGATACAAAAAGTTCCATCTTCAACCTTGATTACACTGACCTATCATAAAAGCCTTTCTATTCATGTTTAAGTTGTATGAAAGTCTCTTTGAAAAGATTTTTCTTGCATGATTCTTCAGCCATGTTGCGCGCATGCATTGTGTGTTTGTGTGTTTGTGTGTGTGTGTGTGTGCGAATGCCAATACAGATAGGAAAGGAGCCAAAAATAATTCAGCTTCTCATAAATTTAATGTGTAAGCCATGTTATCATACAGAGTGCATGTATCTAGTGCTTGCCCAACCTTGATCAACACACATAAACCAGTAGCTCCCACTTTCCAGGTCAGCTGTTTACTTAAATCTTGTAGCACCCAGTGGTCCATTAACTTAATGTATACATCCCCTGTGTTGCTAAATAGATATGACAACTTTCCAAACATTCCTAATGCATTACAAGAACTAAGAAAATAATCTAATTTGTGAAAATTTCGATGCATCAGTTATGATTTATTAACCTATTTATGTTCGGAGTTTAGACTGAAAAGCAGTGTCCAGTTGCTATATATCATTCATGAAAAGAACTATTTTAAGTGTTTAAAAGGATGTTGTTTTGTTTAACAAGCCATCCTCAAACATTTTTAACAACTTAGATGAATACAGTGGCGTAGCTTTACCTTTTTGATGATGAGCCAAAATATTTTGGATTGCTGTATGTTTATAGTGTACTCCCAATCTGTCCATTGGGTAACAAAGGGGGAAATCATGGCGCTGTATGCCAGGTTAATCTAGTCATAATCTCAAAGAGAATACCCAAAACCTTTTCAGGAAAATCATATGCTATGTTATTAGAATATTTTACTTAATAAGGTACAATTTGATACTATAATTTCCATCTATTTTTGGTCACTCAATCATGATCTATCAGGCACAATAACATAAAGAATGCACTCACTAGATGATTTCCTGAAATTGCACACACATAGGCAAAATTCATCTATGGCAAGAAATGCAGAAAAAAAACTTCAAAAGGCAGCTTTTGCGGAAGAGTAATGTAATTTCCTTTTTCATATTTCTGTGACTATGCTACGAAAACACAAATGAATCTTCGAAAGAAATGTCACGGAGTGTTCAAAAGAGTGTATAACAGTTGATGTTGGCTAGATAAGCCAACTTTGGTGAGGCAGGTCCATCCCTCTCAGGCACTGAAAGCATGTCATTTCACCTAATGAGAGCTGTAAATGTGATGAAATGCGTGTGGAGAACTATCATCCACTTTGTCGTAATGATACTGGTTGGAGTGTGCCTCAAATAAAAGCACATTTTACACCATTAGGCGTCATGGTTTCCAGCTCTCATTTCATGATGACATTACAAATGTTTAATTTGATTTTCAGGGGGGGGGGGGGGGGGGGGGGTGGGTAAAATATTGCAAACATCTGATGAAACCCAATGATTTATCATCCTCCAGTCATTTCATCAACTTGATCTATAATAATATCAGGATGAGAGGACACTACAAAATTCTTAACCGAAGTAGTTCTATCGTTATAACATCTTTTTAATATCAAACTTAGTCTTTGAGGATTTAAAAATTACTTGTTGCCCCAGTGTGAGTACACGATCAGGTTTCAATATGAGATTATAGCCAGTTATATGTCTTATAGTGCTCTAAACTACCGTAAACATGTATGAGAGATGTTAATAACCTTAACTCATTCACCCTCAAGATGCCCTTTTGATGCAATATATTTTGAAAATTTAACAAGAAAATGATAATACAGATATTAGGAAGATAAATATTGGTTATTCTTTTCCCAATGAGTGGCATAAATGACCTAACAAGTCATAAAGTCTTAAGCCATCAAAATAAAATGTATACGATAAAATATGATTTGTATATAGGGCTAGTCTCCATTCCTCTGTGGTACCAAATGGCACCCAGTTGGCTTTAATACTACCTTAAGTGCTAGTGCGGTGAATTCATATCTCCCCGGAGTATAGGCTGTTAGCATTAAAGAACAATTTCCATTTTGCTAGTAAGTTCCCAATTACCCTATAAATTCAGTGCTACAGGTTTTTATCCCATCAGAGCAATACGTGGATTAGTATTTAGTGTTTTCAGGCTTATGATGCTATGAAAAAATATGCGAAATCTTTTTATTATCATTTCTACCATTATTTTTAGTCTTGAAAGGAATGTGGGCCAATACAAAATGACACAAAAAGCTGGAAAATGACTGAAACCCTGGCACATAGGTACTTGTCTCAGAGTACTCACCTAAAGCTATCCAATGAATACCAACATAACAGGGTTTAGATGGTTTCTAAAAATATTTGCATCCATGTGCTTTGGACGAAAGTAGCCTCAGCATTAGAAGGGTTAAGGATATTCAAATTTACAAAAAGAAAAATACAGGGGAAATTTGGGAGCAACTTTGGATTTGAACATGTTGTGTTTGTTGAACACGATTGCATAAAAAGAATACAACTATTGCTAGCTCCTTTCATCCTTTAACCTTTGAAATTTCTAAAGCATCCATGCATAGTATGCACCACTCTCATTGCAGTGTGTTAAACCCATTGCTTGAATACTGGATCACCATTAGCGGGTTGGCCAGGTTGCTTTGTAAATGTGCGGCGTTGTGGATTACTGTCTATGGTGCTTCTGCAACTAAAAGACCCCTAGGAACTAATGGCCTATAGTAGTGAAAATACGATCAATATGCAGTTAAGGACGATCCCACTTGTAAAGGGAAGGAAACATCTACATTTGCAGGGGGGGTTAGGCCAAAAAAAATTAATGTCTGTTGACTTTCCCCTTCAAAAAAGGGGGTGTGCTTATTTGGAGTCTGTGCAGTTAATCGGAGGAATATGGTAACTCTAACCCCATTTAGTCTGTTCTCATACTGTAATTGAGGTGGTATATTTCATTTCAACCCATTGCTTACAGTAGCCAGAAAACACAGTCATTTTAGTGAAATCTTTCATTTAAATGCATGGTTGGAAAAATATTTGGAGAAATGTTAATTAAAATAGTACAACAACTCTCTTGAAATCTTTTTCTTTAATAATTCTTGATTTTCAGGTTATTGCCAGAAAGTACCAAAGACCCTACAACACAAACGCCCTATATCACTAAGCAGGTTTAAACATGGTTAAAAGGAGACCTGGTCACAAGTGTGGTACTAAGTGTGGTTCTAAGTCTGGTAACAACTACTTTAGTCCTGTTTTGCTAGGGAGGTTTAACCCTCCAATGCTAAGGCTATACTTTTGTCCAAAATACAAGGACGCTAATTTTCTGGAGAATCATCTAAGCAATTATGTATATAGCAGTAGTTTATGTCTGTGTGATCACACTTAGACCAGGATGGGTTCAATTCATTTTAAGTAAAGATTGATGCTGAATTAAAGAAAACATATCAAGTAAATGTGGGTGAAATGGCAGAATTACTAGATATAAAATTTTGAATTCAACATCAATCTTTATTTCAAAAGAATTATGTATTTTGGTAGGAGACTGGTTATTTCTATATAAATGAAAATACTATTATTTCACGTGATTATGGTATATTTTGTGACAAGTATTTTATTCTATTCATATAATTAAACTGAGAAGTAAATAGTATTTCATACTTCTCAGATAACTCTTGTTATCTTACTATCTGGTGTTCTATAATATATAATTTCATTTATAGTTTCTAGATTCTGAGATAAAAATATGAAACATCCTATAATATATCCTTTTAAGAATATATCCTTTTTTATTACCTTTAAGATTTTCTTCCATTTTCTTCTCATATTAAGATGCATCAAATTATTATACAAAACTTGGGGTTTCTCTTTAAATCTATCAAAAACAAAAAGTAAAAATCAACTTTCAACTATGCTTACTTTTATCAGTAATAAGTCAATTGCCAATATATAACATAAGCGAAATAGAAATTCTAAAATTCCCAATCATTAAATTTCTCTGCTATCAAAATAGCTAGGTGCGGTGAACCGCAGAGGTTAGGGCTGGTCTAACTGCACTTAGACCCAGACTTCAGTTACCATATTTGTTACCTCTTAGTGAAATCGATTCTGACTGAGTATTGGTCTACGTAGACCGGTACTACTAAGTGTAGTAACTTAAAGACCAGTGCTAAGCACTAAAACCTGGTCTACGTAGACCCGCTTAGTGAAATTGGGCCAAAGAATTTGCGACAATGTAGCACTAGCTCCCTATCCTTCCTACCTGCATGTCATGGTGACCATCAGACTGAACGTATTATCAAATCAAACATAAATTAAACCATTTCATTCCTTCAAATGACTCAGATACAGACAATCTACATTTAACTTCACTCAAGTCCTCCCCTTTATGGCGATCATAAAAATGGAATTTCCAAGGCTTAAGGCTAACCTTTACCCTAAAGGTATCTAGTTGTCTTGCGCAACCTTGGTTACTGCCCACCGGTGAAGTGCTTTCACAATTTACCTAGCGACGTTGAATTGTTCAAATTTGATGTATATTGCACCTTTTCTACTTACCGGGATGAAATCTGTCATGCAGGCTGACAGATTTGCAAATTATCTTGCCTTAATGCCCCACAAGAGGAAGAAGGTGCATTAAGTAATAGAATATTACAGCATGATTGATTCCCTGAGATTTTCTTCTTTTTTTTGACATTTTAAAAATCTCTTAGCCCTTCTAATGCTGAGGCTACTTTCTTCCACACAAAAATGCAAAGATTTTTGAAAAACATCGTAACCCTGTTATGTTGGTATTCATAGGAAAGCTCTCACTGAGTACACTTAGATGAGTACCCATGTGCCAGGGTTTCAGTCATTTTCTAGGTTTTTTGTATACTTTTGTATTGGCCAGATTAGCCACCAGCAACATAAGGGTTAAAGACACCTTTGATCAAGTGACACATACTACTCCACTCTGAGATGTTTTTAACTTTCAGCTACTAATAAATATAAGTTGCCGCAATTGTTCCATTCTAATTAGCTATAGCTATTCTTAAGGAATAGAGTAAGTATTTGTTAAGCTAATCTATTAAGTAATTGGCCAGGTATCCCCTGTGGTTAGAAAGAAAACATAATAACTGAAATCTCTTACCAGCCAAGGAAAATGGACAAAAGAGAGCGCTAACAAGGGAAATGAATTATTAACGTTTTGATACACCCAACATTAAGCTAATTCAGTATTTAATCAGCCTTTTCTCCAGTGATTGGCAGTGATATGATACAAGTGCTTTTGCACTGATTGTGAGCGCTGAGGAGAGGTTCCTTAGGAAATGAAAGCTTAATCAATGCATCTCAAAAGACGCAGCTGCTGTAGTGTGACAAAATAATCAAATCAAAGTGGTAGGTAAACTTGCCAAGATCTAACAGGTACAAAAGAGACAAACTCTGTTTTGTTATAGCTATTATTCGTTGTAAAAAACTGGAAAATGTAAAAACATAGAACCCAATGATTAAGTTTCTTTTTATCATAATTAATAAGTTCTTTGTGATCAATCAAATACTACTACTTAGAATTAGAGTAAAAACAGAATGTGCCCTTTCGAATAGACATGAAGGAAACATTTGCATCAAATATGCAGATAATGGTGACAGTTATCTCATTTCTATGTTTGATATATCAGCATTACTTGCAAGAAGTTAACATTAAAATGATAAGTTGTTACTTAGGATTTAAATAGTTATACATCATTCTTTTTTCTATACATATTTATGCTTTTAAATTTGCTTGTAGAATAACTAAAAAGATCAAGCCACACTGGGGCAGGGCATTTTATGCTATACTTCTCAAGTACTTCTAAGTGTAACTTGAGTATAAACCTGAAATAAGACATTAATTGGAATGAAATGAGCATAATAACTAGGAAAGAGGGGCGAATCCTTAACCCTTCTGCTGCTGAGGTTACTTTCGCCCAATGCAAAAATAGAGCAAAAAATGTGAAAATGTGAAAATCATCTTAACCTTGTCATGTTGGTATTCATTGGAAATCTCTCGCCGAGTACTATCAGATGAGTACCCATTTGCCATGGTTTCATGATTTCTCAGCTTTTTGTCATCATTTCGTGTTGACCAAATTAGCCAACAGCAGCCTAAGGGTTAATGCAATACAGCAAACATGAATAGAGAACAAACACAATGCACGTCAATTCCAACATTTGTATTCTTTCGTAAACAGTGTACAGTGAATGATAGATGTTGTAAGAAGGGCCGTGGCACAGTCAAGCAAGCTGTTCATCTGTTCTGAGACCTACAGGGACCCTGCACGCCTTCTGTCCATCAGTATTGGAAAGAGCTCATGTCTGTACAAAACCCCAAGCCCGATGACCAATCAAAAACATTTGATCAACATGACCTGAACAGCTTGCTCCATTATGCACAATATCCCTTCACACTCTTGAGATTTTTTTTTACCTTTTACAGAAAATCATCATTACACAGAATTCTACTTTCAAAACAAAGGACACTGATTATTATTAAAGTCTTCCCATTATTTCAAAAAATAAAACCATAGCAGAATTAGATTAACAAGTACATCTATGCATTTAGCTAGCTGCAGGTTGACAAAAAAGGTATAATTTACTATCAGTTCCGTTTTGTTGAATCCCACATTGTATCTCCAATGAACATGTTCATTTCCACACCATGCTGGTTGCAACATACACTATTTTCGTGACAAGCTGATTTTTTTGATTATTGACTAAATCTGATTCAACATCCAGTGTGTATTCTAGCAAAGTCTACTTTTCACCTTAAAAGAAAATCTTTTTTGGAAAATAGCTGAAACAACGCTAAGTAGTTGCATATATATATATATATTTATATATATATATATATATATATATATATATATATATATATATATATATATATATATATATATATATATATATATATATATATATATATATATAGCACTCTAATGTTATCAGTTTACTTCTCTTTGAATGCCAGCTTGAATACATATAGGAAGTTTCTGGAACTAGCAATACAATGGCAACAGTCTAACGGGTGAATACTCCATTTATTGCGGTCAAAGTGTCTGAAACATGACCACCCCCACACTGACATAAGCAATAAGGACGCTACTAGAGATTGAAATTGCGTTTCGTGTCGCGAGGGCGAGCCCTGCCTTCGACACAGTGTCGGTGCTCAATGAGAACATGTTCGGTTGGAGGTTGCCGCTAATTACTTTCTGCCACACCCTCCTCCAGCCTCCGCTGCTCCAGCCTATGGTTCACTAACACAGGCGCAAGTGTGACTCGCAAAACCACTGTGTCCCTGTGCACAGGTACATCACTTACACAACAATAGGTGACGAGTCACAGGTAACTCACAGGTAACTCACAGGTAATGCACAGGCACAAAAGCGACTCCAAAGCCACCATGTTCCTGTGCACAGGTACATGACTTACACAATCAGAGGTGACCAGTCACAGGTAACTCACAGGTAACTCACAGGTAACTCACAGGCAGGGTCTTAGCCAGGATTTAGAAACTGGGTGTCAAAAATTGGCCATTGTAAAAAAAAAATTGCGCCCAAATTTTCAAGGGGGACCACCATATACTCATATTTTATACCATAAACATGTAAGCGGGTTATATCTAAATAAGGCATGATATCCTCATAAAATGGGAATTATATGGAGATGAAAAAATTCAATCATATGCTTCAGATTGATATTTTAAGAAATTCCTCACAAAAGAATTGGGGTGACCTGAGGGGTGCTCTGTAAGGGTTTGGGCGTCCAAAAAGACACCCGGATGCTCTGCTGGCTAAGACCATGATGCATAGGCATCGTTTCACTTCTGACTGATTGTCTCCTATACGAACACCTGAAACACAGCCTTTAAGATCAATTTACCACTGTTCAATAACTGGCTATACACAGGTAACTCACAGGTAATGCACAGGTATCATTTCACTTCTGTGTGATTATTTCCCACACAAACACCTGGAACCCAGCCTTAAGGATCAGTTTAACACTCGTCAATATCAGGCAATAGACAACATGGTTGATTACACCTTCGCATTCGTGAAAAAAGATATGTTTGGTTTGGAATTTGTTTCTCGGCCATGCATCAAAACAAAGGTATCAGATAGCGTTTGATTTCTAGCAGATGTCCAGGTTAATTGGAGAGGTGAATCAACCCAAACATTCCATTTTTTACTCAGTGATTATCACATTTTTAGATGAGAAAGAGGTTAAATAGTCACATATATCAGTGTAAAGAACCTATTCAGCAACTATATGGATTAGCATAATGTTATCAAGAACAAGCTTATAACCACTTATAGCCACGCAACACAATTCATCTACCAGAGGAGAATTGAAGAGTTTTAAGAAGAAAATGCTGATCACTTAATATTTTGCTTTTGAGTTGGCTCATTTTCTTGTATATTAACCTGTTTTATTTCAAATATTTTAAATTAAATGAAACAAATTTGAAGAATGGGAGAGATAGAGAGAGAGCGAGTAGAGCATCGTACATGCTGGGTCTTTTCTTTTCTTAAGGGTGTTTTCTAGGCAATCTGTCATAGTTCTAGAACAAAAAATCTTAAATAGCTCAGAAAGGAGTGGTTAGATAGTAGAGTACCTCAATTGCGGTCTCATAAGATATAACCCAACACCACCAACTCAATCCGTACATTTCTGCATGATTTTGGGAACTGCTTAGGTGGTACTGGGATACATATCAGAAACTAACAAATCACACATGTATGCATTGTCATTTTCATTACATTTGCAGCGACTTTCAGAGAGTAATTTTAGACAGTCATAAAATCATATTATTTAATGCAAAAAGAAATAAGGAGCCATGGAAAGAAATACCCAAAAACAATGGTTTTAAAGACCACTGTTCTGAAGATCCCTAGAGAACGCAATAACTTAAAGTAATATCCTATACAAGTCAGAGGTTTTACATTATGTACACATACGATGATAACTGGAATCTAATATTCCATCACATAAAGCTTGAACTGTTCCTTTAATCACATAGAAATGACAGCAGTTGTAATGATTGCGATATGCATTATACCAGAAAACAAAAAGGCTTTTAAAACAAAATCTTTCAATTTTTCTAAATTGATCTTGCAACTGGCCAATTAAACACACATCAAAGTTTCTTATGAGCAATCTAATTCTTGAAGTCTTTTAAGATGAATGAATAAAATTGTAGATATCCAGTTTCACCACATTCAATAGAATATCATGGGTGTATAAAATGTTCTGAATGCTTTCATTTTATACATAATTTTCAAGCATAAAAATCTGAACCTATTTCATTTTATTTTTTTGTAACTTGCCAGTTATATAGCAGTTTGAATTAACAACTAGCAAATTTGAAAGTTTGCTTTATCTTGTAATACTTAATAGCTTTGTTTGGAAATTTAAGATCAAATCTATATATTTAATGAACAGTTTTGCACTCTTTCATGAAAAACCATTCCAAGTGATGGGATATTATGGATCTTTCCTGGACAGATCATTTCAACTAAGGTTTTTCATCAAGTACACACTTATACAACAAATCTGATTTGTGCATGGCACCACTTCTTCAAGTAACTTTTGCAACATATTTGTCAAACGAATTACATTGTTCATTACCTTTTCAACTTAATGGAAAGGATACCAACCTACCTTGCAGGAATCAGATCTGAAGCAGAAGTGGAGGGTTTTTTAAGCACAGTCCAGTGAGTGTACAAAAATAGCCAGAGTTTACTACTCTCTTCACTGTTCAAGCAGGTTTTTGTAGGTGGTTCCCCATTTCTTCACCTGCGGCCAGTCCAGGTTTCCCCAGCTTCTCCTCTGAGGGTAGTCAAACTGTCCCCAGCTGCGCTTGGCACCGTAGGCATCCTCGCTCCGGTCGGCATCACTTCCCCAGCTGCGCTTCTTCTCGTCCCAGTTATCGGAGTCAGGCCAGCCTCTCACGTCCGAGCCGAAGTTGCCCCATCCGCGCTTGAAGAAACGAGCCCTCTTGAAGAAGTTCATGCGGTTCCTGTTACTGCCGTATCCCCGCTTTTCCTCGCCGTCCTCGGAGTCGTCGAAACGTTTGAAGAAGTTCATCTTGTTGGATGGGCGACGCTTGGGCAGCCACTCCCAGTTGACCGTACTCCAGCTCCTTTTGTTGTTGTCGCTGTCGTCCACACTGCGGCGCTCCCGATCGTGCACTGCCCCCTCTGCTGCCTCGGCATCCACACTCCGCTTGAAGAATCGGCTATTGCCGTACATTCCCTGGCTGCCGTAGCGACTCTCCCCGTAGCCCCGCTTCCACTCGGGGTTGCCCCAGCTTTTCTTTTTAAAGAAGTTGCTGGTTCTGGAGCCGTAGCGGCCACGTTTATCCGTGTCCATGTTTCCCCAGCTCTTCTTATCTAGCCCCTCCTCTGGGCCAGCAGCTGCTCCTACATCTTTTTTATCCATTTCCATGCTACCCCAACTTCTCTTATCGTCACCACCAAAGTTTCCCCAACTTTTCTTCTCATTGTCAAAATTACCCCAGCTCTTTTTGTCATCCAAGTGTCCCCAGCTGCGCTTGTCTGCAGTGGCGGCGGATTGTGCAGAGTCTTTCTCGTTGGCAGCTTGCGCCGGCTGTTCTTTGGTGGCGGCACAGGCCAGGACCAGTACGGCCAGTGGCACCAGAGTCGACACACACATTCTCTCCAGCTTCATTGTCGCCGTCGTCGTCACTTTTTCGATGCTCGCTGTTCTGCCCTCTCCTCTTCCCGTCGTCGGTATCACAGGCCTCTGCTGCTCGGCTGCTGCTTATATAGCCCGCGCTCTCCCTGATGACGTGCTCTCCCAATCAACCAGTGATGAACGTGAGCTGCCGCCGCCGACGACGGCTATGACTACCACGCACTGGCTGCTGCTGGCAACCTGGGGGTGCTGCAATGACTGGCCACCGCAAACTTGTTGATTGGATCAATGGCTTTGTTTCCGTACAAGTAGGCTGATCTCATAAAGATGTTGACAGCGGATTTTGTCACTCAACCAAACCTATTCCAAAGTGATTGTCACTTGGCTTCTTACTTAATGCTCTCTCCAACACTTCTCTAAGCCGACAAATACAATTTTCCTGACAATGGCAGGATCAATGCACGCCTAATCTCTGCCTGGCGGCATTTAACCCCTTCACAACTAATGACAGTAGAAACCTTCACCACTGTCATAGGAGTATGGGAATATCTTCTCACCATGCAGCTTATTATCATTTCTATCCAATACTGGTGATCACACACTTATATTATAACTGTAGACAACAGTTATACTACTTAGGGTTATTGTAAGTGGAAATACACATAAAACGCTTGGAACTCGCATAACAGGATACACTAATGTATTGGCCAGAAATTTATGTCAGGTGTCAATTTCAAGCTCACAATAGAAATCTTATTTATCACTTGGACTAGGTTTTTTATATTTTAATAAAAGTTGGAGTAATAATTCTATATCTAATTCTTTTTTAATGTTGATGTTATTCTGAAAATGTAATCATTGATATGTTCAAATTTGAAAAATTTCATTTCATTTGTTGATCTTATTTTTACTCTATTTTCATTATTATTATTATTAATATTATTATTATCATTATCATTATTATTATTATTAATATCATCATCATCATCATTATTATTATTATTATTATCATCATTATTATTATCATTATTATTGTTATTATTATTATTAATATTATCATTATAGAGTCCTTCCATGAATAAAACTGCCCAAGATGGGAAACCACTTAAAATAAATGAGTGTTAAATGTGTGTCTGCTGTATAAAGTCTACATAGCCTATGACACAAAGTGTTGGTCAATTGAATTAATGTATTTTAGTATTTGAATACAGTGTCCATAGAATTGATTTTATCTCATTTACCTATGTCAATTAATACAAATTGAAAACTTTATACACAAGATGAAATAGAAAAGACCCACTGAGATACTGATTTAAAATTGCAATTAAATCACATACATGAAATCTTTGAAAAGGTTTTAGTAGGGTAATGACTTGGAGAGCTGACATTTTGTCAAGTCATTGAAATTGGCTTTAGACTTTGTAGCTATACACACTCTCTGTCTCAGAATAAAAAATGGCTATTCCCAACATCTAGGCCTAAAAAGGTGTTTGTTTCCTGTAATGGTCTGGAAAAAGATAGGGCAGGTAGATAAAAAAGATTTTATTATTCATTTTTTTTCTCAAAAATGTGTGTTTCTTACATGTTGATTGGGAGTTGGAAGGGAAAAAAAAAAAACACTTAAGGGTAGGGATTTTTAGATGTCGTTAGAGTCAGCGTTACAGGAAACAAACAACTTTTTATGCCTTAACTATGAAGCATATCATTCCTAATCAATTTAGATTACTTTGCCTCCAGGGTGAAATGAATAGCATAATACTGTGGACATCTGATGGGTCTCGTGGCCATGCACGGTAATGCACTAGCCCTACCCAATAGCAACTACTCCCAAAATAGATCTATTCTTGTAAAATGGATAGGTGATAGATCAAAGTTCTTCATCGGGGAGTCATTTTGTTTTATGTTTCGGATGAACTCTTTATGTCTGAGATCCCCTAAAGAAGTTGGTACAGAATGATCTGTTTCTAGGGTACTCATACAACAAATGACTTTTTGACCAAGTATCGTTGGCAATAATAGTTCAACAATAATTATATAACCATTAATATCCACAGCTGTCAATGCAGCCTGATGATTTGCGGGAAAGCTTATTTACACAGCCAAATGCTGCCTGGCAATTTTGATGAATTTTTGAAGGCAGAAGCAAAGTTAGGAAAATATTTGAAGGCGAAATGTTAATCAAAACACTACCAACATATCTCCTTCAAAAAATTTGTAAAATACTGAAGTTTTTGTCAAAAATGTTATCAATCCATATGACAATGATTCAAGAAAATCTTAAGCATAAATGGGTTAAACAGAAGAAAAACCTAGTACACTCTACTCTTGGTGTTTTGTAAATAAATGCTACATTCCTAACCCTTCCAATGCTAAGACTACTTTCCCCCCAAAGCACAAGGATGCAATGGTTTTTGAAAACCATCTAATCCTTGTCATGTTGGTAATTATTAGATAGCTCTCATTGAGTACTCTCAGATGAGTACCCATACGCCAGGGTTTCAGTCAAGTTTCAGGGGTTTTTTTTGCAACATTTTGTAATGGCAAAGTTAGTCAGCAGCAGCATAAGGGCTAAGCTAGTGGGTAAACCATACATTATTTGGGTGCAACAGGAATGAATGGACTGAGCTAATAGATTTACTAGGTGTTTTATTTTACAGTGTGGTTGTTGCCCCATTTCTATTAGCCCAGTTTCCTGACAGGCACTCTTAAAAAAACCTTATCCCTCTGGTCAGGGTTTTAGCCAGGATTTTAAGAAACGCCTCTCCAAAAAAGTAATTTTAAAATTTCTGGCTGTCCAGATTTAGCCACTAATCTACTTCAAATCTCTATACCAACTAGATTTAACAGCCTTTTGTGTCAGGAAGGGCAAAGTTCACTTCAACCAAAATATATTTGGTTATTACCCCTAAAAATGTCAAAATTGAAAATTCTTGACAGAAACTTTTGCCTGTCCAAAAATGTTTTCAGGAATCTGCCTGTCCAGAAGACAGGCTGGACAGGTCCTGGCTAGGTCCCTGAGTCTGGTATATTTTAGTAAGTGACCACCACTCGTTGGACAGTGGTCAGACCAGAAAACCACCTGGGACTATCATTCAATCAATAACACTATCATGATTACACTCAGTAATAACCAACATGCAGGTGATGATACAGGTGATAACTATAATTGTTTATGCACTGGTTCAGTCAGTCATCCTTGGCAGGATTCCTAAACTGTATTGACATCTAGTATTCACAACACAATTTAATCATCAAATGGACACCTACGCTCTTTCAATAATTCAGTAGAATACTGCCAAAACTTTGACAACTACACCGACACACACATACACATACACACACATATATATATATATATATATATATATATATATATATATATATATATATATATATATATATATATATATATATATATATATATATATATATATATATATATATATGATATATCATTCTCAATATATGTGTTTGTGTTTAAAGTATCTAGATTTTAAGTGCTCAAATAACAGTGACCTTGGTGGTACGAATGAAGTTTTTATTTCAAACATTAGGAATACTTTTACTTGCTGGAACAAAACCAATACTTTTTTATGCATTGTTGATGTGTTACTTTCACAATAAACCTTGTAATAATATCCAGCCAGTGGATACTAAAAGCTAGGCGCCACTATCACAACCAAGCTATGTGAGTCCATTGAGGCCAGAGCCAAACTGGAAAAACCCTACCTCAAACTTATCTTTTTTTTTTTTGAGCAAATTCATGAGGTGGAGCAGGGGATAAAGATATGTCTCCATTCCACACCGATTTTCTAGTCTCTTAACAATAGGCCTACTAAGCTACTGTTCACCATGTTTCAACCCCTGCAGGCATGCTGATCCCTAGGAATGGTGAAAGGTAGTGTTAGCGGTAACAAATGGCAGAGCTCGACTGCCCAGGCTACGCACGAGTAGGCTAAGCGGGCACACCTCCTCCTCCTCCGCCTCATGTGATAGAAAACCATTAGGAGGCTGACCCTAGGGGCCATGTGGACAATAACACCTAGCGGGTGGCTGGAATTTAGAAAAGACATTCTCAAATACACTAGGAGTTAGTGAGTTTGATATCAATTCTTGTAAATATGAACCAGTGTTGCAAGATACCTTTAAGAAATATATGCAATACATGTAAAAGATATTGGGTTTTAATCCGTAAAACAAATGGCCAAGAATTAAAGCTATTAACTCCTTAATAGATGTGACAATATTTTCTTAACAGTGTGAACAAGTTTTAGTAAACATAGTTTATGATATGTATACTCATAGGGCTTGACATAGCCCAATGCCTTAACCATACAGTGTGAACATGTTTTAGGAAACATAATTTAAAACACATATACTAATGGACTTTGATATTGCCCTGATAGTAAAAATACATGTGAACTTTGCCAGAAATGTTAATTATATTCTGAAATTGCCTCGCATGACTACCTGATTCTGAAGGCGTGGGGGAGAAAGCCCGACTTCGCTGAGCATGGATTCTTTATTTCACAAAAATATGTTGTTTGGGTCATACCTACAGTGAAACCTGACAGTTATAATAAGGGATTATTTGGCATAGCTTTATCTCCTACTATTTACTGTAACTGGCATATTTTATGTTCAACCTGCCTACTGGACAACCTAATAACTTAATATCGGGCTCTGTCAATGTTAACACAATTCTATAGTCTTGGCTTAATATTGGGCTCCGTCAATGTTAACACAACTCTATAGTCTTGGCTTAATATTGGGCTCTGTCAATGTTAACACAACTCTATAGTCTTGGCTTAATATTGGGCTCCGTCAATGTTAACACAACTCTATAGTCTTGGCTTAATATTGGGCTCTGTCAATGTTAACACAACTCTATAGTCTTGGCTTAATATTGGGCTCTGTCAATGTTAACACAACTCTATAGTCTTGGCTTAAGATTGGGCTCCGTCAATGTTAACACAACTCTATAGTCTTGGCTTAATATTGGGCTCTGTCAATGTTAACACAACTCTATAGTCTTGGCTTAAGATTGGGCTCCGTCAATGTTAACACAACTCTATAGTCTTGGCTTAATATTGGGCTCTGTCAATGTTAACACAACTCTATAGTCTTGGCTTAATATCGGGCTCCGTCAATGTTAACACAACTCTATAGTCTTGGCTTAATATTGGGCTCTGTCAATGTTAACACAACTCTATAGTCTTGGCTTAATATTGGGCTCTGTCAATGTTAACACAACTCTATAGTCTTGGCTTAATATTGGGCTCTGTCAATGTTAACACAACTCTATAGTCTTGGCTTAATATTGGGCTCTGTCAATGTTAACACAACTCTGTAGTCTTGGCTTAATATCGGGCTCCGTCAATGTTAACACAACTCTATAGTCTTGGCTTAATATTGGGCTCTGTCAATGTTAACACAACTCTATAGTCTTGGCTTAATATCGGGCTACGTCAATGTTAACACAACTCTATAGTCTTGGCTTAATATTGGGCTCTGTCAATGTTAACACAACTCTATAGTCTTGGCTTAATATCGGGCTCTGTCAATGTTAACACAACTCTATAGTCTTGGCCTAATATTGGGCTCTGTCAATGTTAACACAACTCTATAGTCTTGGCTTAATATTGGGCTCCGTCAATGTTAACACAACTCTATAGTCTTGGCCTAATATTGGGCTCTGTCAATGTTAACACAACTCTATAGTCTTGGCTTAATATTGGGCTCTGTCAATGTTAACACAACTCTATAGTCCTGGCTTAATATTGGGCTCTGTCAATGTTAACACAACTCTATAGTCTTGGCTTAATATTGGGCTCTGTCAATGTTAACACAACTCTATAGTCTTGGCTTAATATTGGGCTCTGTCAATGTTAACACAACTCTATAGTCTTGGCTTAATATTGGGCTCCGTCAATGTTAACACAACTCTATAGTCTTGGCTTAATATTGGGCTCTGTCAATGTTAACACAACTCTATAGTCTTGGCTTAATATTGGGCTCTGTCAATGTTAACACAACTCTATAGTCTTGGCTTAATATTGGGCTCTGTCAATGTTAACACAACTCTATAGTCCTCTCATTCATTGCCCGGGGAGAACACAACCCTTGCCAGCCATTCCAGCGCATTCGGTTTCAGTCAATCACTTAACCCCCGTAGGTAAAGTACCTGTGCACAGCTGGGAGTACAAAGGCAAATCATATTTAACACTGTTTGACTGGGACAGACCACAGTGCGACCATGAATTATCACTCTCTGACGGAACAACACAACAAAGAGTCACTCAGATCTATGTAGGCAAAAATGTAGATGTATTGCGAACACCTAAACAAAGAGTCACTCAGATCTATGTAGGCAAAAATTTAGATGTATTGCGGCCCTCCTAACATTAAAACTTCATCCTTCGATTTTAAACAACAAACACCATTTAACCCTTTCCATGCAGAGGCTACTTTCATCCATGGCCGAAAAATGCAAAAATTTGTGTAAACCATCTAAACCCTGTCATGTTGGTATTCATTGGAAAGCTCTTGCTGAGTACTATCAGATGAGTACCATATGCCATTGTTTAAGTCATTTTTCAGCTTTTTGCATCATTTCATATTGAGAAAATTAACCACCTGAAGCCAAAGGGTTAAAAAGCAACAATACCCTTTCTATAACCAGATCATGCTTGCTTTCACTCTTATCCTACACATATTCAGAATATGCTGGCACAACCAAGTCAGCATGATGGTGACTGATATGCAAATATAAGTGCATTAATTTTGTATCATTCTAGTAGGAATAATGAGGTTGGAAAAATTTTAAGAAGAAAACAGTGTTCCAGTTGTTTTTGAGTTTTTGAGTTCTGGGAATCAATCAAACAAACATAGTCCCAAACCTTCAGAATAAATCCCATGAAATTTCATAATGACATTATGCTTTTTTTCTTATTAAATAAGTAAAAACCTGTTTATGGTTGTTATCTGAATCTATTATGGTCTCCCTTGAAAAAGCAGACACCCGGAAATTTTATAATTGCCAATTTTTCGTAACCCAGTCTTTAAATCGTGGCTAAGACCCTGTGTCATTAAGCTATTTCACCTTAGCACTTGATGACCTCACAATAAAGTGCAATGTAGCCTAAGGACTCCATCTGCTTAGAATATTGAGTTACTTCCAGACTAAGTTAACATCAATACTGAAAGCTCACACCCACACGCCTTTATGGAGGCATTTATGAAAAGTTCTTGTTGTATATAAATAAGCATATTAATTTGGATATCATTGGCTATTATGATAATGAAAGAAATTGCTAGACTTATTCAATAAAATAATAATGAACAATGCAAAGCTTGAATTTTATCATATTTGTATGACAGAATCATATTAGTCAGAACTAAACAGGATGCAGACATGCCTGAGAGAGTTAATCAAAAGAGCAATATCCTGAATATGCATTTATGAACAAAGACTTTAAGAAACATGATTGGTCCGTCATATTTTCATATAAATGAAAATCCACAAAAAGACTGATTTAATCAAGTGGAATTAGCATAGGGGAATGAGCTGTCATAATTGTTGGAGAGGTTCTATCAGACATTATGTTGACGACATTACAGTATTTCCTGTTGATCAGAATATGACAATCAGTCTGCTCTTGGCTATCTGTGGTTTGATAAACTAGTAGTTTGCATTTGGATTTGGAATTTTATTTTTGTTGAAATTGGAAATTGAAACTTGGAATTTCGATTTTTTTGGTCAAAATTTTTCGTCACCTTTTCAGCCATATTGCAGCTAAGTCATATCTAGCCAGTTGTCATTGGGGAAGCAAACCGGAGTTCCCAGTGAAAACCACCTCACAACCCCAAGTCACTGACAACTTTCTCACAAGCCCCCACTGACAGTCAAAACTGGAGTATCCAGTGGAAGCCACTTACTAACTACAAGTTACTGGCAACTTGATCACTAGCCCTGATCAGGGCTCAAACCCGGCAGTGGTGAAGGCAGCAAACCGTCAGTGGTAACTTGGAATCCCTTAAACCACATGGCTATCAGGGCAGACAATCCAGTAGCAAAATCTTAAAATGAATATATAATAGAAGTAACAGGCCTGAAAATTAGCTGGAAGGACTAATAAAATTTATGTTTTTTACTTGCAAGCCAAATTGCGTAGGAAATGACCAATATGATATGTAATAGAATAATTGAATAGACAAAACATGACCGTTCAAAAGGAAAACAAAAGTGACCACTTGAAATCAGGTTGAACACACTTTCAATAAACATTTCTTTCTACAATGGAAAGAAAAAAGCCTCATATGGTACTCAAACATGCTACATGAATAGAGTTCATGAAGACTCTTCAAGTTTTGCATAAAATTTGAGTATTCTGTTAATTTAGAGAGAATTCTACAAAACAGAAATTTATACAACATAGGGAGTAGCAAGTGTAGGTTTCACCTGTTTCCTAAGTAAGGTATTGCACCTTTTCAGGTGCCTTTCATGTTTAATTTCCTGCACAACTTTGCACTTCAAGAAAAAAATGTCCTTTTCATCCATGGTATTATTAGTTCAAAACACTCATCAAGTGTTGGACACAGCACTTAATGCTTAGTGCACCAACATGGCAAGGATATGATATGCAAACTCTATAGTAGTTCTGGCATAGCATGAACTTACGGGATAGGTGCGAGCGAATGGCTTTAATATGATATTCCAGTGCATGGCTTGCAGTATGTATCTGATAGAGTATTCATCCATTTATTCTCATGATATAGAGCCAAAGCTTTTGGTAAAAATGGAGATATCTTAAACCCCAAATTCATGGAATATTTAGATGAACATTAAGTTTCCTCTTTGCAGAAACATAATTTTTCCAACTATTCTTGAAAGTGTGTTTAGTTTTCATGATAATTCTTAAATAATCAGATGACTTTATAAGTCAATGAGGCCCTTTAAACATTAAAATATGGACTAAGCTACACATATATTACCCATTCATTTTCCTTTCTCAATGAGATATACAGATAAATAATATCAAGAGTCAATCTGTCACAAAAATACACAAAAAAATAATGAACGAAAGAGACACTTTCAGTGTCTTGGCAATTTGTTCGCCAGTTAGATGCCCATTAAAATGTTTAAAATGAGATAGGGGAGGGATGGGGAATTGGGGATGTAGGATAAGACAGAGGGGGCAGGGCTCCATGATAGCCAACACATTTGCACCAAGGAATCAGTGATTACTGTTCTGACATGTAAATTGGTGTATGTTCACTTCCAGAAGAAATAAAACAAAGTGACCAAAATAAATACGGAAAATAACTAGCAACTGATTTTAGAGCAGTTGATTCTGACCAATTTTATTTGTGGTAAATAAGATAAGCAACACTTAATCACCTGCAACATGTGATTTCACAATGTAGTCTCCTAACTATCAAAGAACATGTATTGTAGACCAGAGAAATAAAAGAAAAATCATTATTTCACTTTAAAGAATTTGCACTTGCAGTGATGCAGTACATATGGCTAGAGAGAGATTTCACAAACTATCCAAACTTGTGCATGTATTGTAAATCAGAGAAATAAAAAAAATCATTACTTCGCTTTTTGTGAAGGTTTGTACTTGCAGCACTGCAGTCTATATGCCTAGAGAGAGAAAGTGCATTGCATGAGGAGCGTGCTAGCAGACATGGTTATAGGCTTTTTATGGCAGAAGCAGAGAGGAGAGATGAGCGCGTATGTTTATTGCAGTAAGTAGTGACACCCACTTAGCCATCGCAGCACCTGGGGGAATCGCAGGCAAATTGCCGAGTCAATTAAGAGCCCCAGCCCATAAGTCTTGATTGCATTCTTATGCTAATTGATGTTGCACAATAAAACAAACATCGCCCAGGCAATGCGGGATCCAGCTATTGTTATGAGATATATCGCTGACAGTCGACCAACACTGGGATGATAGATATGGGAGCGCCTATCCTAAGGAACCCATATTTCTGGGAGACAACCTCCCATGGGGACGGCAGGCAATATTGGAGCTTCTTGACAGCGGGAATTAATTAGCCTGCTAACAGACTGCTCCTGCCAGACCTGAGAGAAACAACTCAGAGAGAAGATGGAATGGGGCATTAACCCTTATGCTGCGGGTGGCTAATTTGGCCAATACAAAATTATGCAAAAATCTTGAAAAATAATGGAAACCCTGGCATATGGGTACTCATTTGACAGTAGTCAGCGAGAGCTGTCCAATGAATACCAACATGACAGGGTTTAGATGTTTTTCAAAAATCTTTGCATCCTTGTGCTTTGGACGAAAGTTACAAGTCTCAGCATTGGAAGGGTTAACTCCATCCGAGTCTCTCCCATCAGGATGGCTATGAACTACTATATATGAATGGCCAAATTTGGAATGGCTTTGATAACTGTGGTGATATGCTACAATTCTAGAGTCCTACCGGAAATGTCATATGAGAGATTACCACAAATGTCTAGGCTTAGAGAGATTTAGGCATTAGAGGTAAATAAGGGACAAACATAATAACTTTTTACCATCAACATAGAGATGGTTGTGATATATATAATAATATGCTACAGTTATAACCATAAACGTTGCCAGATGAATAAATGCCTATGTATGAAGAGGAACTCAGCCATAAAACATTGTACGAGTATTTACTTGGGAGTCAGAACTGGATTCTTCTGCTCTGTTTTTTTTTCTCTCAATTTAACCCATCCATGCCTAAAATTCTCCATGACAAGTGTCATCTGGATCTACGATACTTTTGTTAATAACTTTTGAATCAATACTAAATTGGAATATAATTTGAAAGAGATTTGTTGGTTACTTTCTGATCAAGATTTATCCTTCAAATATTTTCTGAAAATTGCATTTGTTAGAGATATTTCACCAAAACAGTCAGGCAGTTTTGGGCGCTACAGACATGAGTAGGTTAAAACAAAAGAGCTCTTCTCTCATGGTTAGAATACGCAGATAGACTTTGATACTGGACTAGATTTCCTAGGTGAGAACAGCAATATCATGCAACTGGCTCCCTTAGGAAATCAAACTCACCATGCAAGTTCTACTACATGGCTTGTCCATATGTCAACTCTTCTTGGCGAAGAAAAAAATGGATGTCCCCTAGAAAGCTTAATATCCTGCAAAACAGGCCAAAATATTGAATTATTAACCTCGGTAAGCATACAAATTCAATTAGTGATGATGATAACAACTACAATGATGACAACAATGGCAATGATGATGATGATGATGATGATGATGATAATGACTATGATGATGATTATGATGATTATGATGATAATGTTAAAGGCAATTTGGAATTTTGTTTTTCGTCACATTTATGCTATGTTGTGGCTAATTCATGACTAGCCAGTTGTCAGTAGTGGAGGAAACCGGAGTACCCGGCGAAAAACACCACCGAATCCCAAGTCACAGGTAACTTTCTTACATGTCAAGGCCAGTATTCGAACCCGGGCAGTGGTGAGAGACAGCGAGCAGTTAGTGGCAGCGCCTTAGACCACTCGGCCATCAGAGCAGGCCATGGAAGAGAATGATGACAACAGTGACGAAGATGACGACAGTGATGATGATAAAACTGATTGAAATGATGAGTTCAAGGCAGCAATTGGCCTCACTCAGATTTATTGAGTACTTCATGATAAATGGTTTCAAAGCATTGAATGAGGCTGAGGAGATAAGAGATGATGAATGTAAAGATGATGATGAATGCAAATGCTTTTCACGATTATTTGATATTGTCGAGCTAATTAGGTGCAAACACAATCAGTCAGTCTTTGAGCTATGGCTATCTAATGTAATAGATCCTCATTATTTCTAATAGTGTTTTTGAAGCCACCATCTTCAACACTTCCAATGCTGGAGCAGACTAAAAACAAATTTGAGAACCCTCTAAACCCTGTCATGTTGGTATTCATTGGATAGCTCCTCCAGAGTACTCTCAGATAAGTACCCATGTGCCATGGTTTCTGTCATTTTTCAGGTATTCTGCATCATTTTGTATTGGCTAAATTAGACAGCAGCAGCATAAGGGTTAAACTAACAGCACTACAAATGAGTCCTAAGATCACTGCAAGTTTGGAGTTGCTCCAACTATTTCAAGCTATTTACATCTGCAAGCAGCATCAAAACAATTGATGATGGAATATTAGTCCTTTTTTTGTCTCTTCGTCTTTTCACATCTATTTATTCTGACACTTTGACAATGAAAACAGCTTCGCCATCATGGAGTAATGGTCGGTCACAGGCAGTCAACTGGGATCTGCCAGTAATCCAAAACCAAACTTCTGTCTTAGGAAAGGACAACATGGGTATCTTATTACTTATTAGTCATTTCCTAAGCTATCAATTAATATATCTGAGTTCAAGTAATAAGATGCTTATTCGTCTTCATACAGGTTGAATGATTAGTACTATTACTGTCAGAAAATGACGAGGGTCAGGACAAATGCACATGTTATATTAGAATCAATTTCATATAGATAGCTAATTAAATGGGGATAAGTCGAAGCATGCATTGTAACATGTGTAACTGAAGACACAGTCTGATGAAGAAAGTAGCTTCGTCAAAGGCTTCTTGAACCATAAATATCCTGGAAAAATTGTTGTCCTTATTTATAATATTTGGACAAAAAACTTGGGAATTCAGAACTATTTCACAAAATATTTAAGGAAGAGTTGTTTGGTTTGTAGTGTTTTGATTAATACTTCTTCAAATATTTTCCTAACTATGCTTTCACATGAAGATTTATTAAAAACTGTCAGGTTGCTTCTGGCTCCTGCCAGTATTAACCCTCAAGCTGCTGGTGGCAAATTTGGCCAACATAAAAAGAGGCAAAAAAACTGGGAAATTACTGAGACCCTGGCATATGGGTACTCATCTGAGAGTACTCAGTGAGAGCTATCCAATGAATACCATTATGACAGGGTTTAGATGGTTTTCAAGAATCGTTGCGTTCTTGGAAGGGGTGATGGGTTAAAGAATGCATAATTAGTCAGGACAGGGAGAATGGATAACATCAAAGTATATACATCCCTGGTCAGGAGTACAGAGCAACATTGTTTCGTTTCAAATACATCCATTATCACACGTTCTGTTCTTCACCCTACTAATAGTCTATATAACATCAGAAGTGCCAACACAGCATTTCTACAGCATACTCCAAAATTACCTGCAGCAATCCATCAAATTATCTAACTTAGCACCTGATCCAAGACGTCCACGCTATCACACAGGAGTCTGATTTAACACTTCGACACATTAGGCACGTTTCCTTGGCCCACAAACCCTTATCAAGCCCAGGCAGCCTGGCTGAGAGCTGGGGATAGCATCAGTGCTAACTCAACTAACCTCTTTTAATGACATGGATTTGCTTCTCTCCCCTAAGACTAGTCCAAGGAATGCTGGTAATCAGTCAAGGTTAGAGATGTATTGCCCTGTGTCTCCTCCGAAACAAATAGAGATCTGTACACCGCCCACCCAAGTGGGAAATACTAACAGAGCTGCTAAGCCCGCTTAAGGATGTTGGCTTTTGGCTATTACCAACCAACTGCGGGAGATGCTGTTTAAGCAACTGTTATCTACATGCAGATGGAGTAGTAGAAGTAGGAATGGAATTGAAAGCATAAGCAGACCCAGTGGCATTATCACCATTAGTTGTAGTAATGGTATTAGTAGTATTAGTAGTAGTAGTAGTAGTAGTAGTAGTAGTATTAATGATAGTACATGAAGTATAACGGCAGTAGAAGTAATAGTAGTAGTAGTAGTAGTAGCAGTAGCAGTAGTAGTAACATAAGCAAAAGCAGCAGCAGTAGTATTAGTAGTGGTGGTAGGGGCAATTGCTATAGGAATGGTGGTAGAAGGTATTGCACTAGAAGATCATAGTAGTAGAAGTAGTACTTAGTAGTAGTAGTAGTAGTAGTAGTAGTAGTAGTAGTAGTAGTAGTAGTAGTAGTAGTAGTAGTAGTAGTAGTAGTAGTAGTAGCAGTAGCAGTAGAAGCAGTAGCAGTAGTAGCAGTAGTAGTAGTAGTAGTAGTAGTAGTAGTAGTAGTAGTAGTAGTAGTAGTAGTGGTAGTAGTAGTAGCATAGTAGTAGCAGCAACATTATCAAAAGCAGCAGCAGTAGTATAAGTAGTCGGGGTAGGAGCAATGGTTATGGGAGTGGTGGTAGAAGGTATCGCACTAGAAGATCGTAATAGAATAGTAAGAATATTGTAGTAGAAGCTGCTATGCAGGCTCTAGAAAGTTTAAAAAAGTGCCACCACAGTGGTTGCTGGTTGTAAAAAAATGACCACATAACACAAGTTCCAAGAGATCTACACTGGCTGCTCATCTGGAAAATGAGCAAGTTCAAGATTGTACTTAATTAACTTTCAAATGCATGCAAAAGATGTGCTCCTTCATATTAGTGGAAATTGTTAGTCAAACAGGCAAGGAAAAGGACTATACGATCAAACACAATGAAAGTTCTACAAATACCTCATTATCTGAAAAGCTTTGGGGACAGACCTTTAATATCTATGCAGCATGCCTTTGGAATGAGCTCCCAGACAAAATCAACGCTGCTGATATCTAGAGTGCAAAACTTTAAGGCCCAACTGAAAATATTTCTCTTCAAGAGGATTTTCTTTAACTATACAGACCATTAACATCAGTCCACTGACCATTTTTATAATCCTCTTTTTATCAAATATTAAAGTATCATTAGGATAGACACTTGAGCATTCCAAATAGCAATTTAACCAGAGTGATTGCATATGGCGAGTTATCTGAAAAAGGATAAATGCAATTTCCCAGCCAAAGGGAGGTATACAGCAAAATCTCGAAATATTTGTACCCTAGAGATGCGTGAAAAGAAATCCCGCAGGAAACTACACCGACTCAGAAATCCTACACCCTTTCATCACTTCTTTCTGGCTGAAACAAGACTTTTTGTACCCATCCCCAAATCCATAGATGATGTTAATGCTACGACGTAATCATAGATAGTACGTATCACATTCAACATCATATCCACGCATAATGCACATGGTAAATATACTATATTTCAAGAACTGAACCTTGTCATTCAAAACTTTACTCCCACTTAGTTCAAACAATGGGAGGAAAGTAAAGGCACTTAGTTAACCCTTTCAAGGCTGAGCCTAAGGCACAAGAACACAAAATAATTTGAAAATCATCTAAATTCTGTCATGTTGGTATTCATGGGAAAGCTCTTGTTGAGTTCTAACATGGATACCCATATGCCAGGGTTTAAGTCAATATTTAGCTTTTTTCACATATTTTTGTAATGGTCAACTTAGCCACCAGCTGCATAAGGGTTAAGGGAGATAATGGATGTACACAATCACATGACTTGTGTTTCGCTGTTTGTGAAATGATCAATCAATTGACACAGGCCTGGTGGCTGTAGCTGTTGTTTATTCTGCAAGGATGATCTCCCCACCCCCTGTCTATGAGGACCGTCCCAATAGACGCCTACTCAACAGGCTTTTAACACATCAATACCTGACTGATAGTGCCTTGCCGCAGTCAGCTACCACCATCACTAAGACAAACACCACCGATCCTCAAGGTAGTGTTAAAGCTGAGAAAGAGCACTCCCGCAGCAAAGACCTTGACAGGGGAGGCAAAGGAAAACACAGGAGAAGATCATGAAAATAATCCGCCATAAGTGTGGGTTGTAGGATGTATGTTCGCAGAATTACAAGACCTTTATTAGACCCTGGCTGTTGCCATCGAGCTCAAGCAGCAAGACACTGCAAACAATGCGCCTTTATGTATGGCTTTTACATTGATGCCTTATTGTTGATTTAGCTAAATGGGTTTGCTCACTTTAACCCATATCAAATTACAGGCAGCTAATGCACCTGATTAGGAAATCAAATCCTCTTTTATTTTTATGCTTTGATGCATAAATACTACTAAGCATGGACGACCTTGAACAAAATAATATTTTGTTGCAGAGAAAAGTTGCACTATGTTCACCAGTCAACTGATAAGTGTCCAGGTAATGGTCGACGCATGACACCACTTATTGATGGTCTAATGCCTCCTCCCTCCCACACTACACACAACCTGAAAATCACTTTGTCCCTCTATTGAGAAACAGGTTAACTAATAAGATGGATACTCAAAGAGGATGATTGCCTCATTTTGGCAAATCAGTAAGAAAGCACAATGTGTGTCATCAATACATTTTAGGGACTTCTATGCACAAATACGGAGCAAAAGAAGACACTATGGGGTGGAACAAATATCATAAGTTCATAGCATGTTTCGGACAATTAATGGTTATTGTAAATTGAAAGCAAATGGGGTGAGTCAATAGTGTCATTGAGATTTGAGAGGAGGTTACATTTCATGTGTGAATCTACTGTTTTGTTTTCAACTGCAGAAGTGCGAACAATGCACTTATTGCCAAACACTGAAGACAATAGTTTGAGCCCTCTTACAATGCCATCATTGCCATGCGCAATATGCAGATTCTTAATGGACATGAAAAACCATGTTAGAATTAAACAAAAACTAAAAGGGATAGCTTATGAAAAAAAAAGACATGAATTATTTAAGAAAGTATCTAGATTTTAGAATATATAGGTATGCATGTATTAGTTGAAATGCTCTTGTATTTTTGTAGGACTGCAGTGGGGCATAAACACATAGCCTTACATTAACCTTCCAATGCTGAGGCTACTTTTGTCCAAAGCACAGGGACGCAAAGGTTTTGAAAACCATCTTAACCCTGTCATGTTGGTATTCATTGGATAGTTCTCACTCAGTACTCTCAGATGAGTACCCATTACCAGGGTTTCAGTCATTTTTAAAGGTTTTTGGTATCATTTTGTATTGGCCAAATTAGCCAGCAGCAAAATAAGGGTTAAATCCTCGGGTGTGCTGTTGTGTTAACATCATACTTAGTCTTTGGAAAGCCTCTTTCTTACTGAATGATAGTTGTGGTGTCCGAGTCTCTCTCAGAACCAGGATCATCTCCAAACAGCATCCTGGCCAAGTGTCCATTTGGCGATTGTGGAACATTTCAGTCTCCAAATATTTCTAGGGGACCCAAACATCATAAACATGTCCTTTCTTATTGAAAAATGCATTACAGCCTCAAACAATGTCATACCAGTTGCATTCAGGTGAAAACTTACTTACAGTGGAACCTGTCAAATTGAACACCTGTGTACATTGAACACCTGCGTGCATTGAAGAATTTTTCCTATCCCGGCACACTCCCATTGAAAATCAATGGGAGGCTACCTGGATACATTGAACACCTGTCTACCTTGAACATTGAACACCAAATTTGTTCCCGCAGGCCTCATTTAACCTGTCTACTTTGAACAGTCTGCACTGATTTGAAACTTTTCAGTGAAAATGAGGACAAATGAAATACATAAGATTAACTGTTTTGTTAAGTGATACTATTCAAATGCTGAACATGTGACGTTTCTAACTATATGAAGAAAGTGAGGTAAAGAAATAGTAGATTTTGCAATGAATTTATCATGTTTCTCTAATTACCCTTGATTTTGTTTCTATTTCACCCAACCTCCAATTACTCAGAACATTGAACACCTGCGTACATTAAACACTTCTTTATTTCCCGTGAGTGTTCAATGTAGACAGGTTCCACTGTATTTATGTTTTAAATTAATATCTTCAGTAATTCCTCTCAAACAAACCTTTGTGGGTGTTCCAAATGACGTGCGACTTTTGAGAGTTTGGGTGTCCATAGGTCACATAAATGCACTGCTAGTTAAAGCCCTGTCTCTATGCCTTTTTGGAATAATTTTTAAATCATACCTATGCCAAAACAGTGTCTCCAAACCAATCAACAAACATACCCATCTTCATCATCACATATAAACACATAATTGTTCTTGAATTATTGGACATAATTTTACTTCCCCCTATTTCAATATTTTTGCATAGAGAAGTCCTTAGCCAGTTTTATTAATTTTTGGTCTATTGAGATTCCATTCTCAAGAATCATACTGCAAACATAACAACAGTGCACACTCCATGGGCACAAACTGTAGGGCTTGACATAGCAGATAGCCCCATAGTCATGAATATCTAATCATGGAAAAATGGCATGGGGGTTAAGCTGAATGCGCCCTCAATTGAGAGATAAATAAATTGAATTCATCACAGGATCTTTTGAATAAAAATATAGGTGACAGCAACCTTGGCCAGGCAACCCGAACTTCCGGTGGGACTATTCGATCTTTGGTCCAACTTGCCCCACCTGACTACCTGGGTAGGCCGGGTTCTGTTGAGCCCTGTACTGGAATATAAAGATCAAAAACAGTCTTCCCAATCATTGTGATAAGATAAAGATCCTACCTGCTGGGCAAGCTTGTACAACATCCTGGCACTGACAGCTGTGGTATGGGTCCTAAGAAGGTTCTTCTGTGCCTCCTCTATCTTCCAGTCATATTTGTACCTTCAAAAGTGTAAGTGATGAATAGTTACTTATCTCTTATCAGACACATACGGTTATCGTAAGGGTTATTACAATAAAGCTTTCAGTAAATAATTTTCTACTTTTCTCTAGCTTTATCAATACGGTAGAAGCAAGTAGCACAAAAACATCTTACTCAATATTTACTTGAATTACATGCATAAACATGGATTTCATAAGTCCAAACCAATATATATTTCATCAGATACTGCTAAAAATGAAGTTGTCAGGATATAATGCATTGTAGTTCTGTGCCATGGATTGCACTCATGTTTTCCCTAAGCATCACAGTCAGTGACAACCACGTGCCACTCACAGATCTATACAGAGGCCACATGGCCGCTCCTCAGATCCATGGGATGTCACTTCTGATACTGTATACGGCACGCAAACCCTTAAAAAGCATCCTTCAGGACACCCCCCAAAAATTGTGAGGAATTTCTTAAAATGTCAATCTCCAGCATATAATTTATTTTTTTCATCTCCATATAATTCCCATTACATTGTATAAGGATATCATGCCTTATTTTGCTAAATTTGTACATGTTTATGGTTGAAATCAGAGTATATTTTTGTCCCCCTTAAAAATTTGGACGCCCCAAAATTTTACAATCGCCAATTTTGGGCACCCAGTTTCTAAATCCTGGCTAAGACCCTGATGGGGAGCCCGCAAAAATAACAAAAAATAAATGATTGTAAAAATTACCACTCATAGAGTAGTATATATAGATAGTAGGGAATAGTGTTCAGCTTCATCAATATGGTAGTAGTAAATAGATTAAAGCAATAGCACGAAAACATCTTACCCAAAATTTACTGCATTTCAAATATCAAGAACTTTCACCAACTCTTCCAATAAGAAACTTTTTGTGAAAATCCCAATGGTGAAAATGTTGTAGCTAGTTACTAGTTACTATCTATTTTCCCTAATTATTCTGGAATTTCAAAAGTAAGTTAAGCTCTGAGTCTTTATAATTTAATGGAATGTTCACATCTCACCCTTAAGATAGCATATACACAGAGAGCTAGATATGGGGGAGATGGAGCAAGGGGGCAATTATCATACAATCGCACTAGGCCCAGTGCACTGTGTGAGTGTTACGGCTGTTGTTCAGCTCCTGCAGTGTAGTTAGTGCACTCAGGTCATTAAGGACAAGGCTAGAGAAAATAGAGTACGCCTACTGACTGCTAGCAGAGTACATCAATTGATCCCAGCTGTGACCTGTTACGAAGGCCACACACAAGATCCCATGCTTCAAGTCCACCTAGATATTTGTCTAAGATATACAGTGCAATAGAAAGGTACACAGGAAATGCACTAAAACTCCACTACAAGCAGAGCATTCTTTTCATCGCAAACCTGTTCTTTAATCTTTAACCCTTCCAATGCTCAGGATACTTTTGTCCAAAGCACAAGGACGCAAAGATTTTTGAAAAGCATCTAAACCCCGTCATGTTGGTATACATTGGACCGCTTTCACGAAGTAGCAATGTGACAGCGTTTGAATCATTTTTCAGGTTTTTTTGAATCAACGAAAAGTTTTAGTAAGTTATGCTGTTGCTTAACTATATCAAAGTTAAAGTACAGCAATCTATTTATTAGGGCAATCATCGATACGCCTCTCATCGATGTACCGACAATTGCAGTCAATCGATGTCTGCAATTTTGCTATCTCGATGCGTTAATCGAGATGACAAAAAAAGAAAAACTAACCTACTTACGGCAAAACTGCGAAGAGTGCCGCGGCTGTTCGCTGCTCGCTCCCCACATGTGGGTGCCGCCATGTTGTTCACAAAATAGACGAAGTGGTGTTTTGCCGCACTTTCCCTTCACAGTGCATTAGGAAATGTATATGGTGAGGCAAGCCACTAATGAAAGAACGGAAATTCACGATCAGTTTCGTGAATATCCGTCGCAGCAAGATTAGCCGAAGCCTTCCGAAGGTATGATATGACGAACAATTACGATCAATGGTACATAGTTCATCGTTCGCAAACAATGTGGCTGATGTGATTGTTGATGTAGTTATGTTGTAATGATGTTTTTTAAATGTAACAAGGGGCTGGGTATTAAATAATAAGTAATATAAATGAATACATTCGAATATATTTGAATACTCAGTCCTTTATAACGTATATTGCCTGAATAGTTTTCTAATGAGGAATGAGTTATTACAAAAGTACCCTCCCTGCGGGGTGTAAGATTTGAGATTTAAATCTTAAAAAATATCATGCATATGTCATACTGTTCTGAATTTCAAACTACCTCATTATAATTTGATTAAATGAACACTATATAATCCATGGGCATATATCAATGTATCGTATCGAAATAATCGAAATCGAAAAAGAAATATCAATATATCGAATCGACAATTTTTTTTAAACAATGACAGCCCTACTATTTATAACTGAACCCTTATTATGATGAAATACATGATCACTTACCCTTGTGAGCCATAGCCTCCTTTAGAATGGACTTGCTTCACCCTCTCTAAGTAGTCCATGGGGAACTCATGTGCATTCGGAGGATCTGTGTCAATGAAAAGAAAATGTTAGCAAAATAGTTTGTTAAATCTATATAGTGATTAAAATAGCCAAGGGCCATTTCCTTTCAATGTTGCATCTAGAAGATATACTCTCAGAGTAGACCTTCTCAGTTATCAATTTAATGTTTTCTGTCTGCAGTGCACAGGATCTGGGCTTCACGCCGCATTGAAGTTTATCAAAAAATTACTAGCGTCTTAAGGAAAATCATAGGTTCTCCACTGGGTTCCATAGTTGGCTCAACCAATAACTTCTTTTTAAGCTTGAAATGACACAAAGAGGTTACCCTGGTTAAAGTACCTTTCACTTTCCATCTAGTCAACCCTTCCAATGCAGAGGTTACTTTCATCCAAAGAACAAGGACACAAAGAGTTTTGAAAACTGTCTAAACCCTATCATGTTTGTATCCATTGGGTAGCTCTCGCTAAGTACTATCAGATGAGTACCCATATGCCAGGGTTTCAAACATTCAGATTCTTCAGGTTTTTTGCATCATTTTGTATTGGTCAAATTAGCCATCAGCAGTGTAAGGGCTAATAAATACTTAATAATTGTGTGTGAAGTCGGTTTCATGATCAGTGTATGGACCTTTCCAGTCATAAAGACTAATGTTTACTATTGCTAGCCCACCGGGCTAGTGAATTTTTTAACTTACTAGTCCAGGTCAGGCAAAGCCTGACCTGTTGCAATTGGCGGGGATGTAAACAAGACGATGACATGTGAGCATTTGTTCTTCGTTTTTCCTTTTTATTTTTCAAAACAAAGGGTTTGGGGTGGGAATTTTTGTATTGAGGGGTGGGGAATTGTTCACTCGCCCAATTTGAAAGAAACTCGCATTTGCTAGTGGGCTAGTGTTAGTTTTTATCACTGCCTTTCTCTAAAGTAAAAGGCACATTATTTCCAGATGTTTCTCCTTGACATCACTCTCTTTAATCAGATGGAAAGTAAAAAGTAATTTGACCTCCGTAGAGGGGTTAAGCCTGAAATGGCTTTTCACTTTCCACCTAGTTAAAGATAGCAGTGCCATAAAGAAATATCTGAACAATAATTTGCCTTTTACTATCGCTAAAGATCCATACGCTGGTTATGAAACTGACTTCAAATATACTGATTTACCCTTCTAATGCTATGGCTACTTTTGTCCAAAACACAAGGAGGCAAAGATTTTTGAAAACCATCTAAACTCTATTGTGTTGGTATTCATTGGATAGCTCTCACCATAGTCTAAGCCAGCAGGGCGTCTGGGTGCCTTTTTGGACACCCAAACCCCTAAAAAGAACCCCTCAGGACACCCAAATTTTTTGTTGTGGAATTTCTAAAAATCTCAATCTCACTTTGCTTATAATTGAATTTTTCCATCTCCTTATAATTCCCATGACATTGTTTAATGATATCATGCCTTATTCTGATGAATGTATTCATGTTTATGGTTGAAATATGAGTATATTGTGATCCCCCTTAAAAATTTGGACGCCCAAAAATTTTACAACTGCCAATTTTAGGCACCCAGTTTCTAAATCCTGGCTAAGACACTGGCTCTCACTAAGTACTCTCAGATGAGTACCATGCGTCAAGGTTTCAGCAATAATTCAGGCTTTTTGTATCATTTTGTATTAGCCAATTTAGCCACCAGCAACATAAGGGTTGAGTATTTACTAGAGGAGCTACCTGATATGAAGAAGGTGTCATGTGCGTCTCTGGCAGGGTGCTGTTGCGGCTGGAACAGAGCATCGAAGTTCCAGAAGCTACTCTCAATGAAGTTATTGGTGGGCATCTCAGAAAATCTACAAGATAATATGAGTAATGGAAACTATAAACTATAAAGCCTTTCAAAATCCTAGCATTCTCAACTTTAGACAGGGGCTGCACAGAGGATACATTTGCACATGAAGATGGGGCCATCTATTGAGTAAATAAGAAACTAAATAAATGCAGTTATTTTTGTATTTTTGTAAGAAAAGGATTTTAAGGAATGTCAGAATTTGATCTAGGGAAACCTGACAGTTAAAACTAACAAATTCTGATAAATGCTTTGTTTGAGTAACCATCAACTCTCTTTAAATGATTTTTTCCAAATTTAGTTAATTGCGAAATAATTTTCAATGATATTATGGATCAAGATGATTATCAAATACAAGTGAACAATCAATCACTGTTGAGACCTTTAACCCTTCCAATGCTGAGGCTATTTTTGTCCAAAGTACAGAGACACAAAGACTTTTTTGAAAACCATTTAAACCCTGCCATGTTGGTATTCATTGAATAGCTCTCGCTAAGTACTCTCAGATGATGCCCATGTGCCAGGGTTTCAATCATTTTTCAGATTTTTTGCATCATTTTGTATTGGCCAAATTAGCCACCAGCAGCATAAGGGTTAAAGGTCATGTGGTAAGAGAATATTTTGTTTCTGTGGACCTACCCCATTTCCAAGAATATCTGTCTGAACTCAGCTCGCACCTTCAGGAGAGGATGAAGGTGCCCGCTGGCTGGCATGATGCCAAGAGCATCAAAGTTATAGGGCTTGAAAGCCTTGCTTTTCCAGGAACCACTGAAATGAAACGTGTGATTTACGAGAAACACATACAGCTCAATAATGTAACTATCATTTGACAAACATTTCAATGCATTGGAAATCAAGCCTGTGACTCTTTCTTCATTAGCATAATACATTTAAAATAAACTACCGTATTACCCCGCATACAACACGCACTTTTATACACCTCAGCACTAATGTCAAGGAGGGGGTGCGTGTTATCAACGGGTACAGGACCCAGAACTTTCTTACATCCATGCCACGGGCGTGTGGACGTGTGGAGCAGGGTTGAAAATGGCGAAGTCTATCGTCATTCATTAACCCTGGCAAACTGGGACCGATCAAATGATGTCTTTCTTTGGTATTCTGACAAAGAAAAACACAAAACACTGAATATCTGATTTATTTGCCTTGTCCGAAATTTGCCGATCTTGCCTTCTCCCGATTTTGCTGGGTCTTAATTTACTGATCGTGACCGCATGTGATCGGTGAATTAAACACCCGTTAGTTCTTATCACATCGTACCCCCAGGAGGAAAGCTAGGACGGCATATCTATCCATACTTGGATTTTTAATTGCATTAAAATTAGGGGACAAAAGGGGATAGGGAGGGTGAATTGAAATTGATACAGGTAAGCCAGGAGAGCAGAGACGGTGCCTGCTCTCGTCTCAGCTTCAGTTTGACGAGTGAAGTCAACAAATGGGCACCAGTCAATATCAATTACAATTCACAAACCAGGGCAAACACTTAATGGCCGGCCAACTCCACCTGCGTATAATACACGGGGAATTGTATTTTACATACAGAAAGGGACTTGGGGAGGGGGTGCGTATTATCTAGGGGGTGCGTGTTGTATGCGGGGTAATACGGTACTTATTTTTCCTATCTTGGACTGCGTTTATTATTAAGTACCTATTTTTGTAGTGATTTCGGTCAATAATCTCCCTGGAACGAGTGGTTTAAACATCAATGGTCTAGTTCCCCATTTCAGAAATTATTCTTCAATCTAAAGTAGAAAGTTATTTTCATCTGCAATTCATGATTAACAGAAAAATTCCTTAAGTAAGTTCAGGAAAAAATAAAGAAGCAAAAACAAAAAATAATTTCACATAATTACCTTGCCAGCATTTCAGAGGTCAGATCAGTCTCTGGTTTACTCACTGTAGTGGTGAAGTTGGAACCTTTTGAGATGAAGAAGCTATTTATTTTTCTGAAAAATGAAAAAAAAAAGATATTGTACACATAGTCGTGATAAGAGTGGCTACAAAATCATTAAGATCAAATATTATGGTTATCAAATCATATATCCATCTAGGCATCTAGCAATTATGCTGTACAAAAAGGGTGTTATTTCAGTTATCAGACATTTGTATTAAAGATATCATTTTTATCGTCAATTAAAAAAATAATCTCTATACTCAGCTGCGTGATCAATCACATGTCATAGCTGTAATAAGAGGATACATTCCTTTACAAAGTCAATTCTCCAAGGGTTTAGTATTTGTCAAAGTGCATCTTTGATAACTTATTTTTGACAGGTGCTGATATGAGGGGATCCATTGGTCATAAGAAACGAGGTGTTTTAAATAACAACTTCGAAACAATGTACAAATATCAAATTACTGCAGGCAGTGTCTTAGCCAGGATTTTGAAACTGGGTGCCTAAAATTGGCAGTTGTAAAAATTTTGGGCGTCCAAATTTTTAAGGGGAATCACAATATACTCATATTTCAATCATAAACATGTATAAAATCATCAAAATAAGGCATGATATCATTAAATATTGTCATGGGTATTATGAGGAGTTGAAAAAATTCAATTATAAGCTTGAGATTAAGGTTTTCAGAAATTCCACACTAAAAAAATTGGGTGTCCTGATGGGTTCTTTTTAAGGGTTTGGGTGTCCAAAAAGGCACCCAGACGCCCTGCTGGCTAAGACTATGACTGCAGGTATCTAGAGACAAACTAGATTGAAAAACTTAGAAAGCCATACTTACACTTCACTGATGAGTTTTCTTTTCTTGTATTCTGCTTTTTGGGCATCAGTGATGTCATTCAACTCCAACTGGCTCAGTCGCATTAAACATTTTTGCACCTCATCCTCAATACTATCAACCTAAAATATAATGAAGAACAAAGAAAAAACATTAAAACTAGGTTTTGTTTTTTTTATTATCGATAATAGGTATCAATAAAGTAAAGGCTTAGAATTTTATTGGATTTGGTGGGGTGCTATGACTTAACACTTAAAAGGATTAAAATCAGAGTACATTGGAAGGAATCTAAGAACATTATGTGGACTAAAGCCCACGTTCATCAGTTACTCATTCATTCTAAATTCCCTTTAGTAAAACTGTCTTAATTGCTGTGATAATTTTATAAGTAATATTTGCATTACTTAAGGAGAAATTCGCAAAATACTTGAAGAATTTCATCTTTCTATACTTTCCTATATTTTTCAATAGATGATTCCATTTGCAAGATATCACCAAAAAAATCCACTTGAACTTTAGAAACTAAATTTTTAAAAATCCAGTACTGGTAAAACTTGGAAAAAATACATGCCAAACACAGACCTAGTAAGGCATACATGTACAAGTTACATTACAGTGTATTATAATTGAAATCAAACACTCACCTTTCTGAACACTCGAGGCCCACCTTCGGCTTTCTTGTCCATTTGAATCCAGCCAGCCTGAATAGCTTTGCTGAATCCTATTTTTGCATTGGGGACAGATTTCTGAAAACAGCCACGAAAGTAGATTTGGGTGTTAGCCTCAGGCTTTCTTGGCTCTTGACTTAGGGTTCAGCAATTAGTAAGGCCCAGAAAAGGGTGTACATGCAATTGTAATGCACACATGATGATATGATGATGAAATTTATGGCTACATATAGTTTAATAAAAGAAGAATTAATGCAAGTTTATAGAGTCACGCAAATATTTCTATGAAGATTTTTCAATTAGGCCTACAATAAAAAGTTGTTTGTTTCATGTAGCCCTACCCTAACAAGTTTTTAATATTCAAAAAAATCCCTAAGGTTTTTTTCTGCCCTCCAAACTCCCAATCAACGTAAAACATGCATAAAACATATTTTTGACCAAAAAAATAATGAAAAAATTCTTTTTTACCGACCTACCTACCCTATTTTCTTTTGGACTGTTACAGGAAACAATCAATTTTTTTTATGCCTTTACTTTGACTTATTTATGGAAATAATCATATCCTCTCATAACAAAGCATCTTCTAAGACATTATTGAAGTGTAGATAAAATAGGCTATCATTAATAGTTATTATAAAGATTTAAAGTGGTTGACCAGCTAAATCTGAATAGGCAGACATTTAGTGAGTACTGTTTCAGACAGGCATTTTTAATATCCTGGCTAAAACCCTGATTCCTACCATTAGTTCCGCCTGCTTCATCCCATCTTTAGGAATAGCATTGAAGACAAGTGCTTCATGGCTGCCTTTCTCCAACACTTCCTGGCCCTCTTTGGTTAACTCCCATCGCTTGACTGTCCTCTGCTCACTACTGACAATCTGT
>OZ012684.1:40951085-41178585 GCA_963942565.1 Maea johnstoni
CTCAACTCTTTTGAGCACGGCTTCGGCGAGTTCGGCCATGTTGGAACGTATAGTATTCTGCGGTCCTTGGAATTCGTCTGCAATATATTTAGACCCTACAATTTACACTGAAAAAATATCAACTTTTAAAAAAATATTCAATTTAAGTAATGGAGTGTTAATTTCATAGATAAAACTTCAAAAGCATTAAGTACGATTTTTTGAAAGTTAGATAATTTCTTCCTTAGTGTATTTTGTACACAAAAGAACTTTCAAAGGAAATTACATAATAGGAGCATCCTTGAGGTAAAAAAGCTTGCTCTGCAGGCACTGGTGTTTGTAATTACGTTTACATCAAAAGGAGAATGGGATAGTTGGCGTATGTAAATCATCATACATCTATGAAAACCTTTGCTCCTGTATCATGTTAACAGATTTTAACATTCACAGTTAAAGAATTGAAAGACCAATATGGGGAGGGGGAAATATGAAATGGGAAATAGTTTTGTATTTATAGTTGAAGAGGGCTTGGTTAACACAACAAGTAAAATACATTTATTAAATATTACTCATATCTACGGGGTTATCTTGAAATGTTCATGAGTGAAAATTTCAAATTTTGCATACATCAGAGCCATTTCTGTTTTTTTTTCTTCTATCGAAATATACTTCAGGGTACCATGTTCCATAACATGATATACAGGAGTGGGATTTTTAAAGCCATTCTCCCTTCTCTTGTTAATTTATAGGGCCGGGGCTTAGCCGCTTATGCGTCCAGCATGTCATTTGGACACCCAGAACACTGTTTTTTGACAGTTTGGACACCCAAAAATGTATGTCAGAATTTGCTGATGATGACTTTTCTTAGAAGATAGAAGATGTAGAAGCTGTAATGTCACTTTTATAAGACACACAAAGCAGTTACTGGTTTTAAAAAGCAAAATGTGTAAATATATAGGGTTTATTTTATTATACACCCTGTTTCCAAATATTGGCTAAGAGGTTACAAATAAACATCATAACCATGTCCTTTCAAAAAATAGTTATAGTTGTGAGAATAATAATGTTGTATGAGCAAAAAATATATAGCATTAAATTGATCTTTATTCTAGTTCCCGGCTGTGCAAGATATATGTTTATAATACTCCATGGTTATGTGTTACACTGACACATCATGTAGATGTGCATACCTAGAACAGTATACAGTGTACAAAACGCAAAGAGCTTGAAGTCAAATTTTCAAAGCAGTGTTCGTTTCTCTAATCCGGGATTTGACGATCTGCGACATTCACTGCTTTATCAGAGCTATCTTTACTTGAAAAGTGAAGAGCATCGATTGAAAATAAAATCTCTTTTATAGAAATAATGAGAGAATGATGACAAAAGCCTTGTCAAAATAGGAATAATTCATATATTTTTTTCAAATATCTGATGCTGCCATGCATTTTTGCCTTTAATCAATCAAATGTTAAAATAAAAGAATAACGTCTGGCTTTGGAAGCTGAATCATGTGCATGTTACATAAAATAGATTCGTTTTCTTTCTTTATCAAAATAATGATCGTTTGACATTCAGATGATGAAAGTTGTAAGAATTCTTTCTTTGGCAGCACGATCTGATCAATCAGTCCTGAAAGTAAAATTAGTGTAGAGGTCTGGAATTGTTAAATCACTACCCTTTTTACTATTCGTTTTATCTTTTTCTGGTCGTATTGAACCTTTTAAAATGTGTATATATACTGGGATGTTAGATAGACTTAGTGTCTTCTTTCCATGCCCTCATACAAAACCATATACCAAACCTTAAAAGTAATGTTTCAACCAGGCAACCAGGTGCATACTGTTTTAGTTAATTTATTTCAATTTGATGGACATCGGAAATGAATTGTATTTCAGACACTATACTGTCCGGATACTATTTTAGATACATTTGATAATGGTATATCCTCACTTTGGTTCTGAATTCAATTTCCAATGGTGTGCTAAAATAAAATTTAAAAACATCTTATGCCGGACCATGGCAACATTTTAGCGATTTACTTGGTAGGTGGTCAGGTGGATAGGGCTTCAGATTTGTGGTTAATTTGACTGAAAGCAAAGATTAACTCACGTTTAATATTAGGAAGAGTAAAGTTGACATCTGTAATTTTTCAAAGATATAATGATATACTGCTTTATATATTGGATCTGACACCAAGTGAATAGACATATATGGATATACGCAATCATTAGCAAGTGTATGCACCGGCTTTTAAGAAACGAACACAGCCTATCTATGTTTCGTAAGTGCTGTCAGAGCTGTCAGGCAACTTTAGCTGTCGAAGTGAACGAGGGCCTCCTCGACGGAAAAAAGTAGACGATTTCATTAAAACACCATCATAGAGACCCGACCGCGGGATCATCATCTTGTTAAGGTCCCAAGGCGACAAGAAATCTGTGACGATCATAATTACTCGAACCAACTAGGATTTAAACCATGGCTTTAAATCGTTTGATGTTGCCACTTCGTGGATGTGTTACGCAGTTCTGTCGACAGCAGGGAACAGCAGCCGCTGCCTCTCGTATCCTTTTCTGAGTTTGAAAATTTGTGTGTGTGTGTAAGACTGCATTTTTCAGCTTAGTTATGTGTATCGAGTGCGAGACATTCATTGTAAAACAAGAATAGGGGTTGGGACATCACTGCGCCATGTGACCTAGAAATGTGGCCACTGGAGGTGTGTCTCATTCCTGCATTTCTATTGGAAGATTCGTCACTGTGAAACCACATCCACCAAGTCCAAGTGCCTACAGCTGATTCAGTGTTGATTTATTTCTTCTGACTTCAAAAGATGGATTGAAGAGAATTAAAGTATTTTTGATCAAACTTTTTTTATTAGTATGATCAAATCTATTTATAAGTATGCATTTTTTTCTAACTTATGAGACTAAAATTAGAACTATATACAATTATGCAAGCCACACATATATTTGCATTTTACAGTGCAAACATTACCCATACTGATTGAAAGTTGACACTGAAGATGTTGAAACCTTTTCTTCTTCTTCTTCTTCTTCCGGTATCCATTTAGCATTAATGAAACAGTTCGATACAATGTATTATTTGCATTATTCATATAGATAGATTGTTATATTTAAGCTGGTTTTATAGTTGTCTATTGAGATACAATGTATTCTTTGGGATTTTCATATAGATAGGAAGTAATATTTAAGCTAAAGCTGTTAACGTGTAGGTACCAACATTAGTCGTGAGTCATAGTCCACTAGTCCTAGTTAAGTATATATCAAAATATCAGCTGTAGTCCTAACAATAATGAGATGGCACTAGGCTTACAGTTTTAGTGATTATTTGCCAATTCTGCTGTTGCCTAACGGAAAAAAATCTGATATAATAAGAGAATGATTACAACAAAAAAACAAAACTGAAAACAAATAAATAATAAAGCAATGCAGACACACTATTTAGAACTGAAGAAAAAACAAAACGAAAGGATTAGGCAATCTAGAAATAAACTTGTTGGAAACAACTTTGCCCCTGAAATTAAAGGTATACATCTACTTTTCATATTTGAGGAATATGTTCTTCTTTCATGAAGCTACGCCTCAGTGTCTGACTTTCAATCAATTGCAAAGTACTGAACCAATTAGTATACAACTTAAGTCACATCATGTTTTGAGATCAAAATTAAAAACAACAATGAACTTTGATCATCTCATCCCTACATATCATGTAACTCTGCAATCACACACTCCCATTCCACTGAGATAGCTTTAGCAAAGCATTTAGGTCATTTATAAAAAGAGATGTATTGTCAAGCAACGTTAATTTTCTGGCTAACTGTGGAGGCAGTCTCAAGAGACAATTTTAAAAACAGCTTAGATATAGTAAGTATTTAATCTTTCTATATGGATAATGCAAATAATAAATTGTATCTAAATATAATATTAGTGCTATGTACAAAGGTTTGAACAACATCTTGAAAAGTGAGAGCTGTTCCCAGAGCATGAGCTTAGAAACTTAGAAACGCATTTGCACTTCAGCTAGTGAAAAGTGTAATGCATCCTCCCTGTCCAAACTTCAATGCATGCCCACTGGCATACATTGTCGCTTTTAATTATCATTGTTAATTATGCTCAAACTTGTTATATGAGTGATCTGCTGTGGCCTAGTGGTTACCATGCCTGGCTGACCCAAGTATGGGTTACCAGGTTCAAGTCTGCTGGATGCCTACAAGTAGGTTGGCATGGTGAGTGGTCGCTGTATAAATGTGTGGCGTTGTGAAGGGCTGCCTGTGGTTCTTCTGCAACTGCAAGAATCCTTGGAACTATATTTGAAGAGAAGTGAATTTCTTCCCGGTTCCAGGTTTCTATCTTGCTGCGATACCCTAAGCTGTTAAAAGGGACATAAAAACCCACTCCTTTCATCCTTCCTTTGTTATATTGATGGCTTCCGTGTAGCATCCTTGACTGCTGTGTGCACAGAGAGCCATGCGAGTGCTGCCGTTGAGAAGAAGGAGGCCCCCAAGTTTGACTGGAAAGACGCGCTGAACCTGGAGAGCCAGCTGACGGAGGAGGAGATCATAGTGAGGGACCAGTTCCACGGCTACTGCCAGGACAAGCTCATGCCAAGAGTGCTGATGGCAAACAGACATGAACGTAAGGGAAAAGTTTGTAAATTTCCAGTAGTCCTCAATGAAGATATAAGATATTTTATACAACATTAGAGTTTCTGACATTCGACTTAATTGATGTTACATGTATCAAATCCAAATCACTTTTGCTGAATTAAGGATGTACCATGTTATTTTTTGTGTAATTAATCACTTGATCAACATATTTTTATAACGTAGGATGATGATATCGGTATGGATATTTGATGGAAGGTCTTAGCAGAGGCTTTCAAACGGGGTGTCTTAAATTCGCAATTGTAAAATCTTTTGTTCTCTTGCAGAATTTGATCCAGACATAGTTCCAGAGTTGGGAGAGATGGGCGTGCTGGGTCCCACCATTGAGGGTTATGGCTGTGCTGGAGTATCATCAGTAGCCTACGGGCTAATTGCACGAGAAGCAGAAAGGTATGAACCCTTATTAAATGTTAACCCTTTCAATCCTGAGGTTACTTTCGTCCAAAACACAAGGATGCAAAGATCTTTGAAAACAATCTGAACTCTGTCATGTTGGTATTCATTGGATAGCTCTCGTTGAGTACTATCAGATGATTACCCATGTGCCAGGGTTTCAGTCATTTTTCAAGTTTTTTGTTTCAGTTTGTATTGGCCAAATTAGCCACCAGTATCATAAGGGTGTCAACACATGATATTTTGCAATTACACAAGATTTTTTACAATTACATAACTTGGATTTTATAAACTCATTTCCTCAGAGCATATCAGTTTGTGATAATTATAAATACTTGAGAAATCTTTTCTTTTTATTTACAGCTGTAATTGATGGTAAATTTTAACATAAGTGTGTATGTAGCAGTGACATTAAGTGACCAGGTTTAGGAAGGCACTACCTGGCTGAAGTTTATATTTAAGGTTTATTCAATGGCTTTCACTAATACTTGGTAAATAATTTGAAAAAAAAACCCAAAGAACTTTTTTACATGTGCTTCAGCCGTTTGTTAAGATCTATTCTCCATAACATCTATTTTTGGTTTGAGTTTTCAATTTTAAGGTGAAATCCATCTTAAATTTTCAACTGGGTTGGAGTACTCAGTTGGAATGATATCACAAATATTGCAAGACAAAACACTTATTTGTGCTTCTCAGAGTAGTAGCAGCAGCAGTAGTAGTAGTAGTAGTAGTAGTAGTAGTAGTAGCAGTAGCAGTAGCAGTAGCAGTAGTAGCAGTAGCAGTAGTAGCAGTAGCAGTAGTAGTAGTAGTCATAGTAGTTGGTATTCAACCACTGTTTGTTGTTTTCATTTCAGAGTTGACAGCAGTTACAGATCCGTCCTTAGTGTACAGTCCTCATTAGTTATGCATCCTATCAATGCTTATGGCACAGAGGAACAGAGAGAACGATTCTTACCCAAATTAGGTAATTTAACCCATTCATGCTTGGCAAGCCTCAAGATACATAGCATGGACCAGGCAAAAACCTATACAATTAAATTGATTACTACAGGATGATATGCATTTGAAAAATATTTTAAGGAAATGATATTTGTGTTCTGACTAATGTCCTCCAAATTGTTCGCAAAGTACCTGACAAGTGAAAATAAGGGTTGAAGATTACTAGACGCGAGGTTCCGGAACCCGCCGATAGGCGGCTTCAAACACGTCGAATGCCTTTGTGGAACGCCTTGGATTGTTTCATTACTGAAAACTTGGTTCTTCCAGTTATGTATGATAGCGTCCACTCTGTTTTGGTCAAACAGCATGGATACATTCAATGGACTAATTGTACTAAGAATACACTTTTAGGAAATTAAATAACCTTTTTTAAATCAGTGAAATTAGCGATTTTACAGTTTTGATGACGTCACAAGTAATTGGAAGCTAATTATAGAACGCGACGGTGGCAACGCGTAGCTATAGCAGCGTTCATTTACATTACACACCTCTGTAGTGTAAATGAACGCCGAACACGAACATGTTACAGTCAACCCCCCCCCCCCCCCCCTACTAAACCCATTCTACTGCCGACACATGGCATCCAACCCTAGTTCCGAAAACTCTGGATTGAGCAATGAACGGTACAAAGATTCTTCAGAACGGGTCTATTGCAATTGTAAATTTCTTTATCAAACTCACGTGTCAATGAATGCCCGCCCTGACTGGTATATTGCAATTAAGGAACTCAGATCCACCATGATTACGCCCATCATTCAAATTTGGTTGTATGTACGTGTGTCTATGTATATATGTATGGTTATCAACTGACCATGTGTAATTTTGACTAGATATGCAATTTGAATACAAAATAGAACAACTATTAAAGGATCGTTATATTAACGAACCGGACCTACTTGTTAAAGTCGCTAATATTACTTTCACTTAATATTTTGAACTTTACAGTAAATGATTGAGGGTGATATCAAAACTCATAGAAAAGCAATGTCTACAACAAGGTTTTCTAGATTTAGCAACCTGGCCCTGTTCTTTATGAAGGCTGTTCTAAGATGTTTGAACACATACCTGTTATAAGTTGATGTATAACTGTATTTCTATTGCAGCTCGTGGGGAGTTGGTTGGATGCTTTGGCCTGACTGAACCTAACCATGGGAGTGACCCAGCTGGTATGGAAACTAAAGCTAGATACAACCCGTCCTCAAACACATATACACTCAATGGTTCTAAAATGTGGTATGCTCATCTCTTGAAGTCTTTACTCTTACTTTATAGAGCTTTGATTTAATTTGGAGTGCTAAAAAAATCACAATACAGCCCTGCTGGGGGATGTTTGTGCTACTTTAAAATTGCACATTCAAGCACTCTAACAAAGCAGATACTAAGCAGGATATCTATTTGAAGAATGTTATTTTTGCTCTTGTCACAAGGAGTGTGAAAATAGTAGTGAGATCATTAAATGAAATCTTAACTTTTATTATTGAAATAAGTTATATATCATGACTTGTATTTTTTGCCCCCCTATTGTGAGAGATAGAGTTCTTGGCACACTTCCCATTTATATCTGTGTCTGTCCTTTTCTGCTAGATAATCATAAACACTCAATGAATTATTATCATATCTACAATTATTATCATTATTGATATAAACCAGTTTGTTTCTTCTTTCTTAGGATTACAAATTCTCCTATTGCTGACGTTTTCATCATTTGGGCCAAGTCTGACAAACACGATAACAAAATCAAGGGCTTCATTCTGGAGAAGGGCATGAAAGGTCTCTCGGCCCCCAAGATTGAGGGCAAGTTTTCCCTCAGGGCAAGTGTCACAGGAGGGATTTCCATGGAGGACGTAGAAGTTCCAGCGGAAAATTTGCTTCCAAATGCTCAAGGCCTTGGTGTGAGTATAAGGACTAAATACATCTATTCTTGTCATGAGGCTCTCATGTGTTACCATAAATTCTCAGTAATTTTGGACACTTAATAATTACTCTTTTATGGATTCAGGGGGGCCCTTGTTTTCTGAAAATACATTGATGTGGTATCGGCAAGATTCACAGCTAGGTTTATATTTTGTGAAATGACAACTGGTGATAGATCGAGGGTTGCCCAGATTTCCCATTAATTATTTTTTCAAATTAACTGAAGTGGCCTAAATTCCTAGGGTGGTGTAAATTTCTGGGATTTTACGGTACATTTATTTTGTAAAGTATTAATTCCAATTAGCCATCACCGTCAACTGCCACCACCAGTTACCAATAAGAAAAGATTGTCATTATTGGATATAAGAATTGCTGTACAAAATAATCTTTGGCATAAATGAGAATGAAATATGAAGTTCAGTATCTACTTTCAAGAATTTGTACTAAGTCAGAACATATCAAGGTAGATCCGCCGTGGCCTAGTGGTTACAATACCTGGCCCCTAAGTGTGAGTTTGCGGGTTAGAATCTCCGCTAGGTCCCCAAGCGAGTTGGCCTGGTCACTATATAAATGTGCTGCGTTGTGGAGGCGTGTCTGTGGTTCTTCTGCGACTAAAAGACCCCTTGGAACTAATAGTGAAGAGTAGGGAATTTCTTCCTGGTCTAGGTTTCTATCTCGTTAAGATATGACCTAATCTGTTGAAAGTGACATAAAAACTCACTCCTTCCATCCTTCCTTCAGAATATATGAAAATGGTTTATTGCTTTTCCAGGGTCCCTTTGGATGCTTGAATAATGCCAGGTATGGGATAGCATGGGGAGCTCTTGGTGCAGCTGAGTTTTGTCTAGAGACAGCCAGACAGTACACGCTAGACAGGTAAGCATACTACCGTTATATCAAATAAGCTCTTCACTTATTCAAGAGTTCAGTTCATATGAAATGCAAAATATATTCTTATCAACTTTTAATGCTTAGTTTATTATGCTTTGAATGGACTATGCAATTCTGATTAATACAAATACAAATACTCCAGAGGGATCCGCTGTGGCCTAGCGGTTACGATGCCTGGCTCACAAGCATGAGTTTGTAGGTTCGAGTCTCCCCAGGATCCCCTGGTTGCTGTATAAATGTGGGGCATTGTGGAGGGCTGTCTTAAAGTCCTTCTGCAACTGAAATAGGCTAGCGCCAAAACCCTAAAATTTGGATTCTGTAGCACCCCCCTGTAAATAAAGGTTTGACACTGTAGGCTGATAGGTACATATATGTACTTCATAAAAATACTTTGCCGCGGGCCTGCGTCATGGTCTTTAAGGAGATACTGGACGTCAAACTGACCACTCTCTGGCTAAATGCTTAGCTAATATAGTATTATAGTGTTCAATGATTTTGGATGATGGTGTTGCATATCTACATTTTGAATGACTTTAAGTTTTAGATGTTACTCTCACCTTGTCGACTACCCTACTATATAAAAGTTCCTTTGAATCTATTCGTGAAGAGAAGGGAATTTCTTCGTGGTTCCGGGTTTCTATCTTGTCGCAATATGACCTAAGCTGTTGAAAACATCATTTAAACACATACCTTCCTTCCTTTAAACACTCCATTGTTACTTTGTTCCAGGCATCAGTTCAAGGCGCCTCTAGCCAGGAACCAGTTGATGCAGAAGAAGATGGCTGACATGCTGACCGAGATCTCCCTCGGACTCCAGTCCTGCATACAGGCTGGCAGGTTAAAGGACCAAGGAATGTAGGTGCATTTTGGTCACTCATAGCTGGGAGTAGGATGAAATATCCATCTCTCTGCTCAGAAAGGTGGTAAATGCCAACACTCTAATTTTATTCAAATATTAAGGACCTGCTTATGCCCTACGATATAGCCATTTAAAAAATTGCATTCATATAAACTCTTGTGTTCTAGATAAGCAAATATGTTTCTTAGTTCTTAGTTCATATTGAGTGTCAATAAAGTTTACCTGAGCTAACTGTGGACATAGATTACTTCCATAACTGCATGAATGAAATGTGTTGCAGCATCATGTTCTGAATCCACCTCTAACTTTATCCTTCAGTCAAACTTTCTGCCTACCATGGCTTGTATAGCAACTCTGCCTATTTGACTCAACCTCATTTGGTTGAGTATTACTTTTCTACTCAAACACTACCTTGGTTACCTATGCAAATGCCTTGGAAGCCTTATTTCCTCTTGATGAAGGCTTTATCTTATGTTTCAACTTCCTACCCAGTTAGGCCACTGTACCAAGACTACATGGCAAATAATTTGAGTTATACCTATTAATATACCATGCAATTTGATGTAAAATTTCTTTTTTTGAATATCTATTTCATTAATTTTTCTCTTCCCTCTGTTTCAGGCTTACTCCTGAGATGATTTCTCTGATCAAGCGTAACTCGTGTGGGAAGTCGCTGGATATTTCCCGTGTGGCGAGGGACATGCTGGGAGGAAACGGCATCAGTGACGAGTACCACATCATCAGACACGTCATGAACCTGGAGGCAGTCAATACTTATGAAGGTAAAGGGAAATCTACATGCCCCGTTTTATTTATGAGAACAGTCTACTATTTAGAGGCTTAATTTCAATTTACTTAGTCAGGGAATTTGGAAATATCATGCAAAAGGTTGTTTTACAATATTTTGTAGCAAATGAGAATGTGTCGGAACAGCAGGAATCTCATAATGATATTCATAAGAAGAATATTGGAATTCATCATATGAGGCCGCATCCAGAGCCACTTACATCAGATTTAATATCATTGCAGCTTGGCTCGAAAATGCTTGAATTTTTATTGAGTTTATCTATTGATAAAACTCAATATTAAAATAGCCCATTCCGTATCACGTACCCCCCTATTACGTCGATTAAACAAAGAATATTCCACTACTTGCTTTGTACTCACCCTCGCCCCATCTGGAATAGTCACGTGACTACGCCTTCTTTTGTTCAATAGAAAGCCTTTTTCTCCTTCGTCTATGGTCACATTATGAATTTACATGTATTTTTGCGTTTTATATACTTTCTTCCTTGACACTATTATTTTATTTATTAGTTTTTACGCTTGAATCTGTTATTTTCAGTCATATCGCTGTTGCCTTTTGTTCAGCTTTTGTTTTGGGGGTTCGCCATCTTGCATATTAATCGTGACAATTTTTCGGTCGGGTGGTTATAATTTCCTTGTTTCGTTATGTTATTGCACAATTTTTTAACACATTTCTCGTGGGGATATTTTATTTTAGGAAATATTTTTATTTTGGAAAATAGTTATTTATTTGCGAAGTATTGTTAGGAGTTCTGATAGGGAAGTAGAGTCCCTGATCCAAGCGATCAGTAACCTTATATAATCTTGACATAACCTCTTCCCCAGCACTTCCTCACTACGTATAACATCTGGCTAGAAGTAATTTTTAGTCAGTACTCAGCCGATTGAGTTTAGGTATGTGTCCTGCTGTAGGTCCCATGAAATAATCCGTACAAGTTCATAATGTACACATCAGAAGTATTTTATACTCCATCCGCTACATCGCGGAGTAGCGGCCATTTTATAACTCATTCACAACACGTTGATCGCCCTAGCTACGTCATTATGGGCGTGACACTATCATCCAATCATCGCCGTTTTTCATGGGCGTATCAGCGCCCATGACTATGAGTCGCTCCTCAGAGGGCGAGCTAAATCTCGTAGGCCGCTTCCGTTCTCGCTCAGAATCGCGAGATCAGAAGACGCTCCCACGCAATGTGATTGTTGCGTGTTTCTGAACGTGCAACAATCACATCACGTGAACTAGTCACAGCTTGCCGTAATTGGGTCACGGATCACAAAGTGCAGTATTACTTTGACCGTGACCCTGAGCGGCAATAATTTGATGCTGGCATGGCCAAGAAGCGAGCGCGAAGCTTTGGATGATTTTGTGTTTTTCCGTTCTGGCCAAGAGATAGCATAGATTGCCGTAAAATAAATGGCATACACATTATTAGGATTTCAAGCTGTCGCAAAACCTACATTTTAAGACCGATTTCAAAGCAAATTAATGGCCAAATGGAATAGATTGTGGCGATTCTAACGACTTAAATTGCATTAAAATTGACCCACGGCATGGCGAGCAATTTATTTTTTATTGTGAACGTACATTGTCGTCTGTATGCGTATCTGAGAAAGATCGCTCAGTAGAGCCTGTCAACTCATCAGCTTTTCCTGGGACAAAACTAAGTATCTATATATCTGTTTTCGCGTTATGGTCTTGTGACTTGTGTAATTTGAAAATGAAAGATAAAAGATACTTGTAATGGAGAAAAAAAATGAAAACAATGTGAAATGAAATTGGAAACGATAAAACTAATAAAAGATCAGCTACAATAGGGAATAGTTCATGCAACAAAGGCTTTTTTTTAGTCTATAGGCAGAGAACTGAACATCGGGAAAAACGAATGTGGAGAAATTTTCAAAACTATAACATGTGGTACGAGCAAAAAGCAAACTTAGATTTAAAAAACTCCCCGCCCATGACTTTGCCCCTTTTCGAAAGGGCAAATTATTATTTTATGATTGGCAATCGCCGGCGATTCGCACGTGCGTGTGATGGCTTGATTGATCTATAACGGCTAGCGGCACTGAAGAGAGTACTTCCAGTTTTTCGAACGATCGATATTTCTTTATTCCTGACATCCTAAATTCAATAAACATAATAATTAGACTAAATGGATGTCAGGGAATAAGAATATCAACTTCGTTTTTCAAAATTAATTTATTTTGTTGCTGAAACGATCGTTGTAAAACAAGTGCAAAGGAAATCGCTTCGCACGTGTTTAGATCCGCCATTTTGAAAACGGCAGATTTTGCGGTCTCCTCTCTGCATTTTACACGATCCAAATAAATACTTCCCGTGGTTGGATCGTAATGAATAAAACATTTCCTGAAAGCCAAGACACATATCTATATAACAATGTCAATTTTATATTTGTTTATTTGGCGATTAATATAATAGAGTCATGATTCGAAATAGATGCAATGCTTAGGGCTAACGGATTTTCGAAATCGAATTTGCCGTAAACAGTGGAAAAGTGGTGTTGGAGTGTGTTGACCATCATGTTTGAAGCCTTCGAAAAAGGCTATAACTGATGGTACAACACAAAATAAAGACACCATAAGGAGGACAACAAGGTAGGCAATCGATATATGTTTTTGTTTTTATTTCTATTGTAGATTTTTACTGCTCTGGGAATTTTATCTCTGTGTTGTTGCGCCTGAAAGTTGGCGAACTTGGAAAAGGGCAGGGAACATTTTCAGTACTACTGCTACTTTTACGACTACTACTACTGCTACGTCTACGACTACTACTACTTCTGATCCTACTACTACTACTACTACCACTACATATGTAAGCAGGAACAGGCTAACAATAAAGCTCTTTGTAAATATCAATGATCTCAAGCTCTCTTTCATTTCAAACGCCAATACCGACGGAGATTCACATTTACGACAGGCTACAAGTGCGGTACAGATGTGCAAATAATTTAGGGTTCAACTTACCACTTACCACGTACCACTACATCTATTTATCCTAGGATAAACTCAATAAAGTACGCGACTGCGTTCTCCTCTTGTTAATGAAGGGGGTTTCATGGTAGGACATTGCTAATGACTATTTGTGGGAAACCCCCTTTACAAAATATTTTGTTGCAGTTTTTATATCTTGATTTTTTTTTAATATATAGTCTAGATGCTCAACAAGTTCAAACATTATGACTCCTTTAATTGTGTTCCTCAGATATCTTTACTTTCTATCACATATTTTTAATATCCAGCACTGTATTTACTTATTTGTTTATTTATTGACAATGTCTTTTTATTATCTTTGCAGGCACCCATGATATCCATGCTCTCATCCTGGGCAGAGCTATCACAGGACTTCAGGCCTTCACCTCCGTCTAACTATTTAATATAAAAAGATTAACAAATTCAATTAACTAAACTTAACTAAGGGGCAGATTCAGCATTTTAGATCAGGGTTTTCCTTGCAGCTCAGACAAAAGGAAAGTAACATTTTCAAGGCAAACCACACAAATGACAGCTGAAGTTAGGTTGTTGAACATTTGCAGTTTTAGATATATCAACCTTGGGTTACTATATATAGTAACCCTATGATTATCTTTTTAACCCATTTAGGCTGATAGGCCCCAGATGGGAGGAATTCTTTCAAGGTAGTCAAAAGAAAGAATTAAACCTTAAATCTTTATTATCATAACACTAACAAATTGGACAGTCTTGCTGGGTATCCTGAGCAAAATTGGTGAAGCCAAGTGGCTATCAGTATTGAAGGTGGTCTGATTGTTAAAGGGAAATAAAGGCTCACATACATATTAGCTTATATGAAAGTAATACACTTATAGAATAGGATGCTGTCCTCCTTTTTCTCTTAGTGAGCCCATGAGGGGAGAATTTTGAGTTTTGCTACCAGCTTCAGCCAGCCCCTAGCAGCCTCTGGTAGCAGCCATGTTGCTCTACTGCTATCAGCTGCGACATAAATGGGTGGCAGCCCACTTGCTGTGCCCTAGCTCTGGGCAGCACATCATAGACTGTAGTGCTCTATACACCAAGTCTCTTCGAAAGTTGCATAAAAACTTGTATGAGTATCAAACAGGTAAATGGTAAAATCATGAGCAGCAATTGGTTGTACAAAAAGACAGGGTGGTAGAGTTATTTTTCATATATTTCCTGTTGGTAAATTCAGACAAAAACAGTGGCTAGCATCACTGAATTTCTGTCCTGAAGCATGTATGTAATTTTATGTTCAGACAACTTGGCTGATTTTTTTTTTATACCAGAAATCAAAAATGCAGTCAGGAATACTCAACAGGATGGTGCTGTGCCATTCAACAAAAGGAAGTAACAACTCCTTAAAGGAAAAGGATAAACAAAGGGTTAATTATAACCGTGTGGCATTACACATCTAGATCCCAGGAGACAGAAGTTAATCAATGCAGGAAATAGCTATCAGTACTTGGGACAGCAATCATTTGATTTCCTTTAGTATCTGTGTAGGTTACAATGAAAGAAAACAGTTTTTGTAGAACAGCTAGCTTCAAGTAAAATCAAATACTGAAAATCTGGATGATTGATGTATGTACAAGTATTGTTTTTATTCAACCCTTCCTTCATAGTCTCACAGGTATACAATTTATTTGCATATATGACAGATGTTGAGCTATGTTCATGAATTTTCAAATAACCTTATGATTTGCTGTCCCCCATGTTCCCCTTTTATAAGTAATCCTGACTGTGGTTTGTGATTTCTTACATAATATGCATCATCAGGGAAGTGGTCTGAATATAGAACTGCATACTTCAAGACAGGTGGATTTACTAGTTTCAGTGATGCTAGCCACTGTTTTTGTCTGAATTTACCAACAGGAAATATATGAAAAATAACTCTACCACCCTGTCTTTTTGTACAACCAATTGCTGCTCATGATTTTACCATTTACCTGTTTGATACTCATACAAGTTTTTATGCAACTTTCGAAGAGACTTGGTGTATAGAGCACTACAGTCTATGATGTGCTGCCCAGAGCTAGGGCACAGCAAGTGGGCTGCCACCCATTTAGGTCGCAGCTGATAGCAGTAGAGCAACATGGCTGCTACCAGGGGCTGCTAGGGGCTGGCTGAAGCTGGTAGCAAAACTCAAAATTCTCCCCTCATGGGCTCACTAAGAGAAAAAGGAGGACAGCATCCTATTCTATAAGTGTATTACTTTCATATAAGCTAATATGTATGTGAGCCTTTAGTTCCCCTTTAAGAATTTCAGCAATCAGACGACAAAAGGAAATAGATTATCTAGATTTGGCCATATTTGTTTACATAAAAAGTAAAATGCATTGCCAATGGAAAATACCACTGCTAGTCAGCTGTATGATTTACTTAAAAAGAATCAGGTGCGAGAACTATTTTCATAACAGATTTGAATGTAAATATATACTTCTTTAATTATCACCATGCGGCCAATAGCAGAAGTGATTTTGCTGAGCACACTTCCTTTTAGTCAACAAGAACACTGCAAAGAATTTTACTGTTTCGGAAGTGCCTTGTTATTTCTACGCAAGTCCAAACTGATCAATAATTATGTACTGCTAATATCAGCCATGGATTGGTGAGAGTCTGTATACATGTATTACACATTGAGATTTGTTAGTTACAATGACGGCATTGTGAATGAAGGACTATCTGTTTAAATCGTTTGTCATATTTTTCATTGTTAAGAATTTTGGGTATGTGTGACTGAAAACAGTGTAAAGTTTAGGATGGATCCAATTTGTTTTCTGATTTGATGAATTGGAGCATTAATATTTAAAAACAATATTAGGAAATAAGGTATGCCCAAATGTATTGATATCTACATATCTTGATTTTGAGACTGCAGTCCTCGAATACTGTTAGATTGTAGTTCGTTTTGTGTTTAGAGTGTGAACCTTTTTTAACGCACAAAATAATATTACCGAAAATAAAATCATAGAATCTCCTAATGTGTGATTAAATGGTTAAAAATCATGCACCAGCTTTTGTTGAGCTGGTACTGAAAGTGTGAGGTGCTTGTCTTTTTCACCTAACACAAATAAAAACGAAAACTGTGAAACCAGTGTTTTAATATTTTTTGTATGTATAATGAAAAAGAAATTCAAGTGCATCTGGTAGTTGTTGCCTGTAGTAACCCAGAAGAGAGAATTTATTGAGTAATTCTCTGATGGTGATACAGGTGTTTTAATTTAGGTGCGGGTGAACCATTAAGTTTGAATAGAATGCATGCAAAGATGTATATGGTTATGAGTGATTATAACTGACTTTGATAATAAAAAAAATCTAATAGAAAAATCCTTTTGTTTGCTGTTATTTGGTTAGATCCTAAGAAACAATTACAAAAGAGCTACAATTCTCTGTGAAGTTAGTGATGTTTTTGCCTTGAGGAAAATAATTATCAGTAAATAATTATAACTCCTAGTAGTCTTAGTCACAAACACTGAACATACTCAGTATCAGTACCTTGTATTAGTTAGCACATCAAATGTATTGAGTTAGTTATCTTTAAGCTGACTTACCAATCCAAATTGAGGGGAGCTTAACCCTTCCAATGCTAAGACTAATTTCATCCAAAGCACAGAGGCACAAATATAAAAATCCATCTTAACCCTGCAAGTTGGTATTCATTGAAAAGTCCTGGCTGATTACCCTCAGAGGAGTACCCATATGACAGGGTGTTGGTCATTTTTCATCTTTTTTAAATCATTTTGTATTGGCCAAATTAGTCACCAGCAGCACAAGGGCTAAGGTTATGTTGCACTCGACCCCCCTCCCCCTCCCTAGCTGGCAACCTTATTAGTTTTAAGCAAGATGAAGGTGCCAGTGTATAAGGCAAGCCCCTCTGTGTCTGTCATTTCATCTAGAGTGCGGCAGCAGAGCAGGCAACAACAGCTAGACTCAGGTGATATTCCATTAAGCCATTGTTGCTGCCTCTGTAGTTGTACCATGAATTATACAGTATCCTTGGAGGGCCTTGCTTGAAAAACCAATATCTGGAATTGCTTCTACCATCTTACTAATAGGATAGGAACTTTGATTATCATTACTAATGTGGCTTATTGGCGATTAGCCAGTAGTGGATGAAACCGGAGTACTAGGTGAAACCTTGTTAACTAATAAAGTTAAGGGTAGTGCATGAAGTTATCTGTATTCAAATTGGCAAGTCAGTTTTAAAGTGGATCATACCAATGCTGAATAATGGAAGAAGCCAGTTACTTGGGTTAAGCCAGTGCTTTTCGCCGGGTACTGCAATTTCCTACACCAGTTACAACTGGCTAGTCAGTTATAAAGTGGATCATACCAATGCTGAATAATGGAAGATGCCAGTTACTTGGGTTAAGCCAGTGCCTTTTGCCGGGTACTCCAATTTCCTACACCAGTTACAACTGGCTAGTCAGTTATAAAGTGGATCATACCAATGCTGAATAATGAAAGATGCCAGTTACTTGGGTTAAGCCAGTGCCTTTTGCCGGGTACTGCAATTTCCTACACCAGTTACAACTGCCTAGTCAGTTTTGAAGTGGATCATACCAATGCTGAATAATGGAAGATGCCAGTTACTTGGGTAAAGCCAGTGCTTTTCGCCGGGTACTCCAATTTCCTACACCAGTTACAAATGGCTAGTCACTACTTCGCTGCAATATGGCAGAAAAAGTGAAGAAAAGTGAAATTCCAAAACAATTCCCACCACTCAGTTGTCATGGGCCACAAACAGTATGTTTCAGGATCAAGGGGATGTCCCACTTATATGTTGTACCAGTGTGTGGTAAAGGTGTTTAAATAGTAACATATATATTGGGTATTACAGATGTTTCCCATGATTTATTTTCAACATATCTCATTTTAAATTGAAGCCTCCATCAAATTATATTACAGATTGATAAATCCTGGTTTATTATAAAAGTTTTTATAACTATTATTGCTATGAAGGCAGCTCTGTTAATGCCGCATTAAGGGTTATAAAGGAAGGTTTAAGGTGCATGAATAACCACAAAAGACAATAGATCGATCTTGCCACATGTATATTTCCAAAATGAACAAATGATACAAATGTAATTCACTTAAAGAAAACCAACAGGCTATCAGAAAAAATATTCCTGTATATACACATTTATTTATCTGATACCTCAATCAGGATTCCATAATCTGTCACTCCTACAATTAATTTGTCAACACCTGTCCAATAGATCTGACTTTGATCTCCAAGTAGTTCCAAAAATATATTCCTGTTATTTTACATTTGTGCCATTTATTCCTGACAACCTAAGGAGATCAGCAGAACAATATTTCTTCTCAATGTTCTCTCTACTTTTGACTAAATAACAAAAGAAAACTTTCACCATTAATTTCCAAATGAACTGTGATTTCATCATTATCTTTACACTTCCAATGCTGAGGCTACTTTTGTCCAAAGCACAAGGACACCAGGAATTTAAACCATCTAAACCACAAGGGTTAAGAACAAGTTCCTCCAGTAGTACAATGACATGAATACTTACACAATACTGAATGGTATTGGACATGTTACCTCAATCCTGATATATCTCATTACTGTAATGCTTCTCTTAAACCCATTCATACTGAAGTGCCCGAGGACAATTTTTTTTGACGAAAGCATTTTTAAGATATTTTTAGATGAAATGATGGTCAAAACTGAACCAAAAACTAATCAATGTCTTTTGAGTCTAATCTTTATTATTATTTCCATCAGGAAAATAGACTCAGGTGACACTTTTTCAATGAGATCTCCAGGCATGAATGGGTTAACCACAATCTGGGACACACTCGTTGACTGAAGGTACCTGTGGAAGAACTGAACTTGAAATATTTTGTCTTGAAAAAAAATGGTATTGCTAAAACATAATGAATGTATGTTCTCAGAAATTTGGCAGCAGTCTACATAATAGTCACATAAAGAGAAACCATATAAATAGAATTAAACATTATGACAGTGCCCTGCCACCTACTGGCAGATTTCTAACTTGAGTTACCATATCTCTTGTTAAATGTACCCTGCAACCTTTATATGTTTGAATGAAATTTAAGAAAATTTCATCAAAAGTTAAATCAAAATGATCAGATATATCTTTATATTTGAAGTTACGAAAATAAAAGTTGGAAGTAAATGATACTCATATTTTTCATTTAAGCAATAGGATGTAAGTCCCAATTTAAACTTGGGCAGTCATTTTCAATACCCAGTATTGCAGCATCAGCATTCATTGCTTCTGCATAATAATCACAAGGAGAGTTTTCAATAGATTAAGCATATACTTCATTCCTGTAGTTAGCGATTGAGGTATAACCAACAAGAATTCAAAAAATAAATCAGAAAAATTGCAAAAAAAAATAAATTTGGGGGGCTATAGGCATTTAAATATAATAGGAAGCTTAGGAGTTTTTGTTTTAGAAAAAGCCCTATTTGAGCTAAGGAGGTCAAAACAGGGGATCAAGCTCGAAAAGGAATATTCCTCAAGATCTCCCAACACAACAGTATACAGAGTTCAAATAAATGTAAATACATATATACAGCTTACATTGGAGATATGTTGGTTCTGGAAAAATATTATACAGTAAAAATATTTAATATATGGTACAAATCCTGTACAAGCAATACTTTATTGATATTACTGATATGCTAGGGATAATGGAAGTGTGAATGGGGAAAGAATAATAAAATAAAACAAAAACTGATAAGTACTAAAAGTCTTGTACAGAAAATTATAGTTCAGCTCATATAGTTTTACTTCCAGTTTCCCCATAAATCACAAACATGGAAGAATCAAACTTATTGAACAATGCAACCACTGAAGGGGAAGACAGCATTGGGTGATAGGTTGTAATATACTACTAAACAACACCAAGTATAAAGTTAATGCATGACATTGAATCATGAATTACCCATAACTCAAACCATGTTATATGTAACAGGTGAACAATCTTGTATGTGCAGCTGAACAATATGATTAGTGTATGTTACCCTATGAAACTACTCGGGCATATGCCAAAAAATACTGCATATTATAGCACCGGTATAATGTAACAGTATATTCAATACCTGAACATGTTTCAATATCTACAACCATTCTATTGCCTACTTTCTTTAATCATGCCATCAAATAATTGGAAGATAACAAGTTCAAGTATCAAATGATATAAGCAATTGGAGAAAATGTTCACTGAAAGGGTTCTTTACAAAAAAAATTGTAAAAAAGTTATCATGCTTTCACATTTTATGGGGGAACTATGTACATACCCATTACATCTCATTTCATTTAATATTAATCGAAGACAAACGAATGAACCTCCAACAATATGTATATATCTATAATATAACATGCCAGCAGATAAACAATGGACATCATCTACTGTCAAGGACATTTCATTCAGCTGATAATTGGTGACAAAATAATGAGAAAATTCATCCATTAGAGAAATCATTGAACAACCTCGTTTCCGACAATAGTACCATTAGTAACAGTGATTTTGCACTAAAAACAACCTGCTCATAACTTCAGGCAATCAATTCAGTCATAATTAACAGTGCAATCAAATACTGTAGAACACATATATGACACGTGTCCCAAATATAGCGAATTGGGAAGTTTTCGCATCATAGCGTATCTTTATGTTAGCGACGGTAGCCACTGCTAACATAAAGAAAGTACAAATAAAAAAGTACAGCGTTTTTATACATAGCGAAGCGGAAACACACGCTATGTACGCTATATATAAACAGACGCTTAAATTGTGTGTTCTACAGTACATATTTTCATTCATTTCAAATGAACACACTGGACCAGTAAACATGATGTATTTGGAATGACTTACACATATATAATTATGCTTGTATATCAAAACAAAAAATAAATGATCACCATTTCTTTTTGAAGTAATCCTAAAGCGTATCCACAGGGCCCGTGAAATGAAAAGCTTTGCAAATCATAGCAATCAAGCAGCTTCTTTTTATCAGTCCCAATCCATCTAATATAAGCTTCAGCATCTAAGCTAATCTTAGTATAAACAAATCTAATGGAATGTCAAATAAACTTTACAGATAGAAAGGAAGACTTGACCAAAAAGGGTTTGAAAAACATTTGAAAAATTATGTTTCATACAATTAGTATAGACACAAATCAACATTCATTTATGAAGCAAACAATATTGCAATCGGCATAACCACTGTACAAAAATGTAGTATGTTTTGGACGTTTGGACATCAGTTCATCATGAAAACAAGGAAATATCTATACACCAGCCATCAAATCATATCAGTGTTGATTTATAAATTCAAACCAAAGTCCTTATTCTGTGAAACTGAGGTACCAGGCGAAAAACTACCGCCTAACCCAAAGTTACTGGCAACTTTCTCTCATGCCCTAGCAAGATTTCAAACTTGGGCAAAAGACAGCTAGCCATAGACCACTTGGCTATGAGGGCAGGCCCTCCTCATATAGTTGAAAACTATTTCTTAATTTACCAAATGAGAGATATTTCCTCCATCATGTTAACAATCAAATATATATGAACAGCACATTTAACAATATTCTAGATACTAGTATGAACACAGAGATGCTTGTGTTAAACTGTGCTTGAGTACTTGGTCAAGTTTGGTCAAGCTTGGTCAAGTTCTGAGGGTTCCTAATTATTGCTTATACTCCAAGTTTTTAATTCATACTTAACACCGTTAAATCATGCATTCTTATGTCAATCTTTGAAAACTGCCATCTTGATCATTGACACTAATAAATACACTCTTCAAACAAAGCATTAATTAGCATTTTCTTTCCAATGTTCAGTTGCTGCTTTAGATCAACCAACATTTCTTCATCATGTGCTTTCTAAATGATATGTTTTCAGCAAGATATCGCCGAAATGGCCATGATTTTTTAAAGTCAATACCGGCATAAATGTGTAGGGTCTGGAAATATTATTTGTGAGTAAATACAGGTATTCTATCAATTGTTCATTGCTCTGTAAATGGTGTGGTTCTTTTGAATACAAATATTTCATGAAAGTACATGTGCTTAAGAAAATACGAGAGAAAACACTAGTCTGGTACATAGGCAAAGTCCAGCCTTGGCCTAGTCCAGAGCTGCGCATTTTTCAAGAGAAATTGGAATTTCATTTCTGTTGTCACTTTTTTGGCCATGACTAGTCATGACTAGCCAATTATAAGTGGTGGAGAAAACTGGACAGCCCTGCGAAAAAACACACCAGCAAACCTAAAGTCACTGGCAACTTTCTCACATGCCTCAATACGGATTCAATCCCAGGCAGCAGTGAGAGACACCCTGCAGTCAGTAACAATGCCTTAGACCACTCGGCTACCACGACAGGCCATCATATTTCCAAGATTTCATGTGCATGATATTGCTTATGGTCATCAGTGCAGTACTTGTGTCTTGTGCTGCTACACTTGCAAATCAACTGATGACAGTTGACGATATCTATCACTTCTATTTCATACTTGTCAATCAATTGCATGGATGATACCATACCTGTTTCATAAAACCTTTTTTCTAGCTTTTAAGCAGATAACCCGACAAGTTTAAATTCTAAGTTAGTTCGAATAGTTTTAATATTTTCATTTTCATTTTTGGATCATTGAATTTAGTGTCAAATCTGATAGATAGGATGTTTCCATTCATAAGAGGAAGCATTCAAGAAAGTTTTCCCTCCCAGATACATCTGTAAATTCAAGTAGATATGCTTAATGATTTGCATGACTAAGTCACACAGCGTGTCACATTTGACATCATCATAACATCACAGATTATTTCCTCAAATACTCATCATATACATTTCAACATGAAATATGCAGTCATTAAATTAACAAAAATATCTCCAAATAACACTAATGACTTGTTCCATAAGACTTTTCTGTTTTCCCATCCTTTTTGTGCAGAAGATCATCCTGTGATCCAGCGCTTGTAGGGCTCTCTACGTCCGACTGCAGGATAGGTTGTGTGTCAGTTTCTTGCCTTCGTGGCTGCACCTCCGATCGATTTATAGCCAATAACCAAGCTGAAGAGAAAACAATTTTAAAAAGCCATTAATACCACACATAAATAAAAAAAATGAAATACTGGCAAACTTAGATATGACGGACCAATGTACGATAGAATTTTGCCTATGATGGACGATATGCTTGGTCCCAGTCCCATGCATATCAAGTATGTGTCATATGTATATGACGGATTTTGCATATGACGGACAAATTTTCCTGGTTCCATTGAGTCTTGAAATCCCTGCCAGTCCCTGGGAAGGGCTATTTTTAGGATTTTTCCTCCGGAAGCAATAATTCACCAGTGTGTACTGATAGATTGATGGGAAAGTAGACCTCTGTCAAAGATATCTAACAGAGAGTTGTAGCTTACATCTGACAAAAATATCTTTTAAGATAAATCTTTATAAGATATTCTCATTCAAAAGAATTGATCAAAATGACAAGGTTCATCATAAGAATATAAACATATATTTAACATAAGTATTGACAATTCTGTAATTTCAAAATCTGTCTGATTTCACATGTATAGTTGACCATTTGACAAGTAATTCTTATAATACATTATACTAATGCACCTCCACCGGTTGGCTCAGCCCATCATCAATAACCTATGTTGAAACAATACAATTCTTGGATTAGTACAAAACCAATGTAATGATTAGGACTGAACATAGATGCTCTCATGCAAGTTATTGACATCATTGGCTGTCAACAAGACCGTTCAAGCAGTACCCAATTCCTCCACCACACTTAACGTAGTGTAATAATGGTATCAATCGATCACAATGCTAACAATGGCCAGAGAACAATGGAAAAGGTCTCGGGAGATTAAAACTAAATAAAGAGGACAAATTCTATCAATCCTTAAATTCTCTGTTGGTGAGAGTAATTTGTGTATTGGTACTGTTTCTCAAAAATGGACTGCATTAGTGATCTGGACAAAGAGGATGTTCTTAGAGTGAATAGGATAAATGAACCTTGCTAGTCAGTATCCCGGCTATAACTTTATCCATGAAATCTCTAACATTTCAACATTGGAAATTTTATAGTAAATCAGAAATAGGATAAATAAAATGAGATACCTCCAAAGGAACAGAAAAAATAACTAAAAATAGCTGCAGGATTAAAAATGAAATGAAATGAAATATGCTTCTCAATTCAAAAGATAAATTTGAGGTTATAAACCACCTGTTCAGATACGACATAGAGTAATTAATTACTGATTGAGGTCAGGTAATAAGTTGAAACTGAAAGAAAAATTACAATACAGGCCAGGTTGTCAAACCATTTGTGTATTCCAGCTGTTAACTGGTTAACCCATTAATACTTGAGAGTTCCTCCAGAAATAGTTGTCTGGATCTATGACACCTTTGACAGTAACTTGGAAATTGACATTGGTTTTACAAAATATTTGATGGAGAGTTGTAGGTAATGTTCTGATAGAGATTTCTCCACCAAATATTGGACTGACTCTTCGTTTGCCTGCAAAATATCATTACAATTGTGAGGCTACTTTTGGCCACAGTGAGCATTAATGGGTTAAGATGGACAGCTGTGTTTTGGCTTAAAAGATGTACAACTGCTGCTTGATGCAGCCATATCAATTCAATTGTAATAGACATGCATAATTCAGACTTTGTCTTATTTGAACAGAGAGCTATGGTCCTAAACAGTCTATGTTGACCAAGTTTGAAGTATTGATAAAAATCAGTAAATAAATAAGAGCTCTTAGTTATATCAAATGTCGACCAGAAAACTAACTTGGCCTTATATTAGATAATAACAAAATAACTGGATGCATTGAAACATGTTTAAGTGCAAGATGTAATGTCTCTTATAAAAACACATGCATGCAAGCCTTAATTATCATAATCATAACAGGCAGATGACCCTTAACACTTATTCAATATAGCATAAGCAATACTTCTCAAAAGAAGAGGCTGGCTTTAGGTAATGGTCAAAGAACATATTAGGACATATTTCTTTATTTCTTTCAAATTTTGTTAACATGATATAAATTGAATATTAACCACAACTGTATTAGAATGTGATAAAATGTGACCCTTTTCAGAAAGAAAAATAGTTAACCTTTTGCAACTAGACCAAAGTAAGTTTCAACAGACATTTACTTCACACAAAATGTAGTTTTTAAAAATTTAGAATTCATCTCTTCCTGGTAGGTTAGAGATCCTTTGAACACTCCTTTTACTTCTCTTAAGCCTCAGAAAAATTCTTAACTATACAATGTCTTGGCAAGTCTCCCAAGAAACAAGCGTTAGTTCTTGGTGCAGCGGTTAGTTGTGGCTGATTGAGAGGAAAGGTTACATTAATAAGGTATGATTTCATCCCTCGGGAATTTTGTCTATTTCATGTCTCCGCTTGAGATGTTGATGGACTTGCTCTCTAGAAGAGGCACGTCATCTCTGTGCTGCGAGGAGGCGGTCGTGCTGGTGCTAGTGATCAGCCAGGCTGAAAACAACACATCCTAGAGGCTAAGTCTCAATAATGACGGAAATGAATAGACCCACAATGTGATGAAAATAACACAACCTATAAGCTAAGTCTTAATGATGACGGAAATGAATAGACCCACATTGTGATGTAAACAACACAACCTATAGGCTAAGTCTTAATGATGACGGAAATAAATAGACACACATTGTGATGTAAACAACACAACCTATAGGCTAAGTCTTAATGATGACGGAAATGAATAGACCCACATTGTGATGTAAACAACACAACCTATAGGCTAAGTCTTAATGATGACGGAAATGAATAGACCCACATTGTGATGTAAACAACACAACCTATAGGCTAAGTCTTAATGATGACGGAAATGAATAGACCCACATTGTGATGTAAACAACACAACCTATAGGCTAAGTCTTAATGATGACGGAAATGAATAGACCCACATTGTGATGTAAACAACACAACCTAGAGGCTAAGTCTTAATGATAACGGAAATGAATAGACCCACATTGTGATGTAAACAACACAACCTATAGGCTAAGTCTTAATGATAACGTAAATAAATAGACACACATTGTGATGTAAACAACACAACCTATAGGCTAAGTCTTAATGATGACGGAAATAAATAGACACACATTGTGATGTAAACAACACAACCTATAGGCTAAGTCTTAATGATGACGGAAATGAATAGACCCACATTGTGATGTAAACAACACAACCTAGAGGCTAAGTCTTAATGATGACGGAAATAAATAGACACACATTGTGATGTAAACAACACAACCTAGAGGCTAAGTCTTAATGATGACGGAAATAAATAGACACACATTGTGATGTAAACAACACAACCTAGAGGCTAAGTCTTAATGATAACGGAAATGAATAGACCCACATTGTGATGTAAACAACACAACCTATAGGCTAAGTCTTAATGATGACGGAAATAAATAGACACACATTGTGATGTAAACAACACAACCTAGAGGCTAAGTCTTAACCCTTATGCTGCTGGTTGCTAATTTGGTCTATACAAAATGATGGGAAAAAAGGCGAAAAATGACTAAAACCCTGGCACATGGGTACTCATCTGAAAGTACTCAGTGGAAGCTTTCCAATGAATACTATAATGACAGGGTTTTAAAGAAATTCTGCGTTCTTGTGCCTTTGACGAAAGTAGCCTCAGCTTCAAAAGGGTTAATAATAATGGAAGTAAATAGATGCACATTGTGATCGAAACAACACAACCTAAATGCTAAGTACTCTGCAAAGAGCTATCCCATGAATACCAACATGACAGGGTTTGGATGGTTTACAAAATCTTTTGCATCCTTTGCTTCGAACGAAAGTAGCCTCAGCATTGGAAGGGTTAATTTCAGACAGCTACTTGAAAAAAAGATGAGGACAGAATCCACTGATAAAAATGCTGTTATGTTAGAGTATGGTAGCAAGGAATTCATGAATATGAAAAAAGAGAAAAATCAGTAAATACTCAATGGGACCATCACAGTACTGAATGTACATCAAATTGATGCATAACGTAAAATATCTAAAACACTTCTTCCTAAAAACTTCAGCAGAATGATGTCTTGTTTTTGTATCTATACCTTTATTTTCAATTGTTCTGAATCAATTCAATTTTTTAGATAAAGGGGAAACAATTTGACTATGATCTTTCAACCAAAATCAATTCTCTACAAAAATTGCAATAATCAAGATAGTGAAAGGAGGAAATGTGAATCTTATTAAGTGTGAATGATGCTCAGTTGGAAATAATAAGCAAGCAAAGGATCTAGTGTTTGTTAAACATTTCTGAACTTAAAATTCTGCCCTTTCAAAAGGATATGCAAGTCTAGAATTTAGTGTTTGTCAAACAGTTCTGAGCTTATATTTTGCCCTTTTAAAATGATATGCAAGCGTAGGATTGAATGTTTGTCTAACGGTTCTGGTCCTATAATTCGCCTGTTTGAAATGATTTGCAAGGTTTGGATTTAGTGTTTGTCAAACAGTACTGAACTAATATTTTGACCATTCAAAATTATATGCAAGCTTAGGATTGAATGTTTGTCAAACAGTTCTGAACTTAAATCTTGCCCGTCTAAAATGATATGCAAGCTTAGGATTGTGTGTTTGTCAAACCGTTCATCCTTACAGTTCTGAGCTTATATTTCGCCCAGATGAAGTGCAAGCTTAGGAATGAGTGTTTGTCAAACAGTTCATCCATACCTGGGAAGATCCCATATATGTATATGGTAGCAGTTGATTTTGTTGAGCATTTTGAGTGTTTGTCAAACTGTTCTGAACTTATATTTTGCCCTTTAAAACGTGATATGCAAGCTAAGGATTGACAGTTAATCGATGCCTCTGGGATTGAGTGTTTTTTGAACAGTTCATGCTTACTTGGGAAGATCTCGTTTATGTATCTGGTAGCAGCTGATTTTGTAGAGCGGTCGCTCTTGTGGGAGCTCTCCAGCGGGGCCGCCTCCTGTTCGGGGTCCTCCGTCGGCTCCGCCTCGGAGTCTGGGCCCGAGTCCGCCTGGGCACGGCCCGCCGTGATGAAGTACACGCCCACAAACGACATGATGCACCCGAACATGAACATGAAAATATCTATAGCACTCATGCCCCAAAACTCACGGTAGAAGATGATACCTGAAAAATAACATAAAACCTGAGATAATGAACATGAACACGAAAATATCTATAGCACTCATGCCCCAAAAATAACATAAAACCTGAGAAAATGAACATGAACATGAAAATATCTACAGCACTTGTGCCCCAAAACTCACGATAGAAGATGATACCTAAAAAATAACATAAAACTTTAAATAATCCAGTAACGCAAACATAAAACTTGAGATAATCCCTTAACGTAAACATAAAACTCTCAATAATATTTAACTAAAGGGAAAAAAAAACCTATATTTATCTGAGGAATGTTTAGATCACATGTAAAATCAGAGATGTGAAAAAAGAGATGAGTAGCCAGAAAGAAACAGTTACCAGAAGTCCATAATTGACGCAATCGAATACAATTACAATTCAATTTGCTACACATTTATTACATAACCGATTGCATTACCTTTTGCCAAACTTACCTGCAACAATAGCACTGATTGTAAAGAAGACGAAATAGGTAGGCACCACCACAGTGGAGTTGAAGGACATCATGGCTTGGTTAAGATATCTACAACAAGATAATGAAACTCAATAATTGCCTCCAATTCAAAGCTTAGTTTTTAAGATATCTACAACAAAATATAATGAAACTCAATAATTGCTTCCAATTCAAAGCTTTTAAGATATCTACAACAACATATAATAAAACTCAATAATTGCTTCCAATTCAAAGCTTTTAAGATATCTACAACAAAATATAATGAAACTCAATAATTGCTTCCAATTCCAACAGTGTTATGGTCCGAGTACAAGTAATTTAAACTTTGGTTTGTGTATTAATATGGTACGTTCATACATAGTATGCATATTCGAAGTGTGTTTATTTATTGGCAATTATAGTTAAAAGTATGTAATATTGTTCCTTTACAATTAAGTTAACTTCAAAGAGCTGAGACGTATTAAGAAAACATGTAATTTACTTCAATTTTTCCATTTACGTTCAACCAAAACATACTTGCGAGCGCTACTCAGCAACATCATACGAGATCATAGTCTTAGCCAGCAGAGCGTCTGGGTGTTTTTTGGACACCCAAACCCTCATAAATCACACCTCAGGACACCCAAATATTTCTTTGAGTCATTTCTTAAAATGTCAATTTCAAGCATATATTTGAAATTTTCCCACCTCAATTCCCATGATATTGTATAAGGATATTATGCCTTATTTCAATAATTAGATACATGTTTATAGTTTTAATCAGAGTATATTGTCGTCCCCCTTGAAAAATAGGACCCAAAAACTGTACAGTTGCTAATTTTGGGCACCCAGTTTTCAAATCCTGGCTAAGACCCTGTTAACCAGATTTTTACTATCTACCACATAATTCACGTTTAAGGGTGAGTTATAAAAAGAAATTTGCAAACAGATGGTTACTATAGTATGAAAGATAGGTAATTTACAAATATGTTTGAATTAATTCATAGTAGACACCACCCTTAGTTGCTACTATAGCAGCCATGCATGAATTCAATTAAACAACCATAACTCAACTTACTTGACTTGGACGACAGCTGACACTAGCATGACAATAACCATGACATACAATATTGGTTTGTTTAACTGGTTCCAACCAGAAAAGGTAAGTTGTATCATACTAGAAACACCTTTGGCACAAATGACAGTGAAGGAAGCTGAAAAAATAAAATTAGAACCTTTAAATTTGTGATCAAGTTTGCAAAATAGTTTGATAGTTTTATCCCCTCCATTATCATACATAGGAGGCGTCTTAAGAAAATGTAGGAAAAATAAATAAGATTTAGTGATGTATGTATCATCTTAATACGTGGTAGTTGTGAATCATGCCAAGAATGACCTTTTTCTTAGCAGATCCCCTCCTACAACATCTATGGAATCAACAGAAGGTAAATAAAGCAATCACTTTTACTCAGTTTTACTAAAACACAAAAGTCAGCCTTACTCGTCTACATAAAGAACATCAAAATTAAGTGTCTCATAATAGCAAATCCCAGTGGCAGGGATGTCCAAAGATTTTAGTCCTGGAGCAAAGCCAATAAGTCCTGGAGCACAGCAATTTTTGGTGACCATGGTACGATAATAGCTATGAATATTGTCGCCTGGTGCCACTGCTATATTAGCCCTTATTGCAATATAGTTAAGACCAAGACCAATCAATAGAGAGTATTACTAGTAGTTCACTTGTTTTCAAATACAATTTGACTCAAACACTGGTTTTCAAATACAATTTGACTCAAAAAGACTTCAAGTGAAATATCTGATAGGCTCAATTTGTCATGTTTTTTCGAAAATTTTGGTTTATCTCACGTTTTGAAGCCCCTGTGCGACAATGCTTGTGCGACAATATGACAGTTGGACACCCCTGAATGGACAAAGTTAACAGATCTATTCATTTGTATGCAAGAGCTATTAACCCTTATGCTGCTCGTGGCTAATTTGGCCCATACAAAATGATGCAAAAACAAATGGGTACTCATCTGAGAGTACTCAGCAAGAGCTTTCCAATGAGTACCAACATGACAGGATTTAGAAGTTTTTCAGAAAAAATTTGCGTTCTTGTCCTTTGGGCGAAAGTTGCCTCAGCAGAGGAAGGATTAAAAGACATACAGGTGTTCTTTTCCACCTGAGGAGCTGACACAACTTACCTAGAATGGAACATATCAGAAGCAGTATTAGGACATTCTCTATCTTGAACTTGTACTTGAGAACAAAAAGTACTACCAGTGCTATCACTTCAATAACCTACAGAATAAACAAAAATTCAAATCAAATAATTGGATACAAAATCATGAAATCAAACAAATACCAGGAAAATAAGCGAATCATACCTATAGCACCCCAAAACGGCAAGATTGTTCGGCATTATCTCTGATAAATGTATATTTTTGAAAATTTTGATGGGGAAATATCATCAGAGTCAAACAGACAACTCTCCTTCAAATATTTTGACAATTAATGTATCCGCCTATGAGTTATTTTCAAAAGTACCAGATATCCAGAAAGTATGACTCCGCACTATAGATAGGAATGGGTTCACTTTATTATTCATGCTCAAAAAAGGACTGAATGGACATTCCATATTTAGGATGACATGCATTAGTAATAACTTGAAAAGTATTCGACGGAAGGTTGTTGATTTGTTGTGTTAGGATGGATTGGTTACTTTGACATGGTTGACAGTCAAGATATCTCAAAAGTTGCCTTTGAAAATTGTCCCTTGCATTCTTTAATTGTTATAACTGGATTTAATATTAAAAAATCTCCACATGCAAAAGCTTTTTCATCCCAAACATGCCACAGCTGCCTAATGTTATATCTAACCATGCTAAGGGTGTGTAATCCTAGACTCTATATACAAATTCCTTAGTACGACACCACCACTCACCACATATATAATAAAGCCCACTCTGAGTAATGCATCCACTATCTGGTCAGCATCATAAACAACCTCCTTCTTGGAGGAGAAATTCACCAGCAAGAATGCACCAACTGCTGCTAATGCAGAACCTGAAAAAAAGAGAATAGATAAATCTTCAAAACTCCAATAATTTCAAATATAAAAATGATTTCAATGTGTGCTTTTTCATTGTTTTTGCACATTTCTTGTATGACTTCTATATGCACTCAAACATACCATTTACGATCGCAGGAGGTAGAGAGGATGTGTCTATCAAGGAAACAAAGTCATTGATATCCCTACATATATATACATGTGTATATATATATATATATATATATATATATATATATATATATATATATATATATATATATATATATATATATATATATATATATATATACTGTATACCGTGTTAATATTGCGCATATAAAGTAATGCGCTCAGCAGGTAACTGTCTCGGGTGCGCAGCTTAATTATTGCGCATTGATAACCTCCCTCTCAAGCCGTGTGAGGGGGCCAAGGGTATGCACCCTACCCAGCTTTTAGGAAGGGTGGTGGTGCTATATTCAAGCCAGCCAGCCCCTTGGGGATGTCAGATGCAGCCATTGTTATAGGTAAGGGCAATCTTCATTTCGCGAACAGTGTTATCTTGCATGGTTGCAATTAGTAACTCTGATTAGTGGTTACTAGCACGTTTGATCACACTCGAGAGTGCAAGTTGCCTACTGTACATCGCAATTAAACAGAGTACCAGCAGAGGCCGCAAAGGGTCTGTATGATGAATGACAAATTATCATGTTAGGGTGTTGTACGGTACAAGGGATCAAATATCCAAATGATAGTTGTTGTTGTTAATAAATAGTTTATTATCAAATCCATAGTGCGCAGTTCAATAAATGCGGACCCCATGGGTGCGCAAAATACGCATTAATTAAACTGCCGCAATATTAACACGGTATACAGTATATATATATATATATATATATATATATATATATATATATATATATATATATATATATATATATATATATATATATATATATATATATGTATATATATATATATATATATATATATATATATATATACATATATACATACATATATATACATATATATATATATATATATATATATATATATATATATATATATATATATATATATATATATATATATATATATATATATATATATTGACATATAGATTCTAAGACAGTTAAATCAACCAAATACATTACCTGGCCTTAGAAATACTCCCCAAGAGACATGATAGGCTCCAGGTTGAAGGGACCTGAACATTTTTGGCCAGTAAGAGGTTTGACATGTTTGGTTATCGACAGTTCTATTTTCATTGATACCTTTCTTATGATTAATGAGCCCTACAATATTAACTCAAGCAATCAGGACCATTGTAGCTACTGAGTTATGTAACACAACACTGCTGTCTGGGTTCTTTGGACTCTATGGAATCCATTAACTATGCTCAATTACTGGTAGCCATGGCTGCACTTAACTACTGCAAACATATCCATTATTTATCTGGTTTCCACTTCAGTGTTGACAAAGTTCCTCAAACATTAAACTGCCAAGATATGCAGCTCAGACTCTGAAGTATAACGACAAATATCGGCATATTTCACTAGAACTAATGAGAAAGTAGGCAATACTTAGCATCAATATTTACTGATGGATCGCTAAATTAATTCTCCCATTCGCATAGGGGAACATGAAATAATACCAAGTAACAATGGCAGTTTCCTATTGTTGGATATGACGAATGAGACCAGTAGATCATAAGATATAGATTCGCTAAAAATCAACATTACCTATTAACATATTTTTAAACAAACTATATTGAATGACTTCATTTCATGAATTCTATAACTATTGGCCTCGTAAATTGTATGTAAATGAATTTAACCACCACAAATAATATTGTGCGAAAAGCAATTGAAACTGCACTCACCAAATAGATCTTCTGGTCGTAATTTCTCTTTTAGGAAAAGAACAGCTAAAAACATGTTTGCTGAAATACGAAATAAAGACATTAATGGATAAACCATTCATCATCGGAGAAAGATATATCTTTCAGAATTACCTTTTTATTACTTAATGAAGGATATATTACTGGAGCAAACACCAGATTTACATGTTACTGATTGCATTAAACAGCAGTTTTGAGGATATCATAGAACGCAAATGGTAATCATAGAATTAATCATATAGTTGTTGATGGTAATGATGGTGATGGTGGCAATGATAATTGCAATGAAAATGCTGAAGATGGTTTTGACAGTGTTGATGATTTGAGGTGGTGGTGATGATGACGATGATGATGACAACAACAATGATCACGACAACGACGACGACGATGACCATAATGATGATGATGATGATGATGATGATGATGATGATGAAGATGATGATGATGAAGATGATGATGATGATGATGATGATGATGATGACTATGATCACGACGACGAAGACGATGATCATGTCGATGATGATGATGATGATGATGATGATGGTGATGATGATGGTGATGATGAAGATGATGATGATGAAGATGATGATGACGAAGATGATGAGGAGGATGACGATGAGGATGATGAAGAGGATGATGCTGATGGGGAGGATAGGGTGGAGAATGTGAATACTGAAAATGTTGATTTTGTGGTTCAGTACGTACCTACTACTGTTGTAGTTCCCAGAGGAGCTACCAAGGAGGCCGGAGCAAATCCATAGGCTGAAAAATTTCCTATCTCTCCGAAAATCATAAGCGTAAGACCAACCCACCACATAGGGTCTCGTGTGTAGTGTATCTCTGTAGTACGCAGAGCATTTTTCATATGTGAGTATTTCTGAAAATACAATAAAATATGATCATTAATGCTAAGAATACAACATTTTTCAATAATAGAGGATCAGGGTAAAAAAACTAAAAACATTTATGTCATGCCAATTAAAACAAATATAACAGAAAGCTGAAACATAAGAAGATGGAGGCAGATAGCACTTCATGTCATGAAATAATTCATGTCACGGCAAATAAAACAGTTAAAACTGAGAGTAACCTGGGGATTCTCATATCCATATATAAGTCTAGGAACCTGTCTTCTCCTCACTCACATTACTAATGTATATATTGCTTATGTTATTGCCCATGTATCATAGCATTTGAAAAAGTATCATGTGTTGGGTCCTTGGCATGTACAGAGGTTTATCAGTCAGATCTTGTCAACACTGTGGCAAGACAATACATCTATCAAGAGGAAGTTCTAGATTTAATAACTTGGTAGGAAAAGTTGAGTAATTTATTTCACCCCTTGGTTACTATAGCTGTTACTGTGAATTTTAGGAGTACCCAGCAAAAACAACCACCTAACCCCAAGTCACTTGCAACATTCTAAAATGCCACGGACAAGATTTGAGCCTGGGCAGTGGTAGGTTGCAGCTAGCGGTCAGTGGCAATGCCCTAGGCCACACGGCCATCGGGGCAGGCCCTGAGGGATGAGGATATGGTGAGGCATCTCTTGGGCTATATGGATATTCCCTTTGATGTCAGACTTAGTTTTCACTCTTTGATGCCCATCTCTCTCACTATAATGCAGGTCTGAGAAGGAACAGTCAATACTGAATACATATATGCACTTAGTACAGCTCATACATACTGCATCTATTGAAGTAACTATAGCATAATGCGTTATTGGATTGATAAAGGCCTAGTTCTGGGCTGTCAGCTGGCTAAGCCAATAAAACTTACAAATCCCATTTGTTTGATCAGAAAAAAATCATTTGAATGATAGATTTTCACCATACTCCTTTACATGCATGCACAATCTAGTTTTATAAATGGTATCAGTGATGTCTACAGTTTTTTTTACATAAGTCCAACATTCATAACTTATGATATCAGTGATGCATACAGTAAGCGACCTAGTAGTCTACTGTCTACTAAATATGAAGTTTTGGTGCTCATGTTAAATCTATGGTGGCCTAGAAATGAGTTTTTCAATGCTTTAACAAAATCATCCATACGTCTTGCTTTTGAATCACTGAAACACAGATAATGATAAAAATAATAATGATGATGATAATAATAACGATCATGACCATAATCATAATGATAATAATAATAATAATAATAATAATAATAATAACAATAATAAAAATAAAAATAATAATAATAATAATAATAATAATAATAATAATAATGATAATAATAATAATAATAATAATAATAACAACAACAATAATAATAATGAAATAACAAGAAATGACTTTGCACACTCATCACATCAGCTAGGTCATAATTGATTTCACACTAAATGTTCAGCAGCCTAATTTCTGACCCGTAAATGTTCAGCAGCCTAATTTCTGACCTAAACTTTCAATCATGTGACTCTTTCAAAATATGTCACAGCTGAAGTATAGGGTCTCTGCCTATGCGACTGATATTGGTTACCTATCATATCACATTGCGCTAGCAGGTTTAGGGGATCACCCCTGCTGGCATGAAGCCAGGTCACCTGAATGCACTAGTAAGTAGAGCACATCTGCAGTGTCATGTGTGTGTCTTAGATCATAACAGCTAGGCTGTGTTTTTATAGGCTGGAATGTGGTGAAGGTACCTACCTGCAGGTTAAGTGATATGTGTGTGTCTTAGATCATAAGAGCTAGGCTATATATGTTTTTGTAGGCTGGAATGTGGTGAGGGTACCTACCTGCAGGTTAAGTGATATGTGTGTGTGTCTTAGATCATGAGAGCTCTGCTATGTTTTTATAGGCTGGAATGTGGTGAAGGTACCTACCTGCAGGTTAAGTGATATGTGTGTGTGTCTTAGATCATAAGAGCTAGGCTATGTTTTTATAGGCTGGAATGTGGTGAAGGTACCTACCTGCAGGTTAAGTGATATGTGTGTGTCTTAGATCATAAGAGCTAGGCTATGTTTTTGTAGGCTGGAATGTGGTGAAGGTACCTACCTGCAGGTTAAGTGATATGTGTGTGTCTTAGATCATAAGAGCTAGGCTATGTTTTTGTAAGCTGGAATGTGGTGAAGGTACCTACCTGCAGGTTAAGTGATATGTGTGTGTGTCTTAGATCATAAGAGCTAGGCTATGTTTTTATAGGCTGGAATGTGGTGAAGGTACCTACCTGCAGGTTAAGTGATATGTGTGTGTCTTAGATCATAAGAGCTAGGCTATGTTTTTGTAGGCTGGAATGTGGTGAAGGTACCTACCTGCAGGTTAAGTGATATGTGTGTGTCTTAGATCATAAGAGCTAGGCTATGTTTTTGTAGGCTGGAATGTGGTGAAGGTACCTACCTGCAGGTTAAGTGATATGTGTGTGTCTTAGATCATAAGAGCTAGGCTATGTTTTTGTAGGCTGGAATGTGGTGAGGGTACCTACCTGCAGGTTAAGTGATATGTGTGTGTCTTAGATCATAAGAGCTAGGCTATGTTTTTGTAGGCTGGAATGTGGTGAGGGTACCTACCTGCAGGTTAAGTGATATGTGTGTGTCTTAGATCATAAGAGCTAGGCTATGTTTTTGTAGGCTGGAATGTGGTGAGGGTACCTACCTGCAGGTTAAGTGATATGTGTGTGTCTTAGATCATAAGAGCTAGGCTATGTTTTTGTAGGCTGGAATGTGGTGAAGGTACCTACCTGCAGGTTAAGTGATATGTGTGTGTCTTAGATCATAAGAGCTAGGCTATGTTTTTGTAGGCTGGAATGTGGTGAGGGTACCTACCTGCAGGTTAAGTGATATGTGTGTGTCTTAGATCATAAGAGCTAGGCTATGTTTTTGTAGGCTGGAATGTGGTGAGGGTACCTACCTGCAGGTTAAGTGATATGTGTGTGTGTGTCTTAGATCATAAGAGCTAGGCTATGTTTTTGTAGGCTGGAATGTGGTGAGGGTACCTACCTGCAGGTTAAGTGATATGTGTGTGTCTTAGATCATAAGAGCTAGGCTATGTTTTTATAGGCTGGAATGTGGTGAAGGTACCTACCTGCAGGTTAAGTGATATGTGTGTGTCTTAGATCATAAGAGCTAGGCTATGTTTTTGTAGGCTGGAATGTGGTGAAGGTACCTACCTGCAGGTTAAGTGATATGTGTGTGTCTTAGATCATAAGAGCTAGGCTATGTTTTTGTAGGCTGGAATGTGGTGAAGGTACCTACCTGCAGGTTAAGTGATATGTGTGTGTCTTAGATCATAAGAGCTAGGCTATGTTTTTGTAGGCTGGAATGTGGTGAAGGTACCTACCTGCAGGTTAAGTGATATGTGTGTGTCTTAGATCATAAGATCTAGGCTATGTTTTTGTAGGCTGGAATGTGGTGAGGGTACCTACCTGCAGGTTAAGTGATATGCTGATGAGTAGATTCCCTGTGTGTGTCTTAGATCATAAGGAGCTAGGCTATGTTTTTTATAGGCTGGAATGTGGTGAGGGTACCTACCTGCAGGTTAAGTGATATGCTGATGAGTAGATTCCCTGTGTGTGTCTTAGATCATAAGAGCTAGGCTATGTTTTTATAGGCTGGAATGTGGTGAGGGTACCTACCTGCAGGTTAAGTGATATGCTGATGAGTAGATTCCCTGTGTGTGTCTTAGATCATAAGGAGCTAGGCTATGTTTTTTATAGGCTGGAATGTGGTGAGGGTACCTACCTGCAGGTTAAGTGATATGCTGATGAGTAGATTCCCTGTGTGTGTCTTAGATCATGAGAGCTAGGCTATGTTTTTGTAGGCTGGAATGTGGTGAAGGTACCTACCTGCAGGTTAAGTGATATGCTGATGAGTAGATCTTAGATCATGAGAGCTAGGCTATGTTTTTCTAGGCTGGAATGTGGTGAGGGTACCTACCTGCAGGTTAAGTGATATGCTGATGAGTAGATTCCCTCCGATGGCCAGGCCACAGCCCACCAGGATGTCCTGCAAGAGAAAGAAATCACAGTTAAAGGGGAACTAAAGGCTCACATACATATTAGCTTATATGAAAGTAATACACTTCAAGAATAGGATGCTGTCCTCCTTTTTCTCTCAGTGATCTCATGAGGGGAGAATTTTGTGTATTGCCAGCAGCCTCAGCCAGCCCTTAGCAGCCCCTGGTGGCAGCCATATTTTTTTTCAATTGCTATCAGCTGTGACTCAAATGGGTGGCAGCCCTGGTGCACTTCATGTCCCCTAGCTCTGAGCAGTGTATCATAGACTGTATAAGTGCTCTACACACCAACTCTCTTCGAAAGTTGCATAACAACTTGTATGAGTATCAAACAGGTAAATGGTAAAATCATGAGCAGCAATTGGCTGTACAAAAAGACAGGGTGGTAGAGTTATTTTTCATATATTTCCTGTTGGTAAATTCAGACATTTTAGTTTTCACTTGCCATGGCAAGCTAATTTTCTGAACACTTGACACAAATAACAAAAACAATGCAACAAAACTGAAAAGAAAATTGTTAAAATAATCAATAAATCCATGATGAACAATACATGCCTTACTAGCTTATGTTATAACTTATTTCGGGCAAGTCAGAAATTGCTGGGAAAGTAAAAATCCTTGACTACTTGCACAGCATGGTAAGTTAGTTCTGAAAATTATATTGGGGCCTGCAAATTAAAGCATTAATATCCAGAGTGAATACATGGTCGGCCAATTATCTCATCAATTCCAGTGGTATTTGAAAGATAGTTGACGAGTAATTGTTAAACCCAACAAGATCAAACATTTTCCATTACTACACAAAATTATAATTTTTATGATTATTATTATTATCAAAGAAACTCAGTTTGAATAATTCTTAGACTACTGATGCTTAATCCATATATGTTCATATGAGCCAGAATTAAAATGGTATGCTCAGGGTATGAATGTGTTAATGAAATAAAAATATTTATCTGGGACAAGCAAGAGCTACTGCCTTGTCTGATTGTCCAAAAAAACAGCCTCATTTGAGGGAAAGTTTGTTTGAATAATAAACTGAGAAAAGCCGGAACACACATGATGTCTGTTTATTCAACCTTTTTAGATTCACCCTTTCTTAGCTGGTGCAATTATGGTAGCACACTTTTAAAGCATTCTGTGTTCCATATACAAGAGGAGAATCTGATTCATAAAGAGATTTCATACATGTAGAAAGGCATTGTGAGATGAGTTGAGTATCAGTACATATATATATATATATATATATATATATATATATATATATATATATATATATATATATATATATATATACATATATATATATATATATATACATATATATAATTATATATATATATATATATATATATATATATATATATATATATATATATATATATATATATTCATTCAAATTACTTGTATAATAATAATACAGGCCACATCAGGGTATCAATATTTTCAATTTACTTTATCTTAGACACTCTATCTACATAATTATCCAATAAGTTTTACCTTGAACCTTACACCAAGCATATCTCCTATCCTCCTATTAATTTCAGTGTCCTGTGTAATCTAGATATTTAATTCATTCACCTGGCCTGACCTTTCACCTTATATAGGTTGCCTCTAGATCAATCCCAATCAACAGTACCCTCCATGCTAAGACACCTTATTTCGGTTTTAGTTATCCGTAATTTCCTCACATTGTAGGGCTTGACATAACAGATAGCCCTGTAGTCATGACTATCTAATCATGGAAAAACATCAATTAACAGGATCTTTTGAACAACAACATAGTTGACAGCAACCTTGAAAAGTCATAAAGGGTAAAGACGGAAATAAAATGGGCAAGAAAAATAAACAGAAATAACATTAAACCTAAAGTTTAAGAAATTAAGAATTTTTTTATTGTCAAGGTTAAAGAAGGTAATTGCTATCAAATTTGCTGGGCGACTTGGACACCTGACTATCTGATCTTGGGTCCAAATTGCTCTGCCTGACGACCGGTTGGCCGGTTATTGTTGAGCCCTGCATTGCAATCTTTCCTTTTACCTCGCAATGGGAGATTGTGCTGGTTGAATAAGAGACATCCATCAGTCACTAATTAAATGGGCTAGTGCTGGGGGGACCAGAGTGTGACCAGCATCTTTATGCATGACGTGGTGCTACTGGAGCTATGTGAAACCAACATGAAATGAACATCCCAGTGTCTTTCCATTGAGAGTCTCCACAAGAGGCTGTAAGCTTAACCCTTACACTGCTGATAACTAATTTGACCAATACAAAAAGATGCAAAAACCTGAAAAATGACTGAAACCCTGGCACACAGGTACTCATCTGAGAGTATTCAGCAGAAGCTATCTAATGATACCAACATAACATGGTTTAGAAGGTTTTCAAAATTTTTTGTATCCTTATGCTTTTGATGAAAGTAGCCTAAGCATTGGAAGGGTTAAGGCAAATTCCTGGTTGCTTATTAATGTCATTGATAATACCAATAGCTATCAGTTTTCCACTACCTCATTGAAACCACTTTGCCTGAGTGAAAGAACAAAACATCATATAAAAGATAATTCACCATAAGTGAATTATTCCTTCCACATTAATGTAAAACTTTTACAGTAAAAGCCAAGAGAGACCACAAGCAGTATTTTTTGCCAAATCAGAAAAGTACTCTAGACAAATGTGTACTATAGGAACATGTGGCCCAACAAGGTTTTAGTGAATTTCAACTGATGGGTCTTGATATCATCGGTGACACAGAAGTAATCATCAAGGAGCTTGCCTAACCCTTTGCTAACTTGGACCACAGTTTTTATAACGAAAAGGATCATTGCATTGCAACTTCAGAATAACCACAGTAAATGATTGTTATATCACATTACAGCTCAAAAGATTAACCAATTAATACTCACAGTGCCCAAAAGCGGCCTTACAATTTTGATGAAGTCTTGCAGGAAAAAGCAAAGATATGTCTAAGGAAAGTTTTTGAAGGAGAACTGTTATTCAGAAAATTACCAACAAATCTCCACCAAATAGTTTGGTATATAATCCCCAATTGGAAAGTTATTTTCAAAAGAATCATAGATCCAGATGACAATTTCACAAGGATGTCTTATCCATTAATATTCACAGCGGCATTAGGAAAATATTTGATGGCGAAATGTTAATCAGGACATTCTCAACAACTCTCCTTCAAATATTTTGTGAAATCATTCTCAATTTCTAAGTTATTGTTATAAGTATTTTAGTTCCAGACGAAAATTTCTATGGGAACTCTTTAAGTGTTAATGGGTTAAGCAACTGTGTCTTATATCCTCAGCTACCATAAATTCGCAGTCAAACTATAGGTGGTTTGAACAGACTAAATAAATTTCAGGCACCACTAATAAGCCCCACTAGGCCTGTGTAATCATTTGCTTTTGTAGGACCTAGTGTGTGCATGACAAAAACATAATCATGTTAATTAAGATAGCCCTAAGTAGGATTAAGTGACTTATTACTAGAATGGAGATTGCAATGAACTGCAAACAAATGCTATTAGCCATTCTTCATGTTCAAAGGTCCATTTGAATAAGCTCATCAGTATACATACTTTTGAAAAATAAAATGGACAAATTTTTGTCAGAAAATTATCACAAAATGGTCAGACCTACTCAGGGCTGTTCAAATATCTTAATCCCAGAGCACAGTCCTGGAGCACAGCAATTTTTGGTGACAGGGGTTCAATATTAGCAATGAATGGCACTACTCTATTAGCCATTTTTGCAATAGTTAAGACCAAGACCAATCAATAGACAATATTACTAAATGGAGTTCACTGATTTTTAGATACAATTTGTATTAAAAATAATTCAAGTGAAATATTTGATAAGCTCAATTGGTCATGTTTTTTGAAAGTTTCCTAGTTAAACAGTGCTTTTAAGTTTTTGGTTTGTTGCACATTTTGAAGCCTCTGTCGCACCATGCTGGTACGACAATGGGACACCCATGTCTATTTGAAATGCTTCATGCATGGATAGGTCAAAACTCGATCTCAGTTGTCCACAGGAACTCACGCAGAATGACAGCTAAATCTATTCTGGTCATTGACCTCTTGGCGGCTAGTATTTCCAGTTACTTGGTAAATATATAAATAACGCAACCCATTATTGTAATGCCTCCTTTTAAAAAACTGAAGCACTTGTAGTCCAGTAAACAAATGGCAGCAGATTCACCAGAGAAGAAAGTTGGTACAAGCACCTCAATATAAGGAACTGTATAAAGATCAGTTCCATGACCACATTTTGGCTAAATTCAAATTTAATTAACTATGTTGTTCTAAGTCTAGTTGCAATTGGGGTGCTTCTACTGTACTATTCTAGGCGCAGATCCAGGTGTATTTACGCCTGTTAAGGTCAAAACCTGTTATAGGGGTAACAAATGAAGAATGAAGCTCATATAGATTATTTCATACATTATTCTTTTTTTGGTAGGGATGCAGAGGGTGACTGACTAAAAAAGAGAATTTTTTTACTGGAAAAAAAATATTGCTTAAAATAGTTGAGTTCCGTTACAAAAGCCTGAGTTTCAACAGTCGGACCAGCGACATCAAAGTGTTTGCTACCTGTAGAGTAAAAACACAGGGTGGCATGTTTGATAGGCGGAATCTTGAGAAGTCACCATATGCAGGTTTTGTGATCAAACATCCTCCCAAACGTTTTCCCCCACTCTCCCACTAGCCGTAACTCTCTATAACAATTTGATTTGAGCATCCCTTGAAGTACAACAAGTTTAGTACTGCATGTAATTTAATTGTCTCTATTGATATATTCAAATTTAAATATCCTATCTTCATTACTTTTGTCACAACAAAATAAGTTGATTAAATGTTACGAACAATTATACACACTATATTAGTATTTACCATTTTGCCGATATTGATTAAGAAAAAATCACACTGTCTAGTAGTATTTGCCATTTTGCAGGTATTGTTTAAGAAAAAATATACACTAGTAGTATTTGCCATTTTACAGATATATATTTTTTAAGAAAAATACACATTAGTAGTATTTCCAAGTTTGCAGATATTATACTTATATCATGATGGTCCTGAATTCCTGTTGTTCCAATATCAATATGGTATTTTTTCTCTCCATTCTACCACCATGTTTTGCCAATACATCAATATTGCTATATTACTTGTGTTGCTAGGTGTAGTTTTTATACTCACATAGGGCTTGGCATGATTATCCTGTGATACTGAAACATTCATCTAGCAGTCTATACAAGGATTCAATTGTGAATAAATGCACAGCTGCATATCAACGTCTGTAGTCACGATGATTGTCAGCTTTATAATTGCTGGCACTTTAGATAGCAAGCAGTCATGATTACTAGCGGCTAGCCTAATATTGACACTCACATCAACCAATGGATGTATTGTCATTAATACCCGCTGTCCATACAACATTGCACCTAACCAATCTTGAGATGATGACTTATTGGCTGTGAGCACTCACAACCAGCACGGTTCAACATAATGTACTTTCTCTCTCTGCCTCTATCTGTCTGCCTCTCTCTCTCTCTCTCATTCTCTCTCATCCTCTCTCTCACACATTCTCTCACTCTCTCTCTCCCTCTCTCTCTCTCTCTCTCTCTCTCTCTCTCTCTCTCTCTCTCTCTCTCTCTCTCTCTCTCTCTCTCTCTCTCTCTCTCTCTCTCTCACTCTCTCTTGCTTTAAAATGGCAGAAAAAGAAACAACAAACAAATATCCTAATCCCAATACCATTTTGAACTGGCAGATTCATTTGAAACCACTAAATAACAAGTAACAAATGGTATATCTTAATTCAACTATTGTTTTGTACATGCTGTCACAATCAGGGACTAAGCCAGGACCTCATGATCAGTGTGTCCTTTAGACAGGGAGTTCCATGAAATATACATTTTCAGACAAGCAAAGATGTCATTGAAGATTTTTTCAATAATGACTTTTTGGGGGTGGTGATAATTTTTTCTTACTACATAACCATCTTCTGAGGCATGGCTAAAATGTGAATAGCCCTTTTTGACACAATAGGCTTTGGTACATGTATAACGATTTGAAGGAAGTTGCTAAATCTGGACGGGCAGAATTTTGTGATTGCTGTTTCGGCCAGGTTTATTAAAAAATAACCTAGCTTAGACCTTGGTCACAGTCACTTGAAATATCTCAACAAAAAGTTCAAATGGCGACCATTATCTCTGACCTTACAATTCATTTGTCTAATGGTTTCATTTGAATCAGAACAGTTCGGGACCCTTTCTTACTCTGTGTTGGTTGACTGAGTCTCCAGGTGTGAAAGGGGGACGTGTATTCCTTAGGGATTTGTCAATGTTTACAGGTATAGGATATACAACGGAAATCTGGCCATGGAGCCAAAATCATCTATTAACCTATTCAGCCCTGTAGCCCTGCAGTTACCTGACTATTTTTGGGATTTTTATATGACATATGAAAGTTTTAGAAAAAGATTTGAAGAGAAAGTAAACTGATATTCATAAACCGACTTACATTCTCCTTCAAATATTTTTCCAACATACATGCTTATCCAACAGTTATTTCTCGAAAGATTGGAAATACAAACAACACATCTAAGACAACTGCAGTAATGTTCCTAAACTAAAAGTGCTTGATGCACTTCTGCTGCCCTGATACAACTAAAGTATTTTTAAAATATAGAAAATTGAGAAGTGTTTGTTACGAATTTGTATCTGGAAGTCATCATTAATAATAAACATTCCTTCATTTATTTTGATAAATAGCTCTTACTTATAAGATTCTCATGGTAGATTGAAACTAACCATGACTGGGTTGACTTCCTGAATGAATTCATGAATGTATTCATCTAATATATAACACTTTCATAAGTAAAGCTATCATAATAGAAATTCTTTGAATGTCAAAGAGGCCTCTTAATTACATTGTACAATATGTAGCTTTTGACCTCTCTCTCTCTCTCTCCCTCTCTCTCTCTCTCTCTCTCTCTCTCTCTCTCTCTCTCTCTCTCTCTCTCTCTCTCTCTCTCTCTCTCTCTCTCTCTCTCTCATCCACAGACCCACATATATACACACATTACACTGTGTGGTGTATGTTCTGTAGTCAACATTTTTGGGTGATCTATCAAAAATATTAAGCTTCTGCCCATTAATAAATTCATCAGGTATTCATAGAGTCAAAGTTGATAGATTCAAATTAATCAAAGAAACTCTGCATTCTTGTCACCTGCCTTTCTATCAAGCTTTCACCATGTATTGCTCTGCTGTATATTACAGGTCAGAGTAAGGCAGATGGCAATTACAGTCTACCTCCAAGCATATACACATAATCATAGCACTCACAGCCCCATAGGTCATGGCCACAGCATAATTTTATAGGCAGAGACTACTATAGGTGCATCCAGGTATAGGATAATGGTATTTGTATGCATCAGTATGGAGAAATGAAACTGCTCACTTTCAGAGAGCTGTTTGAAATGGATGATACCAGCAGCTGTTACAGTCATTTCACCTACTTTTTGCTGATGTTTTATATAAATGATCAATAACAATGTGATTTATAGTCTCTTTTATATTACTTCAGTTATCCTATGTAACATACTCAGGGGCAGATGCAGTATTTCTGTAGAGGGTTTAAGTTTTGAATGAAGGGGGGGGGGGGGGGGGGGGGTAAATGTAAATGTAACTAGCACTCCTTAAAGGTTACGGTATGACACCCAGCTAGTAGTGCCATAGAATAGAAACTATAACTCTATTCAATTCCACTATTGAAGAATAAATGTATCTAATTGCTACATATACAATAGCAATAAAGAGGGCAGTGTGCTGCATTAACTCACCATATAGCTGCCTTCACTTGCCATTTTGACCAGTATGAGAGACAACTAGTGGTGCCATGAAACAGTAACTATAACTCTATCAAATCCTACTATTGAAGAGTATGACTATCTGTACAAATATGATAGCAAGAAACATTAACTCACCATATAGCTGCCTTCACTTGCCATTTTGAGCAGTAATTGTCGTTATCACACTAGGATGTATCATCACTGCACAGTGACTAGACCCTCCCCCATCTCTCTCAGTGACCTGTGTGATGCACAGACCGCATACTGACCCACTCCAATGCAAGGTATGTACATGAAGTGTACACAAGCTACCTACATGAACCTACAGCAGACTTGGCCAATGTTGATATTCAGGATCCAATTACATACAGTACATTCTAGCAAAGACTTCTAACTCAATCGAATCTACACTGGCTAAGACTGCCTTCAGGACAGAAAGTTAAGGCACACAAACTTGAATTAATTCTCAAATGCATGTACTGGGGCCAAAGACAATGAATAGTTTGTTTTCTGTACTAAGAGGGGCTGGGTATAAATACAGGTAGCCTGCCTCCCAGGCCCTATTTAAATGTCTTCCATTGTGGATAGATGGCACTGCGGTATACTAGGAGTTCAGATTAAAATAGGCTACTTCCATCACAGCCCTCGTGTGGCAATTGTGTGAACTAAATGGCCAACAGTGGGCCACAAGTCCCTATGAAGTACAGGTGCAGGCATTTATATATTATAAACTAAAACAGAGTACCGAACATCAATTTTTGTAGCTAGGCTAAAATATAGCTAGCCTTGGTTTAACCCTCGAAGTGAGTTGTTGGTACAGGAGTTTTCAGACTAGATAAAACCAAATCTGAAATCTATGAGACAAGAACACTTAGAATGTGAATGTACCAGGTTAAAGGGTACAGTCAGAGGTGTCTAAATATTGCTGTCCTGTAGCACAGAAAATTGCAGCCGGAGCACATCAATTTTTGGTGGGTGCTGTGCGACAATTATAATAGATATTTTCAGCAGCTAACACCACTACAGCTGAGCCTTTGAAGCAATGGTAAGACCTAGATCAATCAAAAAGTGGTATCAATAAATGGAGTTTACATGTTTTATAAATATAGGTTGTATTTAAAAATGCAGGTGAAACATCTAATAGACTAATAGATTTGGTTATGATAATTAGAGTGATAAAAGTTGAGGGGGGTTCTTTTAAAAGAGGTATAAAGTCTACCTTTATGGTTTTGAGCAACATAAAGGAAAAGCAGGGAACACTTTCAAAGTTTTAAGCAGTAATTTTAAAACTGCACTTAAGGACAACTGACATGTGTCAAATGGTTTTCTTAAACTGATCAGCCAGACCATTAATATTGTGCATTTGGCTCCCCAATAAGCTTTAAGTTAGCAGGATGTCTATCTGCATCTTTCAGCTTAAGATCTGACTCCAGTCCACTGGTATGAGGAGTAGCAGCATTTACTCTAGATACAACTGGACCAGCCATCCACAACTAAACGACCCATTCTAGCCTAACCTAGCTGCCTCCAAGGCCGTATCTAGATGTCATCCCTCGTGGATAGAGGGCCGCAGTATGCTAGGAGGGCCACAAGTCCTTATGTGTATGTATTAAAGATGCTGGCATAAATTCAGACATCATAAAATAAAACACAGTAACACCTAGTAGCTAGGCGAATTCTGGCCATGATCTAAACATGATGAGACAAGTATCTGATGCCAAGTCAGCCTTGCAGGACCTCATGATACTCGTTCTACATCCTAAAATACATCACACATATGTGCCAATAATACATCTTCGTCCTCATAAAGTTTATTTGTAAACCCCTCAATATCTATTAATACGTTAATTATTTGGATTCATATGATTATCTATTATGTATATGATTTCAATTTATTTATATTTTCATCAAGGAGATGGATATTGTACTGAAGAATAATGTAATTTGTAGCAAATGGTTACTATGGCTAACCCCGTTTAGATGCATGTATCACCACAGAAATTTAGAATTCTTTTCTAATCAAAGTTTGATTCTGCGAATATTTTATGGTAAAATTTTTAAGTTATTACATGTCACATAAAACTGATCAGCCCATTTGCCCATAAAAGTCCAATAAATACTACAATAATAGCAGCCAGTGAAAAATAAAGCATAATCTATAGGTACAAATTGCTCAGTCCACATGAAGAGATAATACAGTGCATATATATATATATATCAAATATTGGTGAAAATCCACATAAATATTAACTTAGTTAATATTAATTGAGCTTTTTGGCAAACTGGGGTGAGTACTGCTGTTGGAAACAAAGCTGTTATATAAATGGTGCATAATCTACAACAGTGTAATTAATGATATCAAATTGGTGAATATCAATTATCAAACTAATATTTTTCACTATTATATGTTGAATTGTCTCAAAATCATCTGAAAATAAAAATATTGTTTTATATACATGTTGTGTTTTTGTTAAGGCTTGTTGTAATTTTAGTATGATTGCAGATATATATAATTTATTTTGTTATTAAAACAATGTCTTGCTAAAATTAAACGTAACCTTGACATAGTTTGAATGATGGTTATTTTTTATATACTATTAAAAATTTTGAGTTGGATTTTGATAAGCTTTTGTCCTCAAATATTTTCCAAAATAAACTTTATCATTGAGTAAGATATTGTTAACATAGTCCAGCACTTCAGAGGTGTATACACTACAGGTATGAATAGCTTGTATTCAGATAGTTAGCTATTAAAGCTTCGTACATGATGAAATAGGAATTACATAGCTCAGCAGAGTGGCTCTACTGATATCACACATGTAAGAGGAGATACATGAATGTATCAACAGCACAGTTGATGTTCAACTTACCATATATCTTAACGCAGCTGGTTGAGGGTGCTTGTTATCCATGTTTATTTGTAAAAATGTCCGACTTCTCAAACAAGGTTGTTGACAAACACTAATCCAGCTGCTATAATGAGTATATGTCCAACATATTCTATAGGGTTTCTAGCACTACAGAATTCCTAAATTCCACTATAAAATCCAAGAAGCACAGCATACATGTTGACCACTATCTCCCAAGTTGTAGGTTAGAACATGCTGACTTCTATCTGTGAAGAGCCGGTTGTGCCCTAGATTGCAAGGTCCGAGTTATTTTTGGCCAGGTGATCAGTTACCTGCAGGACCAGTTCTACTTGTGCACGGACCAATTGACCATTTCTCCGCCTAATTGTTTGTGTGCAGTGCTGACCAGGTCTGGGCCAGGTTACCAAACCTGTTCAGGAGAGACCTGTCTTATGGGAATAATCCTACACAGGTAATACAGGGCATCTGAGGGAAGGAGATATTAATACAAAGATTAGGAAGTTTCTGACCTGCTGGCAATTTATAATTTAGTCTTCTAAATTGGGACATACGGTTCTGGCAATGACAACTGACAAGACAATAATGTATCTGTTTTTAGGTCTTTGGTTCAGGACTCAACGTTCATCACTAAGTTCTACTGTACGTTCACCTGATCAGTAGCACAGTACAGCAAGCATGAGGGCTATTCCTTTTAAAAATACATGGGGGGGGGGGGGGGTGGAACGCCCGCAATTTCAGGCCCCCCCCCAATGATTTTTTTTTCATGTAAACCCCCAATTTTTTCATCTTGACCCCCTCCCCCCGTGATTTTTTAATAGGTGAGCGTTCCACCCCCCCCCCCCATGTACATTCAAATGGAATAGCCCTGACAGGAAATGGTCACATAGAACTTTTTAAAGTCACTAGTTAGTTACAACTTTCAACCCTCAAGAGCACGCTAAAGCTCCTATATTAAGCTGCACACCGGAGTATCATATACCTTCTAACCTAAATATACCACTTTTTTGTAGTCATTTCCATCTGAGAGTAGTAGATAGGGAGTGGGCACTGGGCATGCATCATCAAATTTCGCTGCCTCCCACTATGAGTCATAGATAACTTGTGTACCCCAGCCTGGCTGCCTGCTGACCCCATCTCCTTGGTAACCTATCTGACCTAGATAGGATGAAATGCCCCAGCCAGCCAGTCAATCAGGCAACATCCGGCCAGCCTCTTTCTGTTAAAAATCACGTGACCAATACTTCCCCAGGCTACACCGCGTAACCCGAGGCGCAGATGCCGTAGGTGCTAGCATGCAGTGCCTATGGGGTTGCGGATCAAGGTTATGTATTTCTCTGTTTCCATTAAAACCACTTTTAAACTCAATTTTCTGCTGCAAGTGGAAATCTGTATGGCTGTCTAATCTTGCGTCAACACTCCCTTCTACACTGCTACTAGCTGGCCGCATTTGACCCATATAGATAAGGACCTGCACGCCAGTACCTGCCAGGTGGGTAGCGTTCTCTGGGGAGAGCGAATGACAGGATGCATAGCCTGTTACAGCACTGGGGACTCCACAAATGTAGTCTCCAGGACGGTAGGCAGTGTGCGCATTTCCTGTAATGAGAGATCGAGTTCCAGAACCTGAATATTTGGACACCCCTGTAACAACAAGGTTTCTACTAGGCTAGACTTCTAGGATGTCATATGTTTCTCTTTTTTTATCTGTTAGCAGGCACAAAATAGTCTAGGTGGCCGTAGTGGTCAATTTAGTTTACACTTACCTCACCAGGGGAATAAAGAATTCAGTAGAGATACGATCAGGTAGTGCCATCTATCCACCATACCTGGTACTACAACATACTGCTTGGTCATCAGAAGTGAATGTCAATTTTTTATAGACTATAAGGAGCCTAGTCTAGGTTTCTACTAGAGTTAACATAGTCGCAAACTTGCCGCTATCAGTAAGCCATCTCTGTATCAGACTTAAATAGTCTAAATGCATCACTAAAATCAGCTAAGCATGATCAACAGTCTACTGATTGTTTCTTTTCAAATTTTAAATACAAATTGTATTAGAAAATGCTCCATGTACTGATGCCACCTATTGATTGATCTAGTTGTTTGTTATTGCTAAGAAGACTGATATGGTGATGTCACCTGGTGACAGTAGATAAACTGATAGTCTTAAAGTGCCCACCAAACATTGCTGACCATTTATTGTGTAAGACTTTGGACAGCCCTGTATTAGAGTTGACATATAGCTTCAAACCAGTTCAAATCCATGACTTCAAGAGGGTCATCTCCATAAACCAGTACTTGTGAAGTCAAGAAGTTTCAAAATTAAGACTAATAGAGGGGTACTGCAGTACATAGAGTAATACTTTCATGAGATATCTCTGTGCCACGGTTCCCTGAAGTCAACCAGGTCAGCTATAGAGTTACCAGGGATCGACAAAAAGCTTTACTGCCCCGAAGATAAACTTTACAATTCGCTGGTTCATTTATACTACAACAATGTAGTAACATGTTTTTAACTTGTACATAGCCTGCAGGGTATTCAACATCTCTCAAATTCTTAGTACTTCTTACCTATTCGCGAGTGAAGAACCTGACCTGACTAGGGCAGGCCTAGCTGATCAAAGCCATGTTCTGCCTTCTCAAATGAAAACAGGCCTCACTGTACCAGTACCTATCCATATCAGTACAGACCAGTGGGATTACTACCACTAAAATAATCATATGGGCAAACACTACATGAATAAGGGTTATAACATCATTAGCCACCTTTCAACTGTCTCTGAATAGTAAAATCAGTGAGAGCAGATTAGAGTTACATGTCTCTGGTATAAGGAGACACGAAAAGTAAACTTACCGGCACGTTTGGCATGGTGTGGTGAAATGATGGGACTGGCAGTACACTGGCTAGTGATGTTGAATGCTAGGTCAGGGTTATACCTTGGGTTCCTCTCATTCATGGTCTACTGCATGTTTCATATTAAAAACTTTAAAATCCTTAAATTCTTGGCATTGATTCAGATTTTTTAAATCTCTCAAATGGGAAGGGATAGTGAACGGCTTGAGGGTTATACTATTCCTACATAAGAACATAACTATTTCTACCTAAATACAGTGAAGGATCAATGTTGTGGTGTACAAGGAGTCAGAAACTACTTGTCCCTGGCCTTGAAAACACACTAAAAACATGAGCTGCTTCAGGGGTAGTAGGGGAAGCATTTTTAACAAAGAGATCCTTGTTCTCCAATGTAGCTCAGTTGTAGGTGCATGTAAAAGCCATGAATACATCCATAGATCATTCACACTCCCACTGTCCTATATAGGCAGTGGTACAGAACTCTAGTACTAGGTACATCTTGGTACAACAGTAGCCTCATAAGTTCACAACGACTGCATGGTGTTATTGGTGTATGTTAATATAAGCAAGTAGAAATTCTTGTAATTTCTTGTTATTAATATGATTGATGCACACGTAATAAAGAAGAGGGCTTTAGGCACCAACATAAGTTTCAGAACTTACTTACCATAACGGGCAAGTAGTTAATGATTTCTACTTACCCGACAATTTGAGGCTTGTCCGAAATAAGCTATAACATATGCTTCAATGGCATGTATTATTTATCATGGATCTAATGATTTTCTTTTTAATTTTCTTGCATTGCTTGCATATTTCTAGGTATTTGTGCCCTTTTCTATATAGAAATGTGTAGACTGCTCAGAAAATCAGCTTGCCCATTTGGGTAAGTGCAAACTAAAATGTACTTGCCCCAAAGCCATATTTCTACAATTTCACTTGCCGGGGCAAGCAGGCAAGTACTTTTGTCGGTGCCTGGGCTTACAATCATAGAATGCCCAATCATACTCTGCAGGTAAAGATCAATCAAGGGCAGGTAAACTTTGAAAAAACAATACTTGCTCTACATTTGGAAATGCTACACGTTTCATTGAACTTATTTAAGTCGTTTGTAACATTCACATGAATATCAATAATCTTATACTATAAATATCACATGCCAATGGGCTAAGACCACACAAAGGATGCCCAGTCAGGTGTTGCAAAGGCAAATCATAGTATATTATCATAAGCCCTTGGTTGTGGCCAAACAGGACAGAACTACAGACACATATTTTACAAAGGGGGGTGAACAACAAGTTAAATTGGTGCTCAGTTGCACTGCAGGGTATCATTCCTTGCTAAAAAGGGAATGGATCACCGGATGTTGTCTGATGTGGTTAGTGTACAGAAAATGTCTTTTTTCACATCTGATTTTTTTTCTAGGTCCATGAAACCCAAAGTAAAATCCAAAAATATAAATAATAAAGAATACCCACTTTATAAAGGGTCGAGGAAGTTGACTAGTCTGTTTGGTTACTTCTGCCCTCTGAGCCTCCAAGAGAAAATAAACTAGCAACAGAGTACATCTTATCTTTAAAAAAATCACCCAGAGCTTTGTCAATAAACTTTTGTTTAACCCTTTAATGCTAAGAAAACCCTTATAAAAGCGTTTCTCAGAGACTATGATAACTTTTAGAATTATGAAATAATTGGAAGGGGGTAGTGACTAGTCAACTGGAATCTGATTTCTCTTTCAACTACTTTACCAAGTCTGCTTTGACCTGAAAGATTCCTCACAATAGTCAGGTCTGTTCGAAAAGTTGAAGCCTGATGGTATGAATGGGTTAATTTTAAATTATATAGGCCAAAAGGTTGTCAATAGGCAAGTGCTGAGGACATACCTTAAATACTTGAGAATCTAGACCACCCTACGAATGTGGGCCCCTATGATTATTGTGCAAAATAATTAAAGGAAAATCTTGGCCACCCTTGATCTATCGCTGGTCGTCATTAAGGGAAATCTGTTTCACCATTACCCTGCTTTGTCTGTATTTTCAGAAAACAAGGGCCCCCTCATCCCATAAAAATCCTCATTAAAGAGAATTTACGGTATTGGAATGGGGCTGCCCTAGGCCACTGGAACCTCTTAATGTCTTGATCCTTCAATATTCACCTCCAGGCATTTGAGATGAGAATTTAAGCAAGGATATCTTCTAACTTTTAATGTTGTTCACTGCTTCAAGTATCTATCTCTTATTTTCATTGACTTTTTGTACCTGTTCAACTAAGTTTGTGACTAAGCCTACACAGCTATTAAGGTGGCTTATGGGGTTAATTTCTTTGACTCAATTTTTCCTATACCCTGTCTTATTTGACAATTCAGCCTATACAAAGTACATACATGTATTGAAAGGTCTGATGCTGAATCCAATAAGCATCTCAAAAGTACTTATTCAGCAGATGGTAAGAATTTTGGGGTAAAAAAGTGAAAAGAAATATATTGTGTTTTCAAACAGAGTTGCTATCCGCAATTAAGGACCAGGGACCTAGAAATGTGGAAGAAAGTGCAATACAAAGGGATTAAGGGTATCACATTTTTTTCTAATTCCTATTCAGTTTTATCTTTATAATCTATTTCATTTGGAATTTTGTTGAAAATGAAAAAGAAGTGCATTTTTCAACTTTCAGATTCAATAACTTTTGAACAAAGTCAGAAGTTAATTGATTGATTGATCTTTTTTAGGTAAAAAAAATGTACATGTACAATAATAATAATAATAATAATCATCTTTATTTAAAGAGGGTAACTCAGTCCAATGGTAAGGATCTTCCCTGAGGCCCTCTGGCATGATTACAAGTAGTCTGAGGGCCCCAGGGTTACAAAGTAGTACAGTACATTGCTTTTAGGTATCGAGACTTGAAGGAAGGTAGAGATGGTGCACATCTGATTGCTTCAATTAAGCCATTCCAAACTTTGGGCCCTGAGTATGAAATACATTTTTGGCCAATTGATTTATTACATTTTGGAAGAGCTAATAGTGAGGAGGTTGCATTTCGAGTACCATAGCTGTGGTTTTCTTGTGTGTATGAGAACAGTTTGTTCATATAATGGGGGTTTAACTCATTAAGGCTTTTGTATACAGTGACAGACTGTTGGTATTCCACATATTTAGGAAAAGGGAGCCATTTAAGCTTTTTGAATAGATCAGAAGATGGAATTGACAAATCGGCATCTAGTATTAAGCGGGCTGCCCGCTTTTGTAATTTGGTTATCCTGTTTTGTTGATTTGCCGGACAGTTTCCCCACACTGAACAACAGTAATTTAAGTGTGGTAAAATATAGCAGTTATAAAATAACAACCTCTCTTTAACTGGGAGGTTCTTTTTTATTTCTTTTAAAGTATGCAGGTTGAAAATGATCTTTTTGCAGGTTTTGTCAACTTGCTCTGTCCAGCATAAAGATTCATCTATTGTTACCCCAAGAACCTTTTCACTTTTTGAATTTTCTAAATAATCGTCATCAATTTTTATTTTAAGGGTACTGTCTAAATTCATTCTTTTTTGTCTTGTGCACAGAATCATAGATTTTGTTTTAGCTTTGTTGATAAACATTCTGTTTTTTGTGCACCAATCTGTAACTTTCTTCAAGTCTTGATTCAAGTTCATCTCAATTTCTGCTACAGTATTACCTACAGTATAAAAGGATGAATCATCTGCATAAAGACTATTCTTATTATCTACACTACTATCATGCATAAACATATCATATCTTTTGCTAATACAAGGTAAAACAATATAAATAAGACATAGTTACAGTTTCAGAGGTTATACATGGCATAAATATACCTCAGATAGCACTTTAAGTGTCCTACACTTATTTCCAAAGCGGTCCGAGCATTGAAATATCACAGGCATGATTGACACATTTCACAGCAATGTCTATTTTGGCAACAATAGCTTACCATATCACAGTTTAATATATATAGATGGCTTCTTCCTCATTTGCAACACACTCCATAAGATACTTCTATTTTAAAATTCTCTTTTGTTATGCATTGTTTGATATGACCAGGTAAGCTATTCCAGTTTTTGGCACCGACAAATGAGAATGAATACCTCCCAGCCAAGTTTACCCTAGGAACAATAAAATTGTGCCCGCTCCCTCTTGTTTGATAGCGACAGAGAGGTCTATAATAAATAGATTGTCCCTAATAGCGATGTTGATTTTGAACATGCTCAAACTGTTCAGAAAGATATGATGGATCAGTGTTATTAATAACTTTGAACACGTGGTTCACATGTTGACAAAGTGTCTCCTAATTTGAAGAAATCTCCTGCTTAGCTACTGATTTGCTGACTTTCAAAAACCCTACACTTATTTTGCAAGTAGGTCAGTCTGCTCCACTTTTCAGTTTCTCACCTGAGTGACCTAACCCAATTACTGTACATGTGTGTGGTAATTGATTCCTTTCAGTAGGTATTCATAGCCTAATCCCTTATTAATTGGAATGATCACATAGCTATTTATTGTTCTGTGGGATTAAGAGGGAAAAGGTGCATTGTGGGCTAGCTTTATCAGATAGCATCCTGAGAAAAATCTGGCTGACAAGAAAAATTCCCCACCCTGTAAAATCACAGGTATCTATGCAAATTATATGACATATTAGCCGTTATCCTGCTATGAAACCTATGAGCACTGCTGCACACCACGACAATTGTTGTGGTTAGCAGGATAAGAGTTAATATAAGAATATTCCGAAATTAGGAGCAAAAAGTATGATACTTTTGCTAAACTGTGTGACATGCAGTGTGGATATTAATCTACGGCACATCCATTATCTAACGTGATTGCTATGACTTGTATCCCTGCCACCACATGACTGCATCACTCTGCCACTTTTGAGCAGTTTCGTTCTTTACCATAGCATGATTTCAAATGTATACTAGAGGTAAAGCTTGTGTGCATATCTCACTATTTTAGTTACATGAAATTGCGCAATTTACAATATTCAAGATATTTCTATTGTAATGCTATATATAGCACTATTTTTCGATAGGCTCATGAGAAAATGTGGTGAATAGTGCAGGATTGACCAAGCGTTGACCAGCGTTCTGGCATCAATCAGACGGCACTATAAGGAAGCGGTCATTGTTGATGGTATATATGGGCCACATCTAATTGTGTAGCTAATTCAGATTGATGTGTGCGGAGTGTGTTGGTATATCTAGAGGACACATAGAGCAACTGACTTAAATAATGTTATAGTCAGATTGTGGTAAACCTTAGTATGAAAGTTAAAAGAGTAGCTAAATCTTAGAAATCATTTTTCTGTCTTCAAAAATAAATTGATTTTCTAGCCAAGTGACTAAAACTTCATAATATGCTGAACATAGAAGTATTTAATCTTAAGAGATCACATAATGTAAGTGTTGTTGATTATGATATTTTCAGTGCCAAATCTATCTCAGAGTCTATGTTTTGGAAAACAGCAAATTTATCATCACAAAGCAATTTTATCTGCTCCATAAAGGTAAAGTTATTTCATTTACATCTGTGGTATGTTATCAATATAATGGCCCACTCCCAAGCTGAACTACTAACCTGACCCCTGGTCGCCAGGATTAGAACTAAACAAAATGCCAGGACAGAAGACCCAATACCAAACTGCGTGAAATCCCTTGATTTTGGATGTTTGAATGTTGACAGATATTTCATTAGGTGGTAAATACTATGTTTATAGGAGGTTAAAGAATATTGGCAGCACAAGTGCACTATGTGTGACCTTAAATGTGGGGTCTGCAGAAGTATTTACCCTACTTGATAAAAAAACAAACAAACAAAATAGTCCATTGGACCAAGATCATATAAAACATGTCTATTAATTTATGTTATTATATATTTTCCCTTACTTGAATGAAATTATCTCTGTACAAAATGTTCAAATGAGACATTGTTGCAAGGGCTCATTCAGAACTGCATTCTGTGACACACCCACACATAAGTGAGAGTAGTTATAGGCATGAAGGCAACAATTGAGATAGGACAAGATCATCACTGGCTATGCATAATTAAAAAGGTGACGATGGTTTGTACAGAACAATAATAAATAACACAATAGTCTGTATTATTTTGGCCCAACCATTAGTAGCTCGCGTAGTGAGTCGGCCGAAGGCCGGCTCAGCGTAGCGAGCATTTACGGTATATACATGTATATAGTGTAATGGCAGGATACACACTGAGGCAGGTTTTTTGGTGTTGACGTCTGTCTGTTCGTCTCTCGTCGGGCTCGCTCGCTCGACCCTGCTCGCTCGATTACCTCGGAAAAATGAGCATAACTTTTTGCTTTAAGAGCACATTTTGCCGCCAGATCGTTTCATGTTTTAGATATTTCTTAATCAAATAATACATTTGGATTGTTTCCTTTAAATTGTGTCAAAATAGCGTCTTGGTCGCCGACTATCGTGCAACACACGCCGAACTATGCAACAACTGAAACATACATGCTCACGTGCGACAAATGCTGACGTATTGAAATGACGTCATGTTACGATGGAATTCCGCGTATTCCAAAGTCGTAACTTCGATGTTCACGGTAAAAATGACTTTACTCATCTTTCCGTGAATCGATTCCAATGCAGTTTAAATTGCTACAACCGCCACAAATAATTCTACATGTCTCTTAATTCTAGATGAAATCTGTCGTGAAATGACGGTTTTGCAACAGGTTGAAGTCGTAGTAATCTTTATGCCATATTTTCGGTCAATCGCTACGCATACTGTGTGTGGTTATTGCACAAATATGAAGCTCATATGAAGGGGCTTCCAATATGTTTTAGCGAAGTTTAAGTAAGGAATGACGTCACGGATAACAATAACAAACACTTTGTGACTGCATTTGAAGGGGAATGCAGAAATATCATCGAGCTGCGCGAGCATTTAAAGCTTTGCTTTCTCATCATATTAGTTAAAACAGGGATGATGTTTTCTACCCAGGCAATAAACTAATTAAGTAAATATTTACAGATAATTAACATTCCTATTCAAAATGTCTTATCAAATCAGTAACCTGGGGCAAGCAAAACATTAAAAAAGTTATGCCTTAGGCTTTTGATAACACTGGTCGATGACAGGCATATGATATTCTGATATTGACAAACACCCATTGCAACTTCGGCTAAGGCCACTTGGCTTGCCATATTTGATATTATATTTTGTCTATGACTATGTGACACTATGTCAAGTAAACAGGTACATTGTAAATAGTCGTAGAGGACAATGTTGCTTACTTGATATCGCAATTGGGCATCTGGCTTTGCTATTGGCGAGAATGCAGTTGTTAGTCCCGCCATGCTCCTCTCCTGTTGTCATTGCATGTCTATGCCTAAATTAAATGAAAACATTGTACAAGTGCAGCCTTCGAAATGACAGCAGCCCAGCTGCATGTGACGTCTCACAGCGCATTCGTTTCAAAGAATTACAAATTAGGCTAATATTCCTAGCGATTCGTATATTTATTGACCGCTTTAAAGACTATAAAATACTGCGTTTATTCTGTGTTCGATGTGCATGTGTAACTTGATTGTGAAAGGACTTTGAAATATTTCCAAGATGTATGAATAAAATAGATTCACACAGCCAATTTATGATCTGAACGCGATTTTACAGGCGTGTTCATTTAAGTTACCTGAAAGCACGGAGGCTGCCGGAAGGTTGGAGGGAAAAATAACATGATTTTAAAATATGGCAGACGAATATATGTACATAAACATATGGTAATTAGTCATAATTATATTCAGTTCTTTAAAAAGAAGTCACATCATGAATTTAATATTTGGCTTAAAATCCGTTATTTTACAATGTATGTAATGTTGTAATACATATCACCCGTCTCCCTGATCTAACTTCTATATTGATTTCCGAGTTCTGATCATATTTATTTATAGTGACCCTAAATAGTCCAGTCAATCTACGCTGAAAATGGCCTAACCTAGAACAAATTGCTACAGAAGGTTTTTTTGCTTTGACTGGTTAATTGGACCTAGCTGAACATTATATCAAAAGTTTCCCGAAAGTTACCCACCCTAAGGACCCTAATTTGCATATTTTCACCTAAAAATGGCCAAAAACATATGATTTTGGGGATTTCTTCAGCATTTTTTTGTTTTTGAGAGTTGAACCTCCAATGTGTGCATGTATGTACTACAGATGTTGTTTGACATTGCTATGAAAAAATATTTTCCGAAAATGTATCCTAGTGGTCAAATTTGGGACAAAAATGTTTAGAAAGTGCTAGAAACGGACATTTTTTGCAACGTTGCTGACAAAAGAAGCCACCCTAGAGACTCAAAAAAGATTTTAACACCAAGGTTTAAGATTAGAAAACTGCCCTAGATTGTACTAAGCCCCAAAAAACTAATATCGGTATAACTTGGTACCACTTTGGGGGACCACCAATAACCCTTATATTTTGAAAGCCCTTGAACCCCTTTTTATGCCAAATTGGACAATTCACTGATTTCAGGGCCTTGTATTTCCTGAACTAACCATCATATAGCAGTGATATCATTAGGTCTCAATGAGTATGTTACATAGATGCTGCAGAAAGAAATATTCATTTTAATATTGACCCTTTGGTCAAACAAAGTCATTTGAAAATGGCCATTTGACCTTCGCTAAGGAGAGTTTTGGTTATTCACATCACATGTTTCAGGGCCTTGTATTTCCTGGACTAACAAGCATATAGCAACTGAATCTTCAGGTCTGAATCAGTATGTTACATAAATGCTGTAAAAAGAAAATATAATTGTGATATTGACCCTTTGGTCAAATAAGGTCATTTGAAAATGGCCATTTGATCTTTGATAAGGAGCGTTTTGCTATTTTGCATCAGTTGGGGGGAGGGATTGCGTAAATTGGTACCAGTTGGGGGGACTGCAAATTACCCTTATATTTTGAAAGCCCATGAACCCCTCAAGTACCTGCTTGATGGACATCTGCAGCTGGTAGCTGTTTTGATATATTGAGCTCCCAAGGTACTAGTACCGGGTATGTCCCTTTTTATGCCAAGTTGGACAATTCACAGATTTCAGGGCCTTGTATTTCCTGAACTAACAGGCATATAGTTGCTAAATCCTTGGGTCTGAAGATGTATGTTACATAGATGCTGCAGAAAGAAAAAACAATTTTACTATTGACCCTTTGGTCAAATAACGTCATTTAAAATGACCATTTGACCTTTGCTAAAGAGAGTTTTGGTTATTCACATCACAGACTTTAGGACCTTGTATTTTCCGACGTAATCAATAATCATACAGCATCCTCAGGTCTGAACAAGTTTGTTACATTGATGTCGTAAAAAGACAATATGATTTAAATATTGACCCTTTGGTCAAATACGGTCATTTGAATATGGTCTTTTTACCTTAGAGAAGGAGCTAATTGCTCTAAATGTACCGTGCCAACATTTAATTCCTGCATTTAATGCATGGGCAGCCTGTGCACAACACAATACACAACTGTACCCCTGATTGCCACCCACTATCCTGGGCATGGATGACCTCACAACTGAAAGTAGCTTTGAATCACAAGCTACGTTGGTCAATGATGTCCTTGGCTTACTTTTTGACATGTTATCCATGGGTGTTTGTACAACCAGGCACTTGCAGACATCCGCTTGATTGCTGCAGGAATTAAATGTATGCAGTACTTAACCCTAGATAAACAATATTTTCAGGGCAATGCAAGTATACAATAGGCATAATGTATAGGGGTAGTCAAAAAGGGTTATTTGAAAGTACCTGTTTAATCATAAAAAGATACATTTTGGCTATTCTCTCAGTTTATGCAGATCAATATCTTACAACTTACTATAGCAGTTTTTAGAGGGCTATATCTAAAAGCATGCTGTATAATGAAGTATCTTTTTTTCTGGTCATTCTTCTTATCAAAAATCAAATTTGAAAGTGACTCTGGGCTGGATCCAAATTTTTGACCAATTGGTCGCATTCAGCGAGTCTGCAAATGAACCTATCTTGGAAGCACTTGATCATCATTTCAATTTTTGGACAAAGTAGTTTGGTATCAGAACTTTTAACAGGTACCATAATACATTATGTGAGGGTATAAACAGTATCAAATATATAATACATCTAAGACATATTGATCTTCAAAAACTGATAAAATCAACCGAAACATATTTATCATGGTGAAACAGGTACTTTCAGATGGCCCTATTTGACTAAAAATTGTCATGAAAGGGCCATCTCCTCTGGCAGTATCCCTACTCTATACTTGCATAGCTCTGAAATAGATTAAGTACATTTTGAGAAATTGGCCATTGAAAATTGAAAAAAAACTAGTACCGTATTACCCCGCGTACGACCCGCACCCCCTAGATAATATGCACCCCGTCACCAAGTCCCTCTCCTTATGTAAAATACAATTCCCCATTTATAATACGCAGGGGGAGTTGGCCGGTCATTAAGTGCAGAGAGCTATATGCCTGCCCTGGTCTTTCAGCTGAGAGGAGCGAGTCTAGGACAAATAAACAGGACACAATTACAATTTGATAAGGGTTTGTGATGGTAAATTGTAATTGATAATGATTTGTGCCCATTTGTTGACATCACTCGTCAAAAGAGCAGACAACAGCTCGTGCCAAATCTGCTCCCCTGGTTTATCCATATCAATTTCAGTTCACGCTCCCGAGGCCCTTTTATCCCCTAATAATTACATAATCAAAATCCAAATATGGATGGATATGCCGTACTTTCCTCCCTGGGGTACTTAAATGGTGTTTTCCAACCCTGCCCCACATGTCCCCGCACCCGTGGTATCGATGTGAAAAAGTTCTGGTTTATGTACCTGTTGATAACACGCACCCCCTCCTTGACATAGGTGCTGCACTGTATAAAAGTGTGGGGTGTACGCGGGGTAATACGGTAACCAAAATGCGCCGTATCTAAGGTCAAATGGCCATTTTTAATTGACCTTGTTTGACCAAAGGGTCAATATTATAATTATATTTTATGTTTACAGCATCTTTGTAACATACTGATTCAGACCTGAGGATTTAATTGCTATATGCTTGTTAGTTCAGAAAATACAAGGCCCTAAAATCTGTGATGTGAACAATCGAAACTCTCCTTAGCGAAGGTCAAATGACCATTTTCAAATGACCTTGCTTGACCAACAGGCCAATATTTAAATAAATATTTCTTTCTGCAGCATCTATGTAACATACTCATTGAGACCTAATGATATCACTGCTATATGATGGTTAGTTCAGGAAATACAAGGCCCTGAAATCAGTGAATTGTCCAATTTGGCATAAAAAAGGGACATTACAAGAACCTTGGGTGGTCAATATCTCAAAACAGCTACCAGATGCAGATGTCCATCAAGCAGGGACTTGAAGAGGGGTTGCAGGGCTTTCAAAATATCAGGGTTATTGGTGGTCCCCCCAAATGGTACCAAGTTATGCGGTCCCCAAAACTGGTACCAAATAACCAAAACACTCCTTATCTAAGATCATATGGCCATTTTCAAATGACCTTATATGATCAAAGGGTCAATATTAAAATTATATTTTCTTTTTACAGCATCTATATAACATACTTATTCAGATCTGAGGATTAAACTCCTTAGTGATTGTTATGTCAGGAAATACAAGGCACTAAAATCATTGATGTGAATAACCAAACGGTTCTGATTGGAGGTCAGATGGCCATTTTCAAATGACCATATTTGACCAATCGGTCAATATTACAATTATATTTTCTGTTTACAGCATCTATATAACATACTAATTCAGACCTGTAAATTCAACTGATGTGTGATTGTTAGTTGATTGAAATACAAGGCCCTGAAATATGTGAATTGTCCAATTTGGCATATTGGCCATTTTGAATTTATGCAAATTAGGGCCCTTAGAGGGGGTAACTTTCGGGAAACTTTTGATATGATGTTCAGTTAGGTCCATTGAACCAGTCAAAGCAAAAAAACTTTCTGTAGCAATTTGTTCTAGGTATTTCATAATTTGACTGGACTAAAAGATGGAGCCATTTATTGGCAAGTACTTCATGTAAGACTGTCACGAAATAGGGATGTTATATTTATATATATATATGTGTTTATAACTCCATCTCAAGACACACATATATATATATATATATATATATATATATATATATATATATATATATATATATATATATATATATATACATGTCTTATATATATATGTATTTGTGTGTATGCTCTGAGGCAGACTCCTGTACCCTAAGACCCCAATCGTCACCTTATGTTTATATATAGTGTATGTCTGTATATGTGTGTCTGTGTGTATGCTCTGAGGCAGACTCCTGTACCCTAAGACCCCAATCGTCACCTTATGTTTATATATAGTGTATGTCTGTATATGTGTGTCTGTGTGTATGTGGTATGCTCTGAGGCAGACTCCCATACCCTAAGACCCCAATTGTCACCTTATGTCTATATATAGTCTTGGATTAAGAAAAGAATGGATATGTAACGAGAGACCAATTACTATATGCCCTATAGTTACATGCTAGCCTCATGCCAGGACTAGCAGATAAGGCAGCAGCACGAGGTCACGTGGGAACAAGGACCAATCAGGGCTCCCGCATCGATTACATTACAGAGAAACCTTATCTCCACCACCTGCTGGGGGTGCCCAGAGCACCTATTAGCGACTATTAATTGACACTGGTTGAGGCTAGCATGTTCAGGTTGACCGGCTGGTTTCCATTCCATGTGTTGGTCTTCTAAGATATAGTGTATGTCTATATATGTGTGTTTGTGTGTATGCTCTGAGGCAGACTCCCATACCCTAAGACCCCAATCGTCACCTTATGTTTATATGAAGTGTATGTCTGTATATGTGTGTATGCTATGAGGCAGACTCCCATACTCTAAGACCCCAATGGTCACCTGTTGTATATACATGTGTATGTCTCTATATGTGTGTTTGTATGATTTAGCACAGACTCCCATACTCCAAGACCCCAATGGTCACCTGTTGTATATGTGTATGTCTGTATATGTGTGTGTGTGTGTGTGTGTGTTTGTATGTATTAGTGCAGACTCTCATACTCCAAGACCCCAATGGTGACCTGTTGTATATGTTATGCATTGCTGGGGCCATTATCATTTTGGGAATGAATAGGGCTATTCACACTAAACCAAGCACTGAAAATTGGAGTGGGTGTTACATAATCAGACTGTACCCAACCATATCACCTGTCCATTATACTGCACCCATGCTGTCAGCTAGGGCTTGGATGCTCATGGGAGGTAACTGGTGAACATGCAGCCCAGCCTGACATTTTTGAAGGCCAGAGGTAATCTGTTAGATACCGGGCTGAAGTTGGCTCCTTTTTCAACATTCAACATTCAACATTCGAATGTTGAATAAGTAAATTTCCTTATTCAAACCATCTCCTTATTCGCAGGTCCCATGTGATTAATGATTTTAATAAAACATCATTTTGATTTTTTCACAGCTTTTAGCAGGGGTTATAGCTATTTCTACACCATTTATGTTATCTAATATTTCAACGCTTAATTTAGGTGAGGAGGGGGGTTTGGCAGAGAGGCAGGGGGGGGGGGGGTATGGGTGGGAAATATACTATTTTGGGCCATTTTCTTGCATTTTCATGAATTCCTACCAAAGATAAAGTACTGCAGTGAAGTATTTTCTAATAAAAACTCTTTCAATTAGTATAACTGATTCATTTAAATAATATTTGGGTTGGCGCAGACATTGACCTGGTAGTCAGTTGGAGAGGGGCATGAGCCACACCCGTTTTCGACATTGTATAAAATCTTAAAGTCTCTAAATATAAAAATCAAAATGGTTCCTGACACTAGTCACAATGTGGAAGTAATGATAGACCCTGAGAAAAAAAAATCCAGTTGTTGTTTTCTTGGTGCAGACGTTCGGGGGTGGGGCAGAGGGGGGGTTGGGGTTAGGGGCGGGAAATGTACAATTTTAGCCCACTTCCTTGCATTTTCATGATTTTCTAGCAAAATTAAAGCGGTGCAGTGAAGTATGTTTAGTAATAATCTCTTTCAATAGGTTTATTAGATTTATTCAAGTCATATTTGGGGTGGCGCAGAGCTTCGCGGGTGGGGCAGAGGGGGGTAGGGGCGGGAAATATCCAAATTTAAGCCATTTCCTAGCATTTTCATGATTTCCTACCAAATATCAAGTAGTGCAGTGAAGTATTTTTAAGAATAAACTCTTTCAATAGGTATACCTGATTGATTGAGATCATATTTGGGGTGGCGCAGACATTGAATTGGTAGTGAGGGGGGGTAGGGGCATGAGCCACACCCGTTTTCGACATTGTATAAAATCTTAAAGTCTCTAAATATAAAAATCAAAATGGTTCCTGACACTTGTCACAATGTGGAAGTAATGATAGACCCTGAGAGAAAAAAATCCAGTTGTTGTTTTCTTGGCGCAGACGTTCGGGGGTGGGGCAGAGGGGGGGGGGGTAGGGGCGGGAAATGTACAGTTTTAGCCCACTTCCTTGCATTTTCATGATTTTCTAGCAAAAATAAAGCGGTGCAGTGAAGTATGTTTAGTAATAATCTCTTTCAATAGGTTTATCGGATTTATTCAAGTCATATTTGTGGTGGCGCAGAGCTTCGCGGGTGGGGCAGAGGGGGGTAGGGGCGGGAAATATCCAAATTTAAGCCTTTTCCTAGCATTTTCATGATTTCCTACCAAATATCAAGTAGTGCAGTGAAGTATTTTTAGAAATAAACTCTTTCAATAGGTATACCTGATTGATTGAGATCATATTTGGGGTGGTGCAGACATTGACTTGGTAGTCAGGAGGAGAGGGGCATGAGCCACACACCACAATCTTTAAGTTTCTATGAATATAAAAATCAAAATGGTTCCTGATACTTGTCACAATGTGGAAGTAATGATAGACCCTGAGAGAAAAAAATCCAGTTGTTGTTTTCTTGGCGCAGACATTCGGGGGTGGGGCAGAGGGGGGGGGGGGGGGGGTAGGGGCGGGAAATGTACAATTTTAGCCCACTTCCTTGCATTTTCATGAACCGACCCTTTGTAGCAGGGAGAACCTTAAGGTAGAACTAAGCAAAGGTTTTTCCGTCGGCTCCAAGCTGCAGCATACATGATTGCTTCAAATGGCACGCCAGCCATTGTAGCCCAAGTAGTAGCAACCCCTCTGGTATCGTGGGCTCTGATGCCCATGCGCTGTCTCCACTCCTTAGGAAGGTGCGGGAACGCCCCAGCGATAGCCTCTTTCACCCAACCAGCGACTGTGCTCTTGGTAGCCTTAGTAAAAGGCTCCCTTGACCGAATGAAGAGGGCTTTCTCACCCCCTCGCAAGGGCTTGGTTAGTTCCAAGTACCATTTGAGGGCCCGCACCGGGAAATGCACCTTGTCATCTGGTGAGAACTCCTTTAAGCTGAAGAGAAACACCTCGCTAGGAGTGAACAAACCCGACTGGTTTTTGTCCAATAGGAGGGATGGGAGAAGGCGAACTCCTCCATTTTCCCACCGCAGATGACATGCGTCTATCCTGCAAGAATGGACCCAGCTTCCTCGCCTGGCTGAGGCCAGTTGAAGGAGGAAAGCTGTTTTGACAGCCACCGACCTCAATGGTGCCGTATGAATCGGCTCAAAAGGAGGGCCCGCAAGGTACTTGAGTACCGTCGGGAGATCCCACGTCTCATTGAGAGTCCTTGGTCTGGCGGAAACCACGAACAAACCCTTAATAAGGGTCGACAAATCTGTGTTGGACGACACAGTTGTCCCATCAGGAAATCCCTTGTGAATGGCTGCAATAGCAGATTTGTATCCTGTAATGGTTGAAGGAGCTAAGGGTTTACCCTTGTGTTCCACCATTCGCAGGCCATTCAGGAATTCCGCGACCTCCGCCACAGGGGCCTCAGCGGGACCCACACCTCGCTCCACGCACCATCGTCGGTAGTGGAGAAGACGGGAATCATAAAGCCGGCAAGTCGATTCTCGCCTGGCCCTGGCTGCCGTCTCTGCAACTCCCTGTGAAAATCCTCGGTCAACGAAGGATTTGCGGACAGCGGCCATACAGCCAGTCTCATCCTGTCCGGTTTGGGGTAGAACATCCCTGTGACCGAGTTCTTCAGGAGGTTGTCCTTGGGAGTGATCATTCGCGGGAGGTCGGTTAGCATGCTGGTCAGCTGACGGAACCACGGCTGGCTGGACCAGAACGGGGCTACTAGGAGGATCCGGGCTGACCACTGCAGCCTCAATTTCCTCAGTACCCTCGGAATGAGGTTTGTCGGCAGGTACGCGTACCCGTACAGACTCTCCAAGTTTTGCGTCAGAGCGTTTATCCCGCTCGACGTCTGAGAGGGGCGTACCGAGAAGAACACCGGAAGTTTGTGGTTTTTCTCCAACGCGAAGAGATCCACATGAGGGCCACAGGGCGCCCGCCAGGACGTTCCTGACCCCCGATATGTGGGTGGCAACCAGGTGGATTCCATGTTGCCTGCACCAGGCCCATAGGTCCAGTGCCAGGTAGCACAAGGTGGGGGACTGAGTCCCGCCCTCCTTGTTGATATAGGCCACTGTGGTGGAATTGTCCGTAAGGACATCCACATCAGTGCCCCGTACCTGAGGCAGGAAATGCTGCAAAGTCAGCCACACTGCCTGGAGCTCGTGCCAGTTGATGTGGTGTTTGGCCCAGGCCAACGACCACTGGCCCGAGATCACCCAGTCACCTAGGTGACCTCCCCAGCCCTCCATGGAGGCATCCGTAACTATCGTCATAGTCGGATCTGGCCTGAGGAACGGATGGCCTACCGTCAGGTTGGCCCGTGATGCCCACCAGATTTAGGGGTCTGGTTTTGGGGTGTTATAGGTGGAGTAGGCGTCCTTTTTGGCGCCTCCACCGCGACCCCTACTACAACCTCTGTCGGCACCTCTACTTCCTCTACCGCCGTCGGACGAGGAGGAGGATCGGTTTGAGCCACCACCCTTTCTGCCCTTCTTGACCGGCTTCCCTCCAGAACCTCTTCCTTTTTTGAAGGGGATCCAAAAATGATTCCCTGAGGATTTCGAGGTGGAGGGTTGCTCACGAGCCAACTGCGCCTGAGAGACACTTAGGAGATGGGTTTTGTTGGTAGATTCTACCGTCGGGGTCCACTGACCCGCAAATAGTAGACCCTTCGTCAGAGGGAGTTCCCTCAGCCGAAGTCTGGCCATCATTGGCACAATGCCCTTGTTCTCTGTGAGAACTGCCGAGAGGAAGCGGATCCGGCGGTCGAAACCAGCCTCCAGCTTCTGACGGGTTGCAATGCGGCCTATGGCTGCAGTTAGGTAATTTGCCAGAGACACGGCGCCGGCCACTGTCTCGTCCACCATACACTCGGGCAAAGGTGGGGGAGGCAATCCTGCGAGCAGGGCACCGCGCTCCTTCTCCCGATTCAAGATCGTTGCAGAAATGAACCCTTGGGTTCTCTACAAATAAATGGAGAGGCGCGCCAGGAGAGCTGATGTGGACTCAACCTGCTTGGCGAATCTCTCAGCTTCCTTAGTGGCCGTGTTCGGCTTCGCACTGAAGGGCTTCGCTGGATCCCAGTCTACCTTGTAGGTGGATCGGATATACTCCATCACTCCAGCATCTACTTCGAGTACTTTGAGCAAAGTCTCGTCCTCCTCAACGAGGGGAAAGAAACGAGTGAGAGTTGAGTCGCCGAAGGACCCGGCGTCCTTGACCACTCGTCTGTCATCTACTACGCACGCCTTCTTGCCTTCCCGATCACGGGACCAAAGGGCTGGTGCCTCAACAGACCGCGAACTCGCCGTAGCGAAAACGCTATATTCGGACTCTTCCGCGGGCGGGGAATCTGCTGGTGGTGGAGAAAATTTTAGCACTCGACAGTGCATGAATAATTGGAACAAATTCCAAGGGGCGTGAGAACTGGGCCTCCCAGGACTCACGCCATGATCTCGAAAGATCGGGATGTGGCGGGACCGTGTGGTCACCGCTGCCCTCTCTAGGCGGACCCAGTCTGGCATATACCGACGCCGCCGGCGCGGTAGAAGTAGAGGCTGTCTGCAGTGGTGTGGACACCACAGGGACATCCACAGGGTCTGTGGGGTCGTCCCGGGTAGTACCCAGCAGCTTGTGGTCCAACGCGAACTTGCCTCGACAGGAGGGATGCCACAAGGGTCAAACGCCTCCTCCTCAGTATGATGTTCTTCCTCCTCGTCTTCCGACTGGTCAGAAAACTGACCTGGAGACAATGCCGGTGACGACCAGCCCGACCTCGCCTTGCAGGCGAGACAGAGTGTACACGATGGTGAGGCCTCTTTGATGGAGGAGTAGAATACCTTGAGGGAGAGGGAGAAGGAGACCTTGGTCTCTTCTCCGAAGCAGCCGGTGCTTCATGGTCTTAGCCAGCTGGGCGTCTGGGTGCCTTTTTGGACACCCAAACCCTTTAAAAACACCCCTCAGGACACCCAAATTTCTTTGTGAGGAATTGCTTAAAATATTCCATGTTCTGCTGCTGGCCAAAGGGGATATCATCCCCATCCGAATCTTCACCGAACAAATCCACATAGGGGTCACCCCCCAGTGGATCTGATTCAAGACCCGGATTCGGAGGATCCCTCACTGGGGAGGCAGGTCGCACCAAGGCTGCGTCGTAAGACTTAAGTGCAGCCTTGGTAGGTGTCCTACTATAACCAGTGAGGTTGATAGTACCGCAGACGATGGATTGACCGCAGGTGCGGTACTGACCGCAGGTGCGGTCGCGGTCACTGAAGCAGCCCTCCGTGTGCTGCTCCTAGTAGTGGGACCCTGAGGCCCTTCTGAGGTACCACTCTTTGTGGCCCCCCCTTTTTTCTACTAGGAGCAGCTCCACGGAGCTTCTTCTTAGGAGGGGACTCGTCCCCAAGACAAGACGGAGGCACGGTCTTCCGTGGAGACCTTCTCCTGTGATCAGGAGCAGTGGTCTTGTCCCCAACTACCTTACTACCCGCAGATGCGGTAGATGGTAGGGAGACCGCATTGCGGGACTAACCGCGGTTGCGGTGCCGACCGCAGATACGGTGCCGACCGCAGATGCGGTGCCGACCGCAGATGCGGTGCTGACTGCAGGTGCGGTGCTGACCGCGAGTACGGTACCGACCGCAGATGCGGTTGTGGCTGTACGGCGAGTTTGTGCACGGTCTGAAGGTGGACCCGAAGGTTCACTAGACCTGGCCCTATTGGCGGCATCCCTCTCCAAACGCTTGATTCTTTTCTGCATCCAAGCGTCGAACCCAGCCCACATAATAATAATAATAATAATAATAATTGGAATTTATATAGCGCCTTTTCCATTCATAAAATGTTCAAAAGCGCTGCACATTGTCATGGTTTGAGTCATAGTCAACAACGCCTCAATGGGCGAGCCTGAAAAGGTGTGTTTTGAGACACTTCTTGAAGGCCTGACACGATGTAGAATCCTTCAGGTGTTGTGGAAGCGCATTCCATAATCTCGGTGCACTATAATGGAGAAAGCGCGATCTCCAAATTTGAGTCTAGTCCGAGGCTCATCCAGAAGGCCCTTAGCTTCTGATCGTAGATGGCGTCTGGGTTTATAAGGCACGAGCAGTTCCTTGATGTACTTAGGTGCAAGTCAGTTGAGCGCCTTGTATACCAGCAGTAGGACCTTAAATTGGATGCGGAATTTGATTGGTAGCCAGTGAAGCTTGATGAGAACAGGTGTGATATGTTCATACTTCCTGGTTCTCGATACTATCCTTGCTGCACTGTTTTGTAGTGCCTGCTGCTTTGCAATCAAATCCTGTTGTATTCCAATTAGGAGAGCATTGCAGTAATCCAAACGAGACATCACCAGTGACTGCATCACTGTTTTTGTGGCATCTTATGTTAGCACACATCTCGCTTTTCCAATATTTCTCAGGTGAAAGCTAGATTTTTTGACAACACTTTTGACATGGGGTGCCATGATCAGTTGAGAGTCAAACATAGCTCCCAGATTCCGCACAGGCTCAGATGCAACAGACACATCAGTCCCCGCTACAGAGAGTGACTTAATGTTCAGTTCAGCTAGGTGTTTCTTAGAGCCGAATAGAATGATTTCAGTCTTGTCATTGTTGAGTTTCAGCTTGTTCTGAGACATCCAGACACTAATGTCACACAAACATTTCTCAAGATTTAGGATTTCACACGTTTGACTATTGCGTTATCACTTGTCTTTTTGAATGATAAGCAGAGCTGGGTGTCATCAGCATAGCCATGATTGTTCAGACTGTAGGTTCGGATTAGCTGTGCCAGAGGTATGATGTATATTAGGAACAATAGTGCACCCAACACAGATCCCTGTGGTACAGACCACAGGATTTCCTGATTTTCGGAGAAGTCATCATTGATTTTAATCCTCTGTTTCCTGCCTAGCAGGTACGATTTGAACCACTGTAGAGCAGATCCTTTAACTCCAAGAACTGACTCCATCCTATATAGAAGGATCGAGTGATCTATTGTATCGAAAGCAGCGCTAAGATCGAGTAACACAAGGATGGCGACCCCACCCTGATCGAGAGTGCGAAGGATGTCGTTCTGTACCCGCACAAGTGCAGTCTCGGTGCTATGACATGCTCTGTATGCCGACTGCATGGGTTCATGCAGCTGATTAAAAGTCATGTAGTTGGTAAGCCTTGCCGCAACTACCCTTTCCAATACTTTTGACAAGAATGATAAGTTGCTTACAGGACGATTGTTCTTGAGCACTTCCGGGTCGAGATCATCTTTCTTCAGTAACGGAGTGACTAATGCCTGTTTCATGGAGTCAGGTACGTTGGCACTTTGTAACGACAAATTCACTAAAATCATAACCATTGGAATAAGCTCTTCCAACGAGTCTTTCACTATCCAAGTGGGAGCGGGATCTAGAGAGCAGCTCTTAGTCGGTGATTTTGCTATGATTTTGCGAACACGTCTCTTCCGACCAGGAGTTGCACACATTACACGTGTGACGACGGTCACACAAGGTATGCCTAGAGCAGCAACCACGTGCAATCCAAGGCTCGGAAGGAGAAGGGTGGGTGGTAAAATTTGGGCAGGGCGAAGCCCCACACCGAATCTGAGAGGTGGGACGGTCCGCAGTGGGACCCACACTGTAAACACTGTCCGATGACATCGTCGAAGATCAGGACAAAAGAAGACAGAAACGCAGATATATACACAGGTTAGATACACAATTTTACCTGTCTCAGCGAAGTAAAGTATGTTCACGTTATGCTCGTATGTCTGTACTGTACCGCTCTAGTTCTAAGAAGAACGAGCGTAATTCTCGAGAGCGTGAGTTCCGATCGGCAGAGCGAAAATGGCGCCAAAAAGAGAAGAGGATGAAGGGGCATGCGCCAACCGTGACGTCATGAATGATATTAGTGCGGCCCCTAGCGGGAATCACGCAAACTACGGTCTATTTTTTTTATTCTAAGGCTATATCCATAGGGAGAGACTTCCAAATAAGAGCCTTCCTTTTGGGTGACCAGAGCAAGCCCTGGAGATAGCTTCCAATGTGAGCAGGTAAGAATTTAGATATAATTTTAACATAAAACTAAGACTTTCCCATTGGATGAAATATGCCAAACCAAATATTTGACCAAATACACATGGTATATTATGCACAGGAAACCCATTTAAAGGACCGCACTGATGAGGAAGTAATGGCAAAATTCACATGGCCAATAAAAATGGAACACATTGGGGTGGGGATAACTTCATTTTGACCCATAATTTGTATGGGTAATCAGCAATCCGAATAATCAACTGGGATTTTCCTATCATAAAGCTAGGTTAATTAGCTGCAGCAAACCCACCGATGTCCCCTTAGCCCCTGCCATCTCACCCCCAACAATCGACCCAACATTAATCAAGGAAAAATTGAGAGCATGTGGCCATGAGTCTGTTAGGATACATCAAATGCATTGGGCTGTAATATCCAAATATCCAGATGGATAAATAAAATATCATTTTTGGCAAAATAGGACCATGTATATGCAGATCAATTAAAAGTAGACTAAGGCTAGTAGAGTAGTGAATTCATGTAGACAGCCATGCACATATATACATACATGCACTAGGTGACCAGCAGGGATTAATAAAGTGTGTAGGCAGTTGTTGTGTAACTGTGAAATCACGATTTTAGAGTAAATTACTATAAATTACTCAATAATCACTGAAATGTCAAATGATCTACATATGGTACTTTGTTTTTATATAAGGTTTTTAAGCGAGGATTTCTATTTTTGAATATTGTCAATTTTTTTCTCCTAAACCCGTTACCCGTACGCGCCCTTAAGGTCATACAATACTCTAAACCGGCATCACCTTTTGAGCATTGGACAAACAAATAATCAATTACAAATTAACTGACATCACTGCCAAATTTGAAAAAAAAAATTACAAAAACAGAATTTTATTTAATATGTACCACTGTGATTATACCTGCCTATTATAAATGGTACATTAAGAGACTGAATGTTTTTGGCTTCAGTGATTTTCATCTTCATTGAAATTGATGTGACACATTTCCAGAAAATGTGCATGATAATTTATGGGGTTCCTTTACTCAACAATATTTCATATAGGAATAGGCATACATGGTAACGATTGGGTAACTTTTACATTTTTATAAAAATCTGCCAAAAAAAGTCATATTTCACAAACTTTAACCATCTATGGTTCAAAAACTAACACTTTGACCTATCATTTCCTTTATGTCCCCTTGTTAAGAGCACTGTGTAAATGGTTTAGACAAATTTTGTTAAGAATTAAACTCTGCAAAAAAAATTTCAACATGGCAGCCGAGAGTGGTATTTCAGGCAGTGACATTATCTCTGAAGGGATACATTTACTAAAGAAGGAAACCAATTTTGAAGAATTAGATGTTCATGAAATAAAAATAAATTGCATTATTTTTTCAAAAATGCTGATGATGGACCCTGTAGATTGGGGAGAGAATAAAATTAAGAAATAAATCAATATTTTATTGAATTTTTGAATATTTTTTTGCTGTCCATTATCATTTCAAACAGAAAAACAAGAAATGTTTATATGAGTGCAAAAGTTCTTTTGATATCAATATATGTCATTTCTATTTGTGAACTTAGATATAAGGTATGACAATAATCAACTTTATATCTGGTGTGAATAAGGTATGCTTTTATTTGTATGGTTTCCCTTAGGGGCAGACCATCTGATATTATGGGAGAAGCAGGGATTGACATTTTCAGGCAGGAACATTCATTTTTTGACCTGGTTTGATTTTTTTCTTCTCTGGCAGAGTCATAGGTTTTCAATTTTCAGGGCCAGAACATATTTTTCATAATTTTCAGGGCAAGAATATTTCTTTTTTTCTTGATTTTTGATTTTTTTTACCTAGAAAAGGATAACCTTCATTCATATTCTAATATCTGATATGTGTAGAAAAAGAACAATACAACTGAAGGAATATGACTGAGAAATATACATGCATGTACATGTAAGTTTGTAAAGTAAAACTATTTTTCATATTTTATGAGGGGAGAATCTCAAGAAACCCATGTACTCACACACACATATATATATATATATATATATATATATATATATATATATATATATATATATATATATATATATATATGGCAAGCATTTTAGAGTTTATTAAGTATTTTTTTATAATTATTAATATTCATAGATATCAATAAATGATTTATACATATAGGAAAATACTTGTAAAATACTAGAAATCATTTATAATATTTACAATTCATTTTCTGATATTTATAAATAATCCACATTAATAGATATTAAGATATCACTTCTTAATATTAATAGTTTTTTTTTTTGTATTTATAAATCATTTTCTAGTGTTTATGATTTTATGAATCATTTTCTGGTATTTATAAATGATTTTTTTAATAATTGTAAATGCAGTACTTACAAATATTAGAAAATGAATTATAAATACTAAAAAAATATTAAATACCAGAAAATGATTTATAAATACAAGAAGATCGTTTATAAATACTAGTAAATGATTTATTTGTATTTATAAATGTGCATGTTTTTTGGATGCTAAGAATCATCTTTTAATATTTATAAATCATTTTCTGGTATTTATAATTGGTCGCATTTATAAAAAATAGGAAATTATTTATAAATACTAGAAAATGAATTATGCAAATAGTGCATTTCCTGTTATTAATAAATCATTTTCTTGTATTTGTTAATATTTATATTACAAATTGATAATGATAATCATTTTCTTATGAACCCACCCCCTCCCAACACAGGGAACCATATTCAATCAGAATATCTAACCCTTTCATGCTCACAAGTTTCTCGATGTGTATGACCTTAAGGTATGACAATAACTTGCTGTTAATTCATTTTGGATCAAATAACTTGTAAGCAATTTTTAGTTCTTGTTCTGTAGTATAACTTTTAATACTTTCTAATATTTGTAAATACTGTATTTACAAATATTAGAAAATCATTTATAAATACCAGAAAATGAGTTATTAATGCAAGAAAATCATTTATAAATAGTCTACTAAAAAAAGAATTATCAATATTAAGAAATGACTTCTTGATAATCATAAATGTAGATTATTTATAAATATCAAAAAAATTATTATAAATATTAGAAATGTTTTTTAGTATTTACAATTTCTAATATTCATAAATCATTCATTAATATTTATAAATATGAATATCTATGAATATTTTCAAATATAAAAAATGCCTAAAGCTCACGATGCTTTTCATATGTGTGTGTATGTGTGTGTTTATGTATGTAAGTTTCTACATGTAGAGGTAAAAAACTTCAGAACTTTATTTGCACTGTCTCCTATAGGGGCGCACCATTTGATAATCTGGTGAAGCAGGATTGACCTTCACGATTTCAAGCAGGAACATATTTGGCTTCTAGGATTTCAAATTTAGGAGCAAGTAAATCCTTGTGCGTGCATCACATGGGTCATAATGGGTCAGAGGCACACTGTCTTAGGTAAGGGGTCTGGGGCAAGCTCCTGCAGAATGGTGGATGGGGCTATCCTTTTTTGACTTGGTCAGATTTTGTGTTTCCTCTGGCAGAGATTTCTTTCTTCTGCAGAGTCAGAGGTTCTCAATTGTTATGGCCAGAAGTGGTCCACCTCTCAGGGGCTGCTTCAACAGTGGTATTCAAACTGGACAATTACTATGATAAAATCAACATAAAGGATTAAAAAATCAACATATAGGGTTAAATCAAATAAATATTATCTGTGATTTCTGCAAGTTCAAATGAAAGCTCTTATAACACTTGCTCACCCTTACGAACTCTGATGTTCAGCTGACTTGAGTACCATGTACTCACAAATGAAAGTCTATAAAAACAGACTTTTACTGTGAAAGTATATTCAAATATAGTTTCACCTGCTTCAGTTTGTACAAAAATGTTCAAAATATTTCAGTAAAACTTTTTGTTGGCCTGTCTTCCAGCTTTGGTTAAAAGATATGTTAACTGTGACCCGAACAGTTGAACGCACTAGAGAGGGATTTGTGTTTTAGTGACCCATTGCTGTGTTTTAGAGAGATAGATAAAAAATGTTCCACAGATACATTATTCACATTAAGCAATCATTCATTCATTCATTCATTCATTTAAAGGTTCCATCAAAAATATCACAAATACACAGTGAAAGTACCGTGTATTGTACTGATCGAATTCAATATGTCATATACCAGGTTCAGCAGGTTGATACAGGTATGTATATTATTTATTTGAATTCCCCTGATAACTCCAATGGTGAATATAATAAAGGCCTATAGAAATACTTATGAAACAGACTGAGATAATTAAGTTTGTAATTATTTTATTTTGAGATTGGAGGGGTCATCATAATTTTTTTCTTCTCTGGCAGAGCCAGAGGTTTTCAATTTTCAGGGCCAGAACATTTTTTTTTATAATCTTCAGGGCGAGAATATATATATATATATATATATATTTCTTGATTTAGAAAAGGAAAACTCCACATGCTTCAGATTGTACAAAAATATTTCACTAACATCTATTGTTTGTCTGTCATCCAGCTTGGGTTAAAAATATGTTAACCCTGGCCTGAGAAGTTGAACACACTTAGGAGAAATTTGTGCTAAAAAGGCCCATCTCTGTGTTTTGGAGAGATAGATGTGATTACAATTTTTTAAATGTCCCACAAATACATTATACACATTTTAGATTATGTGTATAGTTTATGAAAAAATGCAGCTTTGGAGTATGAGGCCTAATAAAAATTGTTCGTTTCCTGTAACCCTACCCTAACAAGTTTTTATTCCAAAAAAATCACTAGGCTAAAGATTTTTCCCCCCTTCCAACTCCGAATCAATGTAAAACATGCATAAAAAACACATTTTTGACCAAAAAATGCAAAAAAACTTTTTACCCACCTACCTACCCTATTTTTTCCAGACCGTTACAGGAAACGAACATTTTTTTTCTTGGCCTGAATGAAATGTGAGAGAATGTCTTGTTTTTATAGTGAATTCCCATGGTAACTCCAATTATGAATATAATAAAGACATATAAAAATATTTATGAAAAAGACTATGCACATGTGATAACAATTACCCAACTCCTTTGACCTAGAGTGTATAATTAGCCTTCATTCATATTCTGATTTCTGATATGTGTAAAAAAAGAACAGTACAACTGAAGGAATATGACTGAGAAATATACATGCATATACAAGTTTGTAAAGTAATAAATCAACATGTTTAGTTTGTAATGTAATAAACATTTTATGAGGAGAGAATCTCAAGAAACTCATGTACACACACACACGAAAACACACACACACACATATATATATATATATATATATATATATATATATATATATATATATATATATATATATATATATATATGGCAAGCATCTTGAGAGTATTAAGTATTTTTAATATTTGAAAATATTTATTTCTATTTATAAATATTAATAAAAAAATTATACATATTAGAAAATAATTGTAAATACTAGAAATCAGTTCTAGTATTTACAATTCATTTTTTTATATTTATAAATAATCCACATAAATAGATATAAAGTTGTCACTTCTTAATATCAATAATTCTTTTTTAGTATTTATGAATGATTTATCATATTTGAAATACTTTATAAACTCTCCAAGTGCTTGTCATATATATTTGTACATGTGGAAGTAAAAACTTAAAAAAACACAATTTAAAAAAAAAGTAATGTTCATAGAGCAAAATATATTTCTCTTCATTGCCTATACTAGTATGTTGATTTGCTGTTAAATTGGCTATTTGTAAATTTATTTAATATTTTCGGGATCTCTTTGACAAATTTCTATAAAGCCTAAAGCCAAACTTGGTTAAATCTGAGAGAAGTAGACAGGGGATGTATTTCTCTGGTTAAATTGAACAGTTCACAACTCATATTTTTCTCCACTATACTGTCTATGGTCGCCTTTCTTTCATAGCGAGAATCCCGCCAACCTATTATTCTTGAATAGCTTAATGTTATTGTCAGATCTACCTTTATTCGGTTTTGTTCAGTCATAAAGAAATGGCTGGTTCGGCTAGAGTTCATTGCCTAAACCGCCATGATGAAGACATGCATTTTGGAATTCCCGCGACGGAGTTCCCCAAGATGACGTCATCGAATTGTGTGTACTTCTGACGTATGAGGAATGGTGACGTCACGCTACATAGATGCAGGACACCGTATTCAGGGAGGAATACGGTGTCCTGCAGGGTGTCCTGCAGCTATGTAGCGTGATGTCACCTTTCCTCATACGTCAGAAGCACACACAATTCGATGACGTCATCTTGGGGATATCCATCGCGGGAATTCCCAAATGCATGTCTTCATCATGGCGGTCTAGGTAAATGAACTCTAGCTAAACCAGCCATTTCTTTATGACTGAACATAACCGAATAAAGGTATAGATATAGCAGGAGCGAAGACCAGCTGTTTCTGACATAAACATTTAGCTATTTAAGAACTTTGTTGGCGGGATTTTCGCAATTAAAGAATGGCTACTATAGACAGTGTAGAACTTAGAAGAATATGAGTTGTGAACTGTTCAATTTAACTACTAAGTTTAGCCAGAGAAATACATGTCTACTGCTCTCAGGTTTAGCTTAAGGCTTTATAGACACTTTGTCAAAGAGATACTGAAAACACTTAATACATTTCCAAATAGCCAATTTAACATAGCAAATCAACACTAGTATAGGCAATGAAGAGAAAGATATTTTGCTCTATGAACATTACTTTTTTTTAAATCATGTTTTTAAGAGTTTTTACCATAACATGTACAAACATATATGGCAAGAATTTTAAAAATTTATTAAGCATTTCAAATATCAATAAATGTTTTTCTAATATTTATAAAGTACTTTCTAATATTTATGAATGACCACATTTACAAATATTAGAAAATGAATTATGAATACCAGAAATGATTTATACATACTAGAAAATGATTTATAAATACTAAATATAAATAGGCCTAATAAAAAGGCATTTTTAGTAAGTATTCATGAATTATTTTCTAGTATTTATAAATCATCTTCTTGTATTCATGAATAATATTCTGATATTTACTATTCATTTTCTAATATTTGCAAATACTGCATTTACAAATGCAAGAAAATGATTTATAGATCAGGAAATGATTTATGAATACAAGAAAATCATTTATTAATAGGTAAAAACTAAGAATTCTGATAGAATTGTAAATACTAATAAATCATATTCTAGTATTTATAATCTTTCTCTTGAATTTGTATTCACAAATACTAATAACTGAATTATAAATACTAGAAAATGATTTATAAATACTAGAAATTGTTAAAGATTTACAAATACTAATAAATCAATTTCTAATACTAATAAATGACTTTCTTGTATCTAACTATTCATAAATCAATTTCTAATATTTGAAAATATTTACAAATACTAATAAATGTTTTATAAATACTATAAATTGAATTATAAATACTTAAAATTGTTAAAGATTATCAGATACTTGTAAATCAATTTGTAATACATGAATTAATATTTACAGATACAAGAAAATGATTTATTAATACCAGAAAATGCACTATTTGCAAAATTTATTTTCTAGTATTTATATATGATTTCCTATTATTTATAAACGCGGCCAATTATAAGTACTAGAAAAGGATTTATAAATACTAGGAAATCATTTATAGAAACTAAAAAAAAAGAATTATTAATATCAAGAAGTGACTTCTATATATCTATTTATGTGGATTATATTTATAAATATCTAAAAATGAATTGTAAATACTAGAAATGATTTCTAGTATTTACAATTATTTTCTAATATGTATAAATCATTTATTAATATTTATAATTATAAGTAATTATAAGTAAATATAAAAATACTTACTACTCTCAAAATGCTTGCCATATATATATATATATATATATATATATATATATATATATATATATATATATATATATATATATATATATATATATATATATATATATATATATATATATATATATATATATATATATATATATATATATATATATATATATATATATATATATATATGTATATCCCTGATATACCAGAAGTACTTAGGCCTAGACTCTCAAAATGCTTGCCACATATATATATATATATATATATATATATATATATATATATATATATATATATATATATATATATATATATATATATATATATATATATATATATATATATATATATATATATATATATATATCCCTGATATACCAGAAATACTTAGGCCTAAAAAATTGTTTGTTTCTTGTTTCCTATTTTTTGGCCCAACCCTTAATCATTTTATGACATTTTGAATAAGAAAAACGCAGTATTCCAAATGAAAAACAACTCAACTATGAGCCTACCATTTATCACTAAAAATATTTCTTACAATAAAAAATAATTCCTACCTATACCTACCTTAATTTTTTCTAACCTTACTAAAAATAAGATGTGAATCCATGCACAATTCCTGTCTGTTTTGATAGTATCTTAGGAGATATTTTTCATGGTGCCATCCTTGGTGAGAATCAAGTAACTATAATATATTTACCAAACTGGTATACAACATTTCATCCTTATATTACTTGTCTATTATATATTCTATGTGTATACATATTATTTGTTACTGAGTGCAAGTGCATATATTCTTTGTGGAACTACCCAAATATTTCTTATGTAGATACCCACTGAAATTATAGGTTTTCAAGTCTGTGTGAAGTGTCCTTAATTACAGATTCTTTATAACTTGTCAATATAGTTACCCTTGCTAATTGCTAAATATTATTTTCATGATAAATATACTATATGATCTTTTTACTAAAATGTGTACTTGGAAACTTGATGTTTTTGTGGAACTTTGAAATTGAGTTACTTGTTACTTTATCAAAGAAAAACACTTTTCACGTTTCTCATATTCAGAACTACTGAAATGCTCACAACTATAAAAACAGGTAAATTGGATGTGATGAGTAATGAAATAGCTATTCTGGGAAGAGATCTTAGCAGTTTTTGCAAGATAAAAGGGGGGGGGGGTCACTTGGAAAAAATTCAGGTAATGGAGCCAAAAATACAAATATCTTAGTTTGCACTACCATTTCCTGTGATTAGTCCATGTGTGGCACTAAACGATCTGTCACTGTAGGTTTTCATTTTGGTTCTCGGATCACAGAGTAATTCTTGGATGTTGACATTTCTTAAAAAAAAAATTTCCAGGCGCCGACATACACATCAACCATATTTTTCTCTTCATCAGCTTTACTAGTGAATGGATGAAAATATTTGTGCTAAATATTATGTAGAAGCATGTAACCTATAAGCCCTAACCCTTTTCTATCCAGCAATAGCTTCATTTTTAAAGATTGACCTATCAAAAAAAGATGGATTTTTATCCTTTGCTTTGTTTGTCCGAAACAAAGGCGTCCCATACATAGACACCTTTATACCTATAATAAATGGGTAATATTTTTTCATCCAATTGTGGTTCAGAATGAATTCATATGGATAGGGACCCTGTATAAGTACTTTGGGGAAGCTGTGTCTGCTTTTGACTGAATAGGAGGAGTAACATTGGAAGTTTGTTGCCCACAACCTAAAATGTCCCATACATAGACACCTAATTTCTTGTATGTATTCCCTTCTGAAGAGAAAAGCATGTTATGGGGTTTTGAATTAAAGGGCAAACATCATGTGCTTATTTCCTATGACTGTCATAGACAACACATTTCCACTTTTTGACATTAAAAAAACTATTTAAGTGAATTTATCTCTAGTTTATGGAAGTAAAAGTGGAGGCCTTTATAATGACGGACAAGCTAAATGGCTTAATTAGGATAATTTCTGGAAAAAGCAATTCTGTTGCTCTGTTGCAGCTTGATCAAGCCCAAAAGAGTAGGTTAAAAATTGGTGCTCTCATGACTTAATCTCTCACCACATATGTTTGTACTATCAGGTATCAGTATAATTCCTGATGTTACCATTGTTCTGGGAGAAATGGGGGATTTTCCCTATGTGCTGAGGTCAATCATCCAAAAGAGTGGATAGATATTACCAAAATATACATTAACCATAATTCATAGAGGCTTAAGATGCATGAATTTGTTAATATATGTCTATTAACTAGATGAATAACCCCAAATATGCCAAAAAGGGTATCAAAAGGATTTTAAAAATATTTCCTGAAATAAAGTAATACAGGGTCTGGTTGACCCTTGATCATAGGATGCTCTCCCTCTATTGCAGTGTCAGAACTTTGGAAGTGCAATTGATGATAGCATGTTAAGAAACCAAAAATACCTAAAGTTGCACCTCAAAGTGTGGGCGATACAGATGCATCAAGGCCTAAAAAAATTAATTGCTTGTTTCCTGTAACGGTCCGAAAAAAAATAGGGTAGGTAGGTTGGTAAAAAAAAATCATTTTACAGTATTTTTTTTGGTCAAAAATGTGTGTTTTACGCATGATTTACGTTGATTGGGAGTTGGATGGGCGATAAAAACTTTAGGGTAGGGATTTTCTTGAATAAAAACTTGTTAGGGTAGGGGTACAGGAAACAAACAACTTTTTTAGGCCCAATATAAACCAGTTTAGATCTGTGCCTGGTGTATAATATTTTTGTCAAACATCTGAAATCAAGTTGATTTCGCTCAGACACACATGGATGGGACACTTTGACACAAATCCTTCTGCAACTTCTCACATTAGGTATTGCATGTTTTAACCGCAACTGGATAACAGGCAGACTATATCTTACATTTAGATATTTTAAATAATTCTGTACAATTTGAAGTAATTAACTCTTTCCTAGTGAAAGTTCTATTTTAGTCTTTGTTTTGAATAGTTTTGAAATTTTATTTGTAAGTGTATGACATTCAAGATATCTGATCATCATCAGGCGATCTCCCTTTTTGTTTCAATTGCCCAACTGCAAAAGTAAGGAATTACCATGCACCCAAAAATCAAACCCCGACAAATATGTAAAGAATCATGAAATGAAGAGATGCTGCTTTGCTTTGGTAAGTGGACGAGTGTACTGGCAATGCTGGTATGAGTACATCATCTTCTTGAGTACATCATTTCCTAGAGTTATTTTTTTCCATGAGTCAGTAATTAGCATAGTCCTACAATTGCATTGAAAAATTAAAGCAGTATTTCCTATCTTTCAATGAAGATAACTTGTGTGTTATTATTTTTTTTTAATATATTTAAAAATATCAATTAGCCACTCAGAAATTCTGTTTTAAGTAGCAAACTCCTTGATAAAGAAAATTGTTCATCATCATAAAGATTATTACGGAGGCTGTCCTAATTACTTAACCAATATATAGGACAAATTTAGTATCAGGTTGACTTTTTGGTGCAATATATAATAACTGTCATTTAATTGGTTACAAAAAATATGCAAATCTGTCGAGGTTCCTGTTCAGAATATTGTACAGTATCTGGGATTAGGAATAGATCATCTTAATGTTAATGTTAGACTTAATTTTGTATGAACCTTCAACCCATGTAGAGCATGATTTAATTTAAATTCAGCCTCCTTTTTTAATATTAAGGAACAAGGCGCCTATATTGATAATACATCTGGAAACATTGGGTAAAAGCAAAATAATCAAAAATAGAACTTTTACCATATGAATGAAAATTGATTCTTGTTTATTTGAAGTCACATGAGCAATATCTGGGGTTGAAAATAACTAATTTGATATTTACCGTTGACTTGTTTTGAATATACACCTAACCAATTTGGAATATGTAGTACGTTTTGATAGGTAAATTGATTCCATCGTCTTCATTATCAAAGAAATATTACTATCAAATACATTAAGTTTATCTTTCATAATAGCCAAATAATCATTTCTTTTCAGAACAAATTTTATCAAAAACAGTTGTTCAAGACCCCCCCCCCCAACCCACATTTATGCACCAGTCAATTGAATCCCTGGGAGGGGGGGGCCGGGACTTGGCCGGGAAACACGGTGCTTCTGCTAAATACTGCTTAAAATAGCTGCCCGGTGTACCGGGATTACTGTGATTTATTGCTGTCCGTCGTGGCGGTGCATGCTAGGCGGGGATTTGAATAGTGACGTCATATTTTGCTGCCACGATTCCAGTGGGCCTATCAGCCGGGCGCACCCGGCCTGTGCTAGGTCCACTGTGTTAACCAACTACGGACCTTCACCCGGGGGACTTCCCGGCGCGGGAGAATGAGTACACAAAAGCAGAATTTTCACAGTCACATGGTGCTGCAGGTGTTTAATTATGGACGTTAGGTGTTTGATATAAGTAATGTGAAGGGTGTCTTCTCCAAGTCTAAAATTTTATTTTTATAACTGCTGAAGGTTTTGTTATTTGTTATGTAACTGCTAAGATTTTTGTGGTTTATTTTCACAAAATAAAAAGTTGAAATCTTAGGAACTTGTGTATTCTTGTTGAGCATGCCCCAGGGGTGGGGCATACTGTCACAGAATTGGTCCCTGCCAGTGGGGATGAGTGCTATTTATTGATTTTTTCCTGAGCAGTATCCCCGCATGTCCCGGCCCCCCCCTCCCAGGGATTCAATTGACTGGTGCATTACTGTTATTTTGAGCATCCTTGCTGTTTTGGTCTCAATTGGTTTCTGAATTACAACATTATAATTTGTCAAAAAAGAACAGGAATGCTGTTCCTGTAAAAAAGTTATCCTCAGAAAGAAATCTTGGAAGTTGATAACTTATACTGCCTGATAAGAGAAAATGAGGTACTTAGCTTTTTACCATCTGGATAGAAGGATTTTGAATTCATTAAAAACTCTCACCCTTAATTTTGGCAAGATAGTCCAAAAAAGAAAAATGAATAAATAATTATTTCGGACTGAGCAAACTCTAAAAAAAGGATCACACCTTGGATGAAGAACATATTTTTCATTTATCTAAGATCGCACTTAAGGAATGATAATAATACTATGATCAATAACACTAAATAAACATACTACTACTGCTGATAACCGCCACGCCTCATTCTACTTGCCTTTTTATTCTCTTATAAATCTGTAGCAATGACTATTTTGAGACAGGTTTGAGGTTAAAATCATAGCAATGTGTATGCCATTATTGTATTATATTTTCGATCAAGCTATGCCTAATGCTATCTTTTCTTATCAAGCATGCCCAGGAAGCGTTCTGCCAGCATTATATTAATGCATATTAAATGAGATTACAACACGGCCAAAATTTCTATTTAGAATGTGTTTTCCTGTCGCAAAGCCAGAAAGTACATGATGTCGCCCTCCTAGTCCTTAAACAGCTGAGCGAGCAGTCTCAGCGAAGGGAGATACCGCAAGGGGAATCCCCCCGTATGACGTCATCGGGTTTTGTGTGGAGAATCGTGACGTAGCACTACATAGCTGCAGGATTCTAGTATGATCCGCTAGAGGTCGCTAGTGCTACTAATCTCGTTCTGAACTCGTCAGGTGATTTCCCTTTCCCTTATTCGCGCCAAAATCAACCGTTCATTTTGACAGATTCAACGAACCAGCGAACAGGTAAAATCTCTCTTCAAAAAAGCAGCTTTACTTATTACTTATTACTTATTACTTATTACTTGTATTGTTTTAATAGGGCGCTGGCGTTTAAAAAAACATTTTTTTGGAAGTATTTTCTAGAAAGGTTAAATAGCTGTTTTCAGAGCTGCACTGACTCAAGTCCGTCACGGAGGTAGATCAATTCATGTCGTCATGAGCTTACCACGGTTTGACTCGTGAGTTTCGGACACGCATTTTAAAATGAATATTTATTATTCCGCCCAGCAATTAAAGAAGAATACTTACAGATGGAAATTTTCTAACATTCATATTTGTATTTCATTTCAAAATGTGCTGGCGTAGAAGAATAAATATCTATATTTACATCATGCTACTTTTAACAGGGTTCATCATGAGCATCCTTTTAGAATCATTAAATACATGTCTTTCCAGCAACTCATTAGGCAGCTTTTTCATTCTAAATTACATAAGTTTGTAACTTATGAATGCAGGTAGGTGAGCAGGTGTTTTATCAGTTTTGATTAGGATATTGGTTTCTGTTGTTTTTTTAGATGGATGGATGTTACATGAATATACTCTTTATATATAGGTAGCTTTATCCTGGCAGGAAACATTTATCTACAATTATTTACTCCAGTCACTTTAATGAAAGACAGCCAGCTACATTTTGTGTAAATGTAGTCCCTGTAGTACCCTAAGAGAATTGCATCAATGGAGATTTTTTTTCTTAGTTCACTCGCTCACAAATGAATAATTTATGATATTCATAACAAGAACACATACTTTAAAGAATTGAATGTCAACTTACATCAAAATTATTTCTATAATGTGGGTTATCATGCATCCATGATGACCTGGCAAAAATACAAATAAGAAAAATTCCATCTGTTACATGACAGGAATTGCGCACACTGAACTAAAGGAAGTCAATAAATGCCACTTTCGGACTACTAAAGGGCCCGAGAACTCCTACATCAAGTTGCTAACTATTGTATCATATAATTCCTGTCGCCTAGACAGGAAGCACGGCTGTATCACAGTGTGCCATCGTCCTGGAGACTACACAAGTGGAGTTTCCAGGACTGTTGGCAGTGTGGCCATATCCTGTACTGTAGATACACTTTTACGTCACTGGTGACTTCAGTTCAGTCAGGATATTCATTTTAAAAGACTATAATCACCAATTTTGACTGATCTAATCATTTAGTTTAACTAATTGTAGCCTTTCTCAATTTGTCATCGGATACTATGGAGACTACGAGTCGACTCACATTGATAGAATCTTATACAAAGGTTGTGGTTGTTCCTAACCAGTAAATGAAGGGTCAATTAATTTGAGGGTGCAATTGAGGTCATGTTTATAATGTGTAGGAGAAATTAAGATGCTCAGAAGGCACAGACACAATTATTCTTTGGTAATGAAAAACCCAGAGTAGAAAATGCTGCCCTGGTATGAATGCGACTTGAGGCTTTCTTAAAGTTGCCAATGACTTGGGGTTAAGCAGAGGTTTCCTTAAATTCTCCAATGTACTTTGCCTCTTACAATTGGTGTGTCACAAATTTGCCTGAGTATGGCAGAAGAAAAGACTAAAGCATATTCCAAATCCTCAAAATTGCAGTTAGTCAATGAGTGTCTTTGGTTTGATTAACATTTTACAACTTAAAATACATTAATACCAGGCTCCACAGGAGAACTGGATGAAAGTTTTTATGATTTAACCTGTTTAACCGATTTAATCTTGGAGACTATGCTGGTATATAAATTACGCTAAGATTTCCATTGGTAAATGGCAATATCAATACAAATGTTGATAAAGAATGCTGCTCCTTTTCTTACTTTGACTCATAAACACCAGTTGATGCTATATATAAAACATGTTTCTATTTCCGTGATCTGACCCTGGGTCAGTGGTAGACTCATGGCAGACCTGTGGGTGACTGTAACCACCATTCCACCACAGGTCAGCCACGTGTCTACCAGGATGCTAGGTTAGTACATGGGAGGTAGGAGGCACTGTCTAGGTTATGTGGTCAATATGTGGTAGTTACACGGTAGTCTGTTGGTTATGGACCAATCACAAGACAATCTTGTATAACAGAACTATCTAGTTTCATTTCATACATTTTTATGGCACAAAATATTACAATTTATTTTTAAGGGACTGCCATCAACAAGCCCTACTGTCAATTCATTGTGGGCTGAAAGAATCTATGAAAATATTCATAGTCAAAATTACCATATTCTGGGATGTGTTTAATTTTGTAGTAATAAGACACAAAACATGGTCCTTCATTGTGTGTCCTGATTAGAGACTGGTTGATTTGCGCTTGATAGCGGGCAGTGCTTTTACATGCTTCTCTTTCCTTGACAGCTGATGCCTCAGCCTTGCTTGATCTGAACTTTGGCGCTCCCGCTGCCCCTACAGGCGAGAGTAGACCCCAGACCTCAACTACACATAATATACTAGATGATCAGCTTGCAGCATTAGGTAAGGCTCACTTTATAGTGCTACAGGCAAAGAATCATTAGATCTGAACTTAAGCGCCCCCACTGCCCCAACAAAAATGAAATGTGTGACAATTTATGAGTGCTTCAACAGTACCAAATTGTTTGATCAACTCCAAATCTTACTGAGATCATTAATGGTGGCTCAAGAATGTGCTACAGGGTTTGGGAATTGCTGTTTAAAAGTCTGTGCACCCCTAAATAGTCTTCAAGGGAAAGGAAGGAGAATTGCCACAGCTCTTGCACTAGCCTAACTTCCCTTCTAGCAGGGATTCCATTGAATAGTGTTCATACAGTTTTGAATGTGTATTGGAGTACATCTCTGGACATCTCCCTTTGCAAGAGGGTTTTTGAGCATTTAGGCTTGTCTATGAGTTGACATGCCAGATGGGAACATGTTTACCAGCTCCTGTTTTATTTTGCCTGCATGTGGGTCAGTTAAAGAAGTAAAATAATTGTGAATGATTCGAAGCTGGAAAGAGTAACACTAACCATATAATGAGGAGCTGTCATGGCAGGTCCAAGCAGTCCTAGGTTAAAGCATGATAGGGACAACGTACTACTACATGTATGTATGTATCACTTGGGTTTAATTTTTGTATAGTACTCTTTTCATAAGGCAACAATATCCCCTTATTTTGCTACTTTACTTTAACCAGGCAGCTGACTTTGATAAGAAGTGGATTTTGGTTAATTGGAGATATTTACATTTGAACATGCTAAATTTAAGCAGTTTAGGCTTCTGCTGGGAGGAGGCATGTTGCCAGCTAATGGTCACTTCCTGTGACATCACACATGTAGCACACTTAGCTCTCACGGGCCAGTTCTGTCTCTGATCAGATAAGGATGGATGCATGGTTGTCTTGTACAACTTCACAGCTGAAAGTCCTTCTAGTGAACTCTACTGACCTATAAATAGAGCCTCAGGACAGGTGTGACATCACAAAGTAACAAGATAGCGCCCTCCCCTCCCACACAATGAAATGCTGTTCACTGTGGGTTTGAAATGCAATCACTCAATAACCATTGAGCACTTCATTGTCAATGAGGGGTCATTTTAAACCTTGAGACAATCTCTTCTATTAGGATGTGCAATGCTTTTGGATTTACTTTCCCTCTGAGTCTTAAAGATTGTGATACCTTTTCCCCTAAAGGAACTTCAAGGGATCCCCAGTGTTAAGATGTTCTATGCAACCATACCCGAATCTCACAATGTGTCCATTTTGTAAATGTTGCTATCTTCTTCTGTAGACAAGGCTACCAATCCAGCCAATCGTGATGAGAACTGGGACTTTATCATGGCATTCTGCGACCAGGTCAACAAAGAGCTGGAAGGTCCTCAGATTGCCGTGCGGCTTCTAGCCCACAAGATCCAATCACCTCAGGATAGGGAGTCCCTCTATGCTCTCAGTGTAAGTCTCAACAACTTCCTTATGTGTGCCAGCCTTATCCACCAGGGTGTCAGGGTGTCATCTGTAAACTTAAACCCTTCAAAATCATGCATTAGCCATCCAAAGGTTTTGTTGGGAATTTAGAAACACATCAATTTAAAGCAAGTAATAGATTATTTTTCCATCTATAAAAATACTAGGTTATTACCTCAAGATACAGTGTACCGTTTTTTTGCAATAAGTTGATATATGTTTACATTTTTATCAGTGCTTTTAGGTTTCACAGCAGGATAAGGGCTAAGGTACCTTTGAATAGGAGACCTAAAACCTTTATGATTGCCCATTTTGGATGGTTTTAAAAAGGAAAATATAAAACATTTTTTCCAGAAACCTATTACTTAAATGACCAAAATAGTCCATCCATCTTAGGGTACATCTGAGTTACATCTGTAGATGTCTTGGAGCGAATTTTCTCACAAAAAAACACAACTTTTTATACATTTGCTTAATCTTTGTTCTAATATGCATTCATGTTACCCATGCTTTTTTGTTTACTTACAGACATTAGAGTCCTGCGTGAAGAACTGTGGGAAGCGATTTCACCAAGAAATAGGAAAATTTAGATTTTTGAATGAACTAATAAAAGTGGTATCCCCCAAGGTTTGTACTACCCCTTTATCCAATGTATCATAGGTCAAGAGCAGAATATAACTTCCATTTCTTCAACCATTCTAGAAACCAATTAAATTTCATTTAAATAACTCATTCCTTGTTGCCTGTGGCCATTTTTGGGTGATTAAAGTATCGTCAATTACTAAAATGTTGAAAGTCATGTTACACGGAAATGAATAATATTTAGGATTTTATCCAGGTAACGACAAAAAAGATACAATCTCCAATTCAGTTTTGGCAAAACTGTACAGTTTTTGAGTCATTCTGATTTTGTTTCACTGAACAGGTGCAGGCGCATCAAAGACAGTTTTATTTCATATAAATATATATTTATTTTTTAAATGGAATTTGGTTAGTATGCTGACTGAAGAACCGCTTTACAGTGATTATGTTCTATCATGATATATTCCAGTATTTAAAGGGCCAAGCCTGAGATAGCTGAGATTTTTTTCTCTCTCTTTCTTCAGTATTTGGGAGAAAGGACATCAGAGAGGGTGAAGAAGAAAGTGATTGAAGTGATGTACAGTTGGACTACTGGCCTAAAACATGAGTCGAAGATCGTAGAGGCTTATGACATGTTAAAAAGACAAGGAATTGTTACCGAGGACCCTGTTTATATAGATCAGGTAATAGTTTATTAAGCATCATTTCAGGTGTAAGGGGATGATAAACAATGATTGTGAAAATAGCATCTTGTTGCAAGGGATGGCGTACTATAGTAGGCAGCATCTTTGTTGTCTATTAGGGAGGATTGGATCAATGTTCTCAACACCTAGGAGTTGTACTGACATGTTGCATATTGATTTGAAATCATCTTGGGTTTTAATATATAGTTAAATATTTTCACGATATGTGACGATAAGTGAATCCTTGACATGGCACTGCTCAAAACAGTGAGATTAATGGCCCCTTTACATAACTTAAACTAACTTCTGTTTACTAAAATTGTTTATAGATTCATAGAAAGTCAGTTGATTTCCAGTCATTGAGTTCCACATAATTGTGTGGCACATTGTGATACTTAGCCAACCATAACAATCGTATCTTTTGTTGGTAAGGTATCAAGTGGTCAGCAATGGAGTAGACCAGACATATCTTTAAAGTTGTGGAGAGTCTTTGCCTATGTTTTGTGTAAAGGTTATCTGATCTTGGCACACCACACTAAAAGGTTCTCCTTTCCTCCTCTTTTATTTGACCAGTTTTATAAGGTAGAGAACTATAATTATATCATGCTACTATTTATTGCTTAGGCCAAAAAGGGAGTGTTTCAGGTTATTCAATCCTATCTTGAAAAAAATGACTATCTCGGAAAATGTTGGAAGGAAGGTTTATGTGTCAGTGCCTTTCATGAATAGTAGTGATTTATCAAATTGCCAAATATGCATAAAGGAAAATATCCCTGTCTTTTCTCAAATGAATTATTTTCAAACTGTGTGCAATGATTTATTTCATAATTCACGATATTCATTAAATTAAATTACTTTGATTGAATTTGATTTAATTTGTACCTGCCAAACCAACATTTTGCAACTTTCTAATTTTAACATAGTGGCAGGGACTTAGCCAGGACCCGTCCTACCTGTCTTTTAGACAGGTAGTTTCCTAAAAACCTCCTGTTTGGACAGGCAAAAATGTCTATGATTATTTTTCAATTTTGACTATTGGGGTGTAATATCCAAATATTTTCCTAACCAACCAGGACATAGCTGAAGTGTAAAATGCCTTCTTTGACACAATAGGCTATAAGATGTAGCTGGTATAAGGATTTGAAGTAGATAAGTAGCTAAATCTGGACGGGCAGAAATTTCGAAATTGTTGTTTTGGACAGGCATTTTTGAAATCCTGGCTAAGACCCTGCATAGTGGCCTAACTTTTTGCCACCTGTATATCTGAAGCACACCTTTTTGGGCTTCATGCTGCTGAGTTACAAAACAAGTAACTGGCAGAGTTGTATTAGCATTATTGCTTATGCTATTAATTGTTATAGCTAGTTTGAGTTATGTATTTTGGATGCCGTTGTACCTTTATATAACTGTAAGTGAAACTGCCTTAACACTTGAATATAATCTCTTTGAACCAACTGCATGCTACATACATGTGGCTGATGCACTGACCACTGGTCAACAGGAAACCCTGTGACTGACCTATGGTGGACCTTTCCCACAAGTCCCATATATCTGCCACATACATGCCACAGTGTGTGTAAGAATGAGGTTGTTATATGGCAGTCCCTGGGTTGTAGGCCGCTCAGCAGGCACACTTTTGCTATAGAAAATCTAGTGTTCAGCTGCATATGTGGCACAAAAAATTTCAATTACTTTGTAAAGGAATAGCACATGCTGCATAGAAAATTGATCAAAAACTAGTATTGCTTATGAAGTTTAGTATTATAGTTATTAAAGTATGGGTAGCAATTTGCAATGGTAATATATTGTAACATATATATCAAGTGGTTCATTTGTCTCTAAAATATACCCTTTAACAATAATATTTGTCTTCTCATAGGCCATTACCCCTCATTTGTAAGACTCATGAAATTTCTTTCTGTCAGACATTTTATTTGTGAAGATAATTTGTAAACCATCAGCATGATATTTTATACAACTGAATGTTAGAGGGGTCAGAATTAAGTTAAGATCTCTAGGAAGTTGCAGGACTTCTCAAATCGCCATAGCCCAGACTGAACATCATATTGGCCTAGCTTCACTAGATCCTACAGTCCCACATTTCCTAAAACAATTCTTAGGTTGTAAGCTATCTTTCCACCGCTATGTCTTATTTTAGAACTGTACTAAAGGACATCTGATGATTCAAATAGAGTTCTAAATGACTTCAACTAATCATATTTGTAATATTCCTCTGAGCATGATCTTAAAATGTCACTTTTTTCATAGCCAGAAGAGCTACAAAGGCAGATATCATTATAGTCCCACACAAACTTTCAATATGATACATTGATTTTAAATCGATCTAAACTAGTTTCAGATCTGCCCAATCTAATAGACTTATCATTGCCTCTAGCTTTTGAGATAATGAACAATTCTTGCTTATGAGATGTCCTATTGGTAGAAAACTTAGAAAGAATTTTCGCATTGCCTTTTTTTTCTTACTTCAATCTTTTGTTTTATTCTGTAGGTTTCCTTGTTATTTTCACTTTTTCTGGGTTTAACTTTAGCATGCCTAGGTGTGCTGTATTTCTGACTTGATTTTCACTTATATTGACCAAAGAATAGTGTTATGAATCGAGAGGTTTTCTTGGATGGTCATTAGTTAAGCATAACCAACCAATGATTAAGTACTCATGGTTATTGTTATATCTACTATTTACCTTATTTTGTCACTTTGAATGGAAATGATATTTCAGTTGTTGGTTTTCTCCTGTCTCTCGGTTTTGCTGCTTTTTCGATCACCATCTTATCCATTTAGATAATTGAAATGTGTGGACACAATTATTGGTAATTGATTGTTAGTGATCATATAGAAAATTTAACTGAGAAGTGCTGCATCAGTTTGTGTGCACCATTTTAAGTTAAGTACGCATTCTCACTGTTTGATACACTTTGTTAAGGAGTGTCCTGTCAGGGACATATACAGGATAAACTGTCAGCAGCAGTTTAAGTGGGGAACATTTCAAACTCATAATAAATTAAAGTGGCTTTAAGATGATACTTAATGTATTTTTGTGCTTCATGGATGTGTTCAACCATGTTTAAATAACCTGATAGGAAACAGAAAAAAAGACTTTTCTGCCCTACACTTGAAAATGTCTTGAAAAGAAAATGGCAGCAACTCTTTCTTACTATTCTTTTTTGGCGTGTTTCAAAGCTTCATTATTACAAAAGAAAAAAGACAAGACTTACAGAATATTGGGTTGTAATTGCTATGCTTTGTGATCTCTTGATAGGAACCGGTAACTAGTAGCACACCTCCCTTCTTTTATTTTTCTGCTCTTTTTCTTATTCATCCTCAAGACTTTGATTACCTTTAATACCATTCTCACAGATATGAAAACATACATGTAAAAAGCATTTCTTAATTTTTAAAAAAATGTTTGTTGTACTTTTTGTGGATATTCTCCATACTTGGCTTATGAACTTATTAATATCGCTAATGAATGGCTTATCAGCAAATCATTGGAGTGAACCTCTGATTACACACAAAAATTGTGTGAACTTTCAAAATGGATTCAATTTTTTGTTCTGATCACAGTGGTTTACTTATGATGGAAATTCTAATACTCCTGTTTCTTCCTTTTCCAGACGTTTATACCTCCTCCACCTCCAAGAGCTAAAAATACAGTTTTTGAGGATGAGGAAAAAGCCAAAGTAAGTTCCTCACAAGGCCGGTAGTCTGCTCTAGTAGAGAATTAGGCAGGCCAATTACAGTGTACCATTTGTTGCGCAGTTTTCCACCATTCACCCTGAAAACAGCTGGGATATCACAGTCAGGCAGCTGGCTGACACCCAGACATCTGACGTTTTAACCCTTATGCTGCTGCTGGCTAATTTGGCCAATACAAAAAAAATGAAAAATGGCCGAAACCCTGGCACATCGGTACTCATCTGAAAGTGCTCAGCGAGAGCTTTCCAATGAATACCAACTTGACAGGGTTTAGGTGGTTTTCCGAAATCTTTGCATTTCTGTGCCTTGGACGAAAGAAGCTGCAGCATTGGAAGGGTTAAGAAATTGAGCAGGACTTTCAAAATATTGTACAAGGTATTCCTGACCAAAGAAATATGTTCTAAAACATTGTGAATCTTGTAGCATAAAGAAAAAATTCAGTAAATCATCTGTCTATTCTTTCAAGGGCCTTTTCGGTAGCTTTGTTGACAAGATCAAGGGACAAGATGTCTTATGTTTCTTAATCATGAACTAGGTTAAAGGTACCACATTTTCATATCCCATGGTTAAGCATGACATTGCACGATAGATTTGCTGTAGAAATGCATGAAATACATGTCTGCACTTCTCTATATATCTTTGTTTTTATTGTGTCTTTACAGTTACTATCTCGGTTGCTGAAGAGCAAGCATCCTGAAGACCTACAAGCAGCAAACAGACTTATCAAAAATATGGTCAAACAGGTAAGGGAAAAGAAAAAAAATTATAAAAGAAAACAAACCTTGTCAGTTGTGTCAAAAATGATTGGAATCGAGGTAAATAGAACTGTGTAATAATTGTAAGTAGTTATTTAAGAAAATTATGATAATATCAGTATAACTAATGATTGATATTTATTCAATTTAACTTTTTTCAAGATTTTTGACTAATGGATATATATATATATATATATGTATATTATATTTATATTTATATATATATATATATATATTAATATATATATATATGAAATATTTTTGTTACATCCAGTATTAGCTGATACCACTTAGTTTAATATCAGAGACTGCAGAACGTAGAGACAATATGATATTTTTTAGGATGCTGAGAGAATTGACAAAGTATCACGTCGGATCAACGAACTGGAAACGGTGGACAACAACTTGAAATTACTTAATGAAATGCTAATGCACTACTCCACAGAGTCGTCCACAGAGTCAGATAGAGAGATAATGAAGGTGTGTGCCGTAGCGGCTCGATGTGCCACTTACATGTCTCTGTGTGCTATTTTGTAGGATGCGGTGAAAATAGAAAAGACGTCACGGCGAGTGAATGAGCTGGAGACCGTCAACAATAACGTTAAGCTCCTCACGGAGATGTTGACGCATTATGAGCGTAAGACCGAGTTGCCGTCAGACCGCGACGTCATGAAGGTGTGAAAATTAATCCAGCAGGAATTAACGACTCACGCCCACTCTGGGTAGTGGTGGTGGCGTTGCTTTAACAACTAAAACAGGCTTCATCTCCTTTTCTCTCAACTGCTATCCAATCAAATCAAATCAGTCATAATTAAACAGCTCATCCATTCTTTGGCATTATGTGATTGTTATGTGACTACCTTATATTGTAGTAATGCAGTGCAATAATCAACTTTTATACACTAGTGCTTTAAATCACATGTTTAAAGGCCAAACACATTTTGTTATAATTTATTACCATTTATGTATGATTTCTTATAATTTGTATAGCTGTTTTCTTTGATTCAAAATTGTCTTTATCTTGATTTTAAGTAGTTTTTCCTTTTGTTTGTCTACATTCATTTTATTTAAGGTTACACCCACATCTATACTGTCTCTGACTAACCTATTATTCAGCGATGTATTTTATGTGTTATTAATACCTCATAACTGGGTCCAAAGTTGCTTAGGTTGGCATTGAAACACTTTCATGAGTTTCTTCTTTCGGCATTGGCTTTACTTAAAGCAGCATACATGCTAATATCGATATTGCAATTATGTCTAAATACCTTTCCTAATTGTAGAATATTGCTTTGACCCATTGACCATATTGTTTAAATGGTTCCTGGCCTCCTCATCATTTTATCTAATCATCTTGAAATCATAAAAATTGATTTTCCCTAGGACATAGTGCATAATTAGCTCTATCCTTTAATAGAAGTTGATTTTAATGATGGACACTTTCCACCTGTGATGTTAAAATGAACATTACATTTTATCACCTAGCTGGTCTGTTCAGTCTTTCAGGTGTTTCAGTGCTCTAAGGTTAATTAATCAAATCAAGGCCAGGTATTGATATCACAGGTGGTGTCATGAGGCAAAAGGAGGTTAACTGTTTGGCCCTTTGTAGGGACCAAAGTGCCCTGGCAGTGAATATCAGACTGGTGACTCTGAGGTTGCTGCCCTGATGCGTAACTAACTAAACCACACATACCCCACATACATTAACCTTCTAATGCATAGAGTTCCTATTTTAAGTGTCAACTGGATCTTTGATATGACATATTTGAGGCAGTATGTTCAGAATTATTATGTATTTAAAAGATAATTGAAAAAAATAACAAATATTTTTGTTTTTATTAGAGAAATATCCCCAAAATTGTCCAGCTTTTGGCTACTACAGGTAGGAGTGGCTTAAATCTACCACTTGCACAATGCATTTGTAGTATAATATCCCTAGTTTTCCTCAATAACTGATTTATTTTCAGGAATTATACACCACACTGGAAAAGCTGAGGCCAAGTCTGTTCCGTTTGGCAAGTGATACGGATGAGAAAGATAATGAAGGAATCAGTAAGTGACCTTGGCCCTGGATCATTAACCCATTCATGCCGATATTGTCATCTGGATCTATGATGCTTTTGACAATAACTCAGTAAAAAGGAGTGCTTTTACACAATATTTGAATTAGAGTTGTAGGTAGTGTTCTGATTTACATATCACCTGCAAATCTTTTCTCAAATATTCTTTTGCCTGAAAGATTTCACCAAAATTATCAGGCTAGACTTGGCCTCTGTGAGCATTAATGGATAAAGCCCTGGTCACATAAGGCATCCGTCCGCCGTGCGGTCTGTTTGATACACTTTGTTAAGGAGTGTCCTGTCAGGGACATATACAGGATAAACTGTCAGCAGCAGTTTAAGTGGGGAACATTTCAAACTCATAATAAATTAAAGTGGCTTTAAGATGATACTTAATGTATTTTTGTGCTTCATGGATGTGTTCAACCATGTTTAAATAACCTGATAGGAAACAGAAAAAAGACTTTTCTGCCCTACATTGAAAATGTCTTGAAAAGAAAATGGCAGCAACTCTTTCTTACTATTCTTTTTTGGCGTGTTTCAAAGCTTCATTATTACAAAAGAAAAAAGACAAGACTTACAGAATATTGGGTTGTAATTGCTATGCTTTGTGATCTCTTGATAGGAACCGGTAACTAGTAGCACACCTCCCTTCTTTTATTTTTCTGCTCTTTTTCTTATTCATCCTCAAGACTTTGATTACCTTTAATACCATTCTCACAGATATGAAAAAATACATGTAAAAAGCATTTCTTAATTTTTAAAAAAATGTTTGTTGTACTTTTTGTGGATATTCTCCATACTTGGCTTATGAACTTATTAATATCGCTAATGAATGGCTTATCAGCAAATCATTGGAGTGAACCTCTGATTACACACAAAAATTGTGTGAACTTTCAAAATGGATTCAATTTTTTGTTCTGATCACAGTGGTTTACTTATAATGGAAATTCTAATACTCCTGTTTCTTCCTTTTCCAGACGTTTATACCTCCTCCACCTCCAAGAGCTAAAAATGCAGTTTTTGAGGATGAGGAAAAAGCCAAAGTAAGTTCCTCACAAGGCCGGTAGTCTGCTCTAGTAGAGAATTAGGCAGGCCAATTACAGTGTACCATTTGTTGCGCAGTTTTCCACCATTCACCCTGAAAACAGCTGGGATATCACAGTCAGGCAGCTGGCTGACACCCAGACATCTGACGTTTTAACCCTTATGCTGCTGCTGGCTAATTTGGCCAATACAAAAAAAATGAAAAATGGCCGAAACCCTGGCACATCGGTACTCATCTGAAAGTGCTCAGCGAGAGCTTTCCAATGAATACCAACTTGACAGGGTTTAGGTGGTTTTCCGAAATCTTTGCATTTCTGTGCCTTGGACAAAAGAAGCTGCAGCATTGGAAGGGTTAAGAAATTGAGCAGGACTTTCAAAATATTGTACAAGGTATTCCTGACCAAAGAAATATGTTCTAAAACATTGTGAATCTTGTAGCATAAAGAAAAAATTCAGTAAATCATCTGTCTATTCTTTCAAGGGCCTTTTCGGTAGCTTTGTTGACAAGATCAAGGGACAAGATGTCTTATGTTTCTTAATCATGAACTAGGTTAAAGGTACCACATTTTCATATCCCATGGTTAAGCATGACATTGCACGATAGATTTGCTGTAGAAATGCATGAAATACATGTCTGCACTTCTCTATATATCTTTGTTTTTATTGTGTCTTTACAGTTACTATCTCGGTTGCTGAAGAGCAAGCATCCTGAAGACCTACAAGCAGCAAACAGACTTATCAAAAATATGGTCAAACAGGTAAGGGAAAAGAAAAAAAATTATAAAAGACAACAAACCTTGTCAGTTGTGTCAAAAATGATTGGAATCGAGGTAAATAGAACTGTGTAATAATTGTAAGTAGTTATTTAAGAAAATTATGATAATATCAGTATAACTAATGATTGATATTTATTCAATTTAACTTTTTTCAAGATTTTTGACTAATGGATATATATATATATATATATGTATATTATATTTATATTTATATATATATATATATATTAATATATATATATATGAAATATTTTTGTTACATCCAGTATTAGCTGATACCACTTAGTTTAATATCAGAGACTGCAGAACGTAGAGACAATATGATATTTTTTAGGATGCTGAGAGAATTGACAAAGTATCACGTCGGATCAACGAACTGGAAACGGTGGACAACAACTTGAAATTACTTAATGAAATGCTAATGCACTACTCCACAGAGTCGTCCACAGAGTCAGATAGAGAGATAATGAAGGTGTGTGCCGTAGCGGCTCGATGTGCCACTTACATGTCTCTGTGTGCTATTTTGTAGGATGCGGTGAAAATAGAAAAGACGTCACGGCGAGTGAATGAGCTGGAGACCGTCAACAATAACGTTAAGCTCCTCACGGAGATGTTGACGCATTATGAGCGTAAGACCGCGTTGCCGTCAGACCGCGACGTCATGAAGGTGTGAAAATTAATCCAGCAGGAATTAACGACTCACGCCCACTCTGGGTAGTGGTGGTGGCGTTGCTTTAACAACTAAAACAGGCTTCATCTCCTTTTCTCTCAACTGCTATCCAATCAAATCAAATCAGTCATAATTAAACAGCTCATCCATTCTTTGGCATTATGTGATTGTTATGTGACTACCTTATATTGTAGTAATGCAGTGCAATAATCAACTTTTATACACTAGTGCTTTAAATCACATGTTTAAAGGCCAAACACATTTTGTTATAATTTATTACCATTTATGTATGATTTCTTATAATTTGTATAGCTGTTTTCTTTGATTCAAAATTGTCTTTATCTTGATTTTAAGTAGTTTTTCCTTTTGTTTGTCTACATTCATTTTATTTAAGGTTACACCCACATCTATACTGTCTCTGACTAACCTATTATTCAGCGATGTATTTTATGTGTTGTTAATACCTCATAACTGGGTCCAAAGTTGCTTAGGTTGGCATTGAAACACTTTCATGAGTTTCTTCTTTCGGCATTGGCTTTACTTAAAGCAGCATACATGCTAATATCGATATTGCAATTATGTCTAAATACCTTTCCTAATTGTAGAATATTGCTTTGACCCATTGACCATATTGTTTAAATGGTTCCTGGCCTCCTCATCATTTTATCTAATCATCTTGAAATCATAAAAATTGATTTTCCCTAGGACATAGTGCATAATTAGCTCTATCCTTTAATAGAAGTTGATTTTAATGATGGACACTTTCCACCTGTGATGTTAAAATGAACATTACATTTTATCACCTAGCTGGTCTGTTCAGTCTTTCAGGTGTTTCAGTGCTCTAAGGTTAATTAATCAAATCAAGGCCAGGTATTGATATCACAGGTGGTGTCATGAGGCAAAAGGAGGTTAACTGTTTGGCCCTTTGTAGGGACCAAAGTGCCCTGGCAGTGAATATCAGACTGGTGACTCTGAGGTTGCTCCCCTGATGCGTAATTAACTAACTAAACCACACATACCCCACATACATTAACCTTCTAATGCATAGAGTTCCTATTTTAAGTGTCAACTGGATCTTTGATAGTACATATTTGAGGCAGTATGTTCAGAATTATTATGTATTTAAAAGATAATTGAAAAAAATAACAAATATTTTTGTTTTTATTAGAGAAATATCCCCCAAATTGTCCAGCTTTTGGCTACTACAGGTAGGAGTGGCTTAAATCTACCACTTGCACAATGCATTTGTAGTATAATATCCCTAGTTTTCCTCAATAACTGATTTATTTTCAGGAATTATACACCACACTGGAAAAGCTGAGGCCAAGTCTGTTCCGTTTGGCAAGTGATACGGATGAGAAAGATAATGAAGGAATCAGTAAGTGACCTTGACCCTGGATCATTAACCCATTCATGCCGATATTGTCATCTGGATCTATGATGCTTTTGACAATAACTCAGTAAAAAGGAGTGCTTTTACACAATATTTGAATTAGAGTTGTAGGTAGTGTTCTGATTTACATATCTCCTGCAAATCTTTTCTCAAATATTCTTTTGCCTGAAAGATTTCACCAAAATTATCAGGCTAGACTTGGCCTCTGTGAGCATTAATAGAAAATCTAGTGTTCAGCTGCATATGTGGCACAAAAAATTTCAATTACTTTGTAAAGGAATAGCACATGCTGCATAGAAAATTGATCAAAAACTAGTATTGCTTATGAAGTTTAGTATTATAGTTATTAAAGTATGGGTAGCAATTTGCAATGGTAATATATTGTAACATATATATCAAGTGGTTCATTTGTCTCTAAAATATACCCTTTAACAATAATATTTGTCTTCTCATAGGCCATTACCCCTCATTTGTAAGACTCATGAAATTTCTTTCTGTCAGACATTTTATTTGTGAAGATAATTTGTAAACCATCAGCATGATATTTTATACAACTGAATGTTAGAGGGGTCAGAATTAAGTTAAGATCTCTAGGAAGTTGCAGGACTTCTCAAATCGCCATAGCCCAGACTGAACATCATATTGGCCTAGCTTCACTAGATCCTACAGTCCCACATTTCCTAAAACAATTCTTAGGTTGTAAGCTATCTTTCCACCGCTATGTCTTATTTTAGAACTGTACTAAAGGACATCTGATGATTCAAATAGAGTTCTAAATGACTTCAACTAATCATATTTGTAATATTCCTCTGAGCATGATCTTAAAATGTCACTTTTTTCATAGCCAGAAGAGCTACAAAGGCAGATATCATTATAGTCCCGCACAAACTTTCAATATGATACATTGATTTTAAATCGATCTAAACTAGTTTCAGATCTGCCCAATCTAATAGACTTATCATTGCCTCTAGCTTTTGAAATAATGAACAATTCTTGCTTATGAGATGTCCTATTGGTAGAAAACTTAGAAAGAATTTTCGCATTGCCTTTTTTTTCTTACTTCAATCTTTTGTTTTATTCTGTAGGTTTCCTTGTTATTTTCACTTTTTCTGGGTTTAACTTTAGCATGCCTAGGTGTGCTGTATTTCTGACTTGATTTTCACTTATATTGACCAAAGAATAGTGTTATGAATCGAGAGGTTTTCTTGGATGGTCATTAGTTAAGCATAACCAACCAATGATTAAGTACTCATGGTTATTGTTATATCTACTATTTACCTTATTTTGTCACTTTGAATGGAAATGATATTTCAGTTGTTGGTTTTCTCCTGTCTCTCGGTTTTGCTGCTTTTTCGATCACCATCTTATCCATTTAGATAATTGAAATGTGTGGACACAATTATTGGTAATTGATTGTTAGTGATCATATAGAAAATTTAACTGAGAAGTGCTGCATCAGTTTGTGTGCACCATTTTAAGTTAAGTATGCATTCTCACTGTGTTAAGGAGTGTCCTGTCAGGGACATATACAGGATAAACTGTCAGCAGCAGTTTAAGTGGGGAACATTTCAAACTCATAATAAATTAAAGTGGCTTTAAGATGATACTTAATGTATTTTTGTGCTTCATGGATGTGTTCAACCATGTTTAAATAACCTGATAGGAAACAGAAAAAAGACTTTTCTGCCCTACATTGAAAATGTCTTGAAAAGAAAATGGCAGCAACTCTTTCTTACTATTCTTTTTTGGCGTGTTTCAAAGCTTCATTATTACAAAAGAAAAAAGACAAGACTTACAGAATATTGGGTTGTAATTGCTATGCTTTGTGATCTCTTGATAGGAACTGGTAACTAGTAGCACACCTCCCTTCTTTTATTTTTCTGCTCTTTTTCTTATTCATCCTCAAGACTTTGATTACCTTTAATACCATTCTCACAAATATGAAAACATACATGTAAAAAGCATTTCTTAATTTTTAAAAAAATGTTTGTTGTACTTTTTGTGGATATTCTCCATACTTGGCTTATGAACTTATTAATATCGCTAATGAATGGCTTATCAGCAAATCATTGGAGTGAACCTCTGATTACACACAAAAATTGTGTGAACTTTCAAAATGGATTCAATTTTTTGTTCTGATCACAGTGGTTTACTTATGATGGAAATTCTAATACTCCTGTTTCTTCCTTTTCCAGACGTTTATACCTCCTCCACCTCCAAGAGCTAAAAATGCAGTTTTTGAGGATGAGGAAAAAGCCAAAGTAAGTTCCTCACAAGGCCGGTAGTCTGCTCTAGTAGAGAATTAGGCAGGCCAATTACAGTGTACCATTTGTTGCGCAGTTTTCCACCATTCACCCTGAAAACAGCTGGGATATCACAGTCAGGCAGCTGGCTGACACCCAGACATCTGACGTTTTAACCCTTATGCTGCTGCTGGCTAATTTGGCCAATACAAAGAAAATGAAAAATGGCCGAAACCCTGGCACATCAGTACTCATCTGAAAGTGCTCAGCGAGAGCTTTCCAATGAATACCAACTTGACAGGGTTTAGGTGGTTTTCCGAAATCTTTGCATTTCTGTGCCTTGGACGAAAGAAGCTGCAGCATTGGAAGGGTTAAGAAATTGAGCAGGACTTTCAAAATATTGTACAAGGTATTCCTGACCAAAGAAATATGTTCTAAAACATTGTGAATCTTGTAGCATAAAGAAAAAATTCAGTAAATCATCTGTCTATTCTTTCAAGGGCCTTTTCGGTAGCTTTGTTGACAAGATCAAGGGACAAGATGTCTTATGTTTCTTAATCATGAACTAGGTTAAAGGTACCACATTTTCATATCCCATGGTTAAGCATGACATTGCACGATAGATTTGCTGTAGAAATGCATGAAATACATGTCTGCACTTCTCTATATATCTTTGTTTTTATTGTGTCTTTACAGTTACTATCTCGGTTGCTGAAGAGCAAGCATCCTGAAGACCTACAAGCAGTAAACAGACTTATCAAAAATATGGTCAAACAGGTAAGGGAAAAGAAAAAAAATTATAAAAGAAAACAAACCTTGTCAGTTGTGTCAAAAATGATTGGAATCGAGGTAAATAGAACTGTGTAATAATTGTAAGTAGTTATTTAAGAAAATTATGATAATATCAGTATAACTAATGATTGATATTTATTCAATTTAACTTTTTTCAAGATTTTTGACTAATGGATATATATATATATATATGTATATTATATTTATATTTATATATATATATATATATATATTAATATATATATATATGAAATATTTTTGTTACATCCATAGCTGATACCACTTAGTTTAATATCAGAGACTGCAGAACGTAGAGACAATATGATATTTTTTAGGATGCTGAGAGAATTGACAAAGTATCACGTCGGATCAACGAACTGGAAACGGTGGACAACAACTTGAAATTACTTAATGAAATGCTAATGCACTACTCCACAGAGTCGTCCACAGAGTCAGATAGAGAGATAATGAAGGTGTGTGCCGTAGCGGCTCGATGTGCCACTTACATGTCTCTGTGTGCTATTTTGTAGGATGCGGTGAAAATAGAAAAGACGTCACGGCGAGTGAATGAGCTGGAGACCGTCAACAATAACGTTAAGCTCCTCACGGAGATGTTGACGCATTATGAGCGTAAGACCGCGTTGCCGTCAGACCGCGACGTCATGAAGGTGTGAAAATTAATCCAGCAGGAATTAACGACTCACGCCCACTCTGGGTAGTGGTGGTGGCGTTGCTTTAACAACTAAAACAGGCTTCATCTCCTTTTCTCTCAACTGCTATCCAATCAAATCAAATCAGTCATAATTAAACAGCTCATCCATTCTTTGGCATTATGTGATTGTTATGTGACTACCTTATATTGTAGTAATGCAGTGCAATAATCAACTTTTATACACTAGTGCTTTAAATCACATGTTTAAAGGCCAAACACATTTTGTTATAATTTATTACCATTTATGTATGATTTCTTATAATTTGTATAGCTGTTTTCTTTGATTCAAAATTGTCTTTATCTTGATTTTAAGTAGTTTTTCCTTTTGTTTGTCTACATTCATTTTATTTAAGGTTACACCCACATCTATACTGTCTCTGACTAACCTATTATTCAGCGATGTATTTTATGTGTTGTTAATACCTCATAACTGGGTCCAAAGTTGCTTAGGTTGGCATTGAAACACTTTCATGAGTTTCTTCTTTCGGCATTGGCTTTACTTAAAGCAGCATACATGCTAATATCGATATTGCAATTATGTCTAAATACCTTTCCTAATTGTAGAATATTGCTTTGACCCATTGACCATATTGTTTAAATGGTTCCTGGCCTCCTCATCATTTTATCTAATCATCTTGAAATCATAAAAATTGATTTTCCCTAGGACATAGTGCATAATTAGCTCTATCCTTTAATAGAGGTTGATTTTAATGATGGACACTTTCCACCTGTGATGTTAAAATGAACATTACATTTTATCACCTAGCTGGTCTGTTCAGTCTTTCAGGTGTTTCAGTGCTCTAAGGTTAATTAATCAAATCAAGGCCAGGTATTGATATCACAGGTGGTGTCATGAGGCAAAAGGAGGTTAACTGTTTGGCCCTTTGTAGGGACCAAAGTGCCCTGGCAGTGAATATCAGACTGGTGACTCTGAGGTTGCTGCCCTGATGCGTAACTAACTAAACCACACATACCCCACATTCATTAACCTTCTAATGCATAGAGTTCCTATTTTAAGTGTCAACTGGATCTTTGATATGACATATTTGAGGCAGTATGTTCAGAATTATTATGTATTTAAAAGATAATTGAAAAAAATAACAAATATTTTTGTTTTTATTAGAGAAATATCCCCAAAATTGTCCAGCTTTTGGCTACTACAGGTAGGAGTGGCTTAAATCTACCACTTGCACAATGCATTTGTAGTATAATATCCCTAGTTTTCCTCAATAACTGATTTATTTTCAGGAATTATACACCACACTGGAAAAGCTGAGGCCAAGTCTGTTCCGTTTGGCAAGTGATACGGATGAGAAAGATAATGAAGGAATCAGTAAGTGACCTTGACCCTGGATCATTAACCCATTCATGCCGATATTGTCATCTGGATCTATGATGCTTTTGACAATAACTCAGTAAAAAGGAGTGCTTTTACACAATATTTGAATTAGAGTTGTAGGTAGTGTTCTGATTTACATATCTCCTGCAAATCTTTTCTCAAATATTCTTTTGCCTGAAAGATTTCACCAAAATTATCAGGCTAGACTTGGCCTCTGTGAGGCCCTGGTCACATAAGCTTCATTATTACAAAAGAAAAAAGACAAGACTTACAGAATATTGGGTTGTAATTGCTATGCTTTGTGATCTCTTGATAGGAACCGGTAACTAGTAGCACACCTCCCTTCTTTTATTTTTCTGCTCTTTTTCTTATTCATCCTCAAGACTTTGATTACCTTTAATACCATTCTCACAGATATGAAAACATACATGTAAAAAGCATTTCTTAATTTTTAAAAAAATGTTTGTTGTACTTTTTGTGGATATTCTCCATACTTGGCTTATGAACTTATTAATATCGCTAATGAATGGCTTATCAGCAAATCATTGGAGTGAACCTCTGATTACACACAAAAATTGTGTGAACTTTCAAAATGGATTCAATTTTTTGTTCTGATCACAGTGGTTTACTTATGATGGAAATTCTAATACTCCTGTTTCTTCCTTTTCCAGACGTTTATACCTCCTCCACCTCCAAGAGCTAAAAATGCAGTTTTTGAGGATGAGGAAAAAGCCAAAGTAAGTTCCTCACAAGGCCGGTAGTCTGCTCTGGTAGAGAATTAGGCAGGCCAATTACAGTGTACCATTTGTTGCGCAGTTTTCCACCATTCACCCTGAAAACAGCTGGGATATCACAGTCAGGCAGCTGGCTGACACCCAGACATCTGACGTTTTAACCCTTATGCTGCTGCTGGCTAATTTGGCCAATACAAAAAAAATGAAAAATGGCCGAAACCCTGGCACATCGGTACTCATCTGAAAGTGCTCAGCGAGAGCTTTCCAATGAATACCAACTTGACAGGGTTTAGGTGGTTTTCCGAAATCTTTGCATTTCTGTGCCTTGGACGAAAGAAGCTGCAGCATTGGAAGGGTTAAGAAATTGAGCAGGACTTTCAAAATATTGTACAAGGTATTCCTGACCAAAGAAATATGTTCTAAAACATTGTGAATCTTGTAGCATAAAGAAAAAATTCAGTAAATCATCTGTCTATTCTTTCAAGGGCCTTTTCGGTAGCTTTGTTGACAAGATCAAGGGACAAGATGTCTTATGTTTCTTAATCATGAACTAGGTTAAAGGTACCACATTTTCATATCCCATGGTTAAGCATGACATTGCACGATAGATTTGCTGTAGAAATGCATGAAATACATGTCTGCACTTCTCTATATATCTTTGTTTTTATTGTGTCTTTACAGTTACTATCTCGGTTGCTGAAGAGCAAGCATCCTGAAGACCTACAAGCAGCAAACAGACTTATCAAAAATATGGTCAAACAGGTAAGGGAAAAGAAAAAAAAATATAAAAGAAAACAAACCTTGTCAGTTGTGTCAAAAATGATTGGAATCGAGGTAAATAGAACTGTGTAATAATTGTAAGTAGTTATTTAAGAAAATTATGATAATATCAGTATAACTAATGATTGATATTTATTCAATTTAACTTTTTTCAAGATTTTTGACTAATGGATATATATATATATATATATATGTATATTATATTTATATTTATATATATATATATATATTGATATATATATATATATGAAATATTTTTGTTACATCCAGTATTAGCTGATACCACTTAGTTTAATATCAGAGACTGCAGAACGTAGAGACAATATGATATTTTTTAGGATGCTGAGAGAATTGACAAAGTATCACGTCGGATCAACGAACTGGAAACGGTGGACAACAACTTGAAATTACTTAATGAAATGCTAATGCACTACTCCACAGAGTCGTCCACAGAGTCAGATAGAGAGATAATGAAGGTGTGTGCCGTAGCGGCTCGATGTGCCACTTACATGTCTCTGTGTGCTATTTTGTAGGATGCGGTGAAAATAGAAAAGACGTCACGGCGAGTGAATGAGCTGGAGACCGTCAACAATAACGTTAAGCTCCTCACGGAGATGTTGACGCATTATGAGCGTAAGACCGCGTTGCCGTCAGACCGCGACGTCATGAAGGTGTGAAAATTAATCCAGCAGGAATTAACGACTCACGCCCACTCTGGGTAGTGGTGGTGGCGTTGCTTTAACAACTAAAACAGGCTTCATCTCCTTTTCTCTCAACTGCTATCCAATCAAATCAAATCAGTCATAATTAAACAGCTCATCCATTCTTTGGCATTATGTGATTGTTATGTGACTACCTTATATTGTAGTAATGCAGTGCAATAATCAACTTTTATACACTAGTGCTTTAAATCACATGTTTAAAGGCCAAACACATTTTGTTATAATTTATTACCATTTATGTATGATTTCTTATAATTTGTATAGCTGTTTTCTTTGATTCAAAATTGTCTTTATCTTGATTTTAAGTAGTTTTTCCTTTTGTTTGTCTACATTCATTTTATTTAAGGTTACACCCACATCTATACTGTCTCTGACTAACCTATTATTCAGCGATGTATTTTATGTGTTGTTAATACCTCATAACTGGGTCCAAAGTTGCTTAGGTTGGCATTGAAACACTTTCATGAGTTTCTTCTTTCGGCATTGGCTTTACTTAAAGCAGCATACATGCTAATATCGATATTGCAATTATGTCTAAATACCTTTCCTAATTGTAGAATATTGCTTTGACCCATTGACCATATTGTTTAAATGGTTCCTGGCCTCCTCATCATTTTATCTAATCATCTTGAAATCATAAAAATTGATTTTCCCTAGGACATAGTGCATAATTAGCTCTATCCTTTAATAGAAGTTGATTTTAATGATGGACACTTTCCACCTGTGATGTTAAAATGAACATTACATTTTATCACCTAGCTGGTCTGTTCAGTCTTTCAGGTGTTTCAGTGCTCTAAGGTTAATTAATCAAATCAAGGCCAGGTATTGATATCACAGGTGGTGTCATGAGGCAAAAGGAGGTTAACTGTTTGGCCCTTTGTAGGGACCAAAGTGCCCTGGCAGTGAATATCAGACTGGTGACTCTGAGGTTGCTGCCCTGATGCGTAACTAACTAAACCACACATACCCCACATACATTAACCTTCTAATGCATAGAGTTCCTATTTTAAGTGTCAACTGGATCTTTGATATGACATATTTGAGGCAGTATGTTCAGAATTATTATGTATTTAAAAGATAATTGAAAAAAATAACAAATATTTTTGTTTTTATTAGAGAAATATCCCCAAAATTGTCCAGCTTTTGGCTACTACAGGTAGGAGTGGCTTAAATCTACCACTTGCACAATGCATTTGTAGTATAATATCCCTAGTTTTCCTCAATAACTGATTTATTTTCAGGAATTATACACCACACTGGAAAAGCTGAGGCCAAGTCTGTTCCGTTTGGCAAGTGATACGGATGAGAAAGATAATGAAGGAATCAGTAAGTGACCTTGACCCTGGATCATTAACCCATTCATGCCGATATTGTCATCTGGATCTATGATGCTTTTGACAATAACTCAGTAAAAAGGAGTGCTTTTACACAATATTTGAATTAGAGTTGTAGGTAGTGTTCTGATTTACATATCTCCTGCAAATCTTTTCTCAAATATTCTTTTGCCTGAAAGATTTCACCAAAATTATCAGGCTGGACTTGGCCTCTGTGAGCATTAATGGATAAAGCCCTGGTCACATAAGGCATCCGTCCGCCGTGCGGTCTGTTTGCGGCCCAAAACTGTGGCGATCGCAGCATTGCCTTGTGGGTGCCTCAAGGAGTTTGCCTCAACCGTAGAGGTCATGAGGTCCCAAATCAGTGGTCGTAGACCGTAGAGAGGTTTGCAAACATGTTCGCAAATCAGTCTACGGTCCATGTCCTTCCTATGGACATTTACTGACTGAGCATCTGATGCACAGCAATTTTCAAGGGCGTGCGGCGCTCGCATTGATCCTTGCGAGTGCCACAGGAAGGCCTGTTCAAGGTGGCCGTGCATCCTCCGCGCAAAGAGGATAGTGCATTAATAGGAACATGATTGTAAAACGCACGGCCAATTCATTTGTGACCACAAATGAAGGGTCTCTGTTTGGCCGCATGTGACCTGTTCAGGGCACTTTGGATGCATGCGATCAATCAGCTGCACGGAGGTCTTTGTCATATGTGACCAGGGCTTTAACTATTGTGGTTTCATTTAACTCTTTCATGCTAAGATTTCAGATTGAAATTAGTAAAGTGGTACATTTGAAATAAAATAAAAAATAAGTCATATGTCTGCTTAATTTTTGAAGCAGACATTTAATACTTCATAAGTCATACAATCAATCAAGCTAGTCACAATTTTAGGTGTACTGTCTAGTCTGCTAACAAATATGATCTCTAACAGGACAACTCAAAAAAGTCCTTATTGACAGGTTGTCTTTTTCACAGATAGAATATGAATACTGATATATAATGTATTAATTACTTATATATATATATATATATATATATATATATATATATATATATATATATATATATATATATATATATATATATATATATATATATATATATATATATATACCATGAAATATGAAGTAATATGAAAATTACTTCAGGTAGAAAATTAAGTACTATTTTTTGTGGACAGGTGGTCACTTCTGATGGATGATCCATTCTATAGGTTTGACTGTGCCTATATTTGTCTTTGTTGTTTTAATTGTTTCCAATTTTTCTCCTGTCTTTCACTTATATTGTACTACATATGTATTATTTCAGACTTGATCCTAAAAGCTAATGATGATGTGATGCAAGTTATGAGTCTGTACAAAAAGGTCGTTGAAGGTGTAGATGAAAATGGAACAGGAGAAGGACAGTCAAACAATGGTAATTTTGAGGAAGTCTTTAATTGGCTATCTGTCTTTCACAGTTATTTTAGAATGAGCAATTAAATGAACGTATATGCTATCCTGGATAAAATGTACATTGATTAACCTCATTTTAGTTCGCAAATCAAGTGGAATGATATTGATTCACAGCTGATTTTCATACACAAATGTTGTACCTTTCACACTTAATTCATTAAGTTTGCATTGTGAGAATCTTAGGATCCTAGCCACAAATATAATGCGGAACATGTGAAAATATTCTATTAGTGTAGTTCTTCAAAATCGAATCGAAATAATCGGAATCGAAAAGTAAAATGTCAATGATCGAATCGAAAAAAAAATGGATATCAATGACAGTCCTACACCTATAGACAGAACCATATGCTTTAATATGATTTCTCTCTAGTTGTTTTGTAGATCCCGCAGCCTGCGGTAGATGTTGGATTGGGCTATGGATTATTTGGTCAGGCCGCTGCACCCCAACCAGCTCAGCCCCAAATGCCTGTCTATTCCGCAATGAGCATAGCGCCCCCTCAGCAGCCACAGCTAGCACCCACGTTACAATCAAACCCCCAACAGAGGCCCCTGGTACTAATGTTAAAGCTAGAGGCTTCTCAGGCCTCGATGTCTTGGGTCAAAGTTTGCTTCAACAGAATCTACCAACAGAGACCACCATCATACCACCAAGGTCAGTAAGTCCGACCTAGCCAGTTGACATTAACCCATTTATTAGGGCCGTCATTTGCTTTGAAATTAAAATTCAATCAAAACGTGTTGAGAAAACCTTCATTGTCCTTGCACTGTGAGAATCTTAAGATCCTAGCCACAAAAATAGTGTGGAACGTGAGAAAATATTGGAATCGAATAATAAAATGTCAATGATCGAATCAAAAGAAAATGGATGTCAATGACAGCCCTACCATTTATGCCAAAAGGATATGATGCTTTTATGAGTTCCTCTAACATTTGAAGGGGAATTTTTAGTTCATATCTTATTATTATCGTTCAATTATTTCCTGAATGATGCTTTTCTAGAGGGAGGTCACCAAAATAGTCCGGCCTTTTCTTGTTGCTACAGGCATTTAACTGCGTAATGTTTACATATAATCATATTCCTCATTCCCTTAAAACCCATCCCACAGTGCCAAATGTAGGTTTTGCGTTGCTGTCTGTGTGCAGGTTAAAATGGGAAAAGTAAACATTTTTGGCTTATAAATAGACAACAATAGACTCAAGTAATGTTAAATCCTGTTCCACATGAAGTTGCATGATGCAAGTTGTGTTTTTCAAAAGATAAAATAATATATATTACTTTTTGGAGGGCTTTTCAGAAATAGACAATATATTCAATAGACCTCTGGAGACATATAATATAATGATTATTTAGCCCATTTTAACTTTTATTTTTATTTTGAAGCAAGTTTTTGCTTTTACGTTCTTCATAGAATGGGTTCATTAATTTGAAATAGGTTGTTTCTCCCTTATCATCAGAGGTTGAAAAATCTCAGTTTGTGTTGTTTTCTGTATAGATTACTACAGGAGCCAAGTATGCCATCTGTGGTGCTACTACTTATTCTATGTGAATGGGTCTGTTTTTGACTTTCTATGTTTTCTTTATTTCAGCCCACAGGTCCGAGTTCCCATGAATCAGATGACACGGACAGCGTCACCAACCCCTCAAGCTGCTATTTCTAAACCTACAGTGGCTCCCCCTGCTGCTGCTATTGCTGCTCCCCTGGTGGCAGCCAGACAAACTACTGCTCCCATCATTCCTGGGCCTGTTATGGGGTCTCCCATACGCCAGCCTCCTAGCTCAGCGACCGGCAGTCCCGTAGCTAGGGCTGCAGAGGTCCTTTCACTCAGTGACATCTTTGTACCAATAGAATCAGTGCAACCAGGTGAGCATCTATTATTTCTTGATGATTATATATGTATAATCTTAAGGAATTTGATTCGCATAACTCTGTCTTCTTATATGATATATGTTAGTTTGGCATCTATGACGGTAAAATTCTATGGGTCCTTTTGATACTGCACATGTTGTCATTTTTGTTTGATAAATATAATGGAAAGTTTATATGAAAACATTTTTTACTGCACAGCTATTAACCTTACTTCATAAAATATATTATTGTGATATTCAAGAATACAAATATATTTCAATGTCATATGTCCTAGGTATTTTTGGAATAAATTAATTTTTACAGCTCAAAACCAGATTATTGTACTGAGCTGTAGTTTTTCTTTAGTTGAATATGAAATACACATTGAAAGTTGAATTGTACTTTTCTCCAGAAACACTTATGTATGGTAATGGAGTATGTTGAGGGAGGAGACTGTGCCACGCTACTCAAGAACATGGGACCCTTACCTGTAGATATGGCAAGGTACGTACTGCACAGTTAGAATACAGGTGTTAGTAGCACCCATTCTTGCTATATGAAGATATATGCTGAAAGTAAAATTTGAAAAAATTGTATATTGAATGTATTTATCATACAAACACACACATCTATATGTATATATTGAAATCAATGAAATAATTAAACAAATGGTTAATAGAAATATATATTGAAATTAGAAGTTGGTCCAGGTTGTGAAATGCCCTTTATATACTCATTATTAATGGGCTTGACTAATAAGTTTTGGAATCTCTTTTTGATGAAGATTCATCAATTGCCACCCATTCTACCACTTCTTTAAATGTAATCATTATTGTCATAAGTATTCTTAAATACAATTTAAAGTGATAAAGGGAAACTATTGACATGATTGATTAGATGAATATATTCACAGAATATCAAAGTATGATTGCTTTTCATGATATGGGAAGTTAGTTATTCTTGGGAAAGACCTGGAGTAATTTGATTGTTGTTGACATTCAACTACTTAAAATACAGGTTACTTGTTCGTTCAATTCAATTCAATTTAATTCAATTCTTGAAATCTTCATATGGAATGATTTGACTATTTCAGGTTGTATTTTGCTGAGACGGTGCTGGCGTTGGAATACTTGCATAATTATGGAATAGTTCATAGAGATCTCAAACCAGACAAGTAAGCTACCAAGTCATGACAGTTCTTTAAGTAAAATGAAAAACAAACTGGGCGAATAAGTGTTGTAGACAACAATCCTGTGCATGATTTCTCAGCATTAATTATGGATAATTGTATGAAATAATCATGTTTTTTCTGATATACTGTAATCGCTATCTGAAATTTTCTACGAAGATTGAGAAATGCACAATCATTTTTATTTTCTACTTTTTTTTCTTTTTGGTCTGCACAAAAAAAACTATGAATGGTGCACTTTTATTCTGATACAGTCTGTTATATTACAACTTGTAATCATAACACTATTTGAGTAACCACTTAATGGAAGTAATATGACAACTTAAATGTTTCTTTATTACTTTACATAGTAGCTATACTATCTTGTACTATGAAAGTTTCTTTCTATTTCAGCTTATTGATAACTTCCCTTGGGCATATCAAGCTAACAGATTTTGGATTGTCCAAGATGGGGCTTATGAATTGTAAGTGAAGAAGATAAAGATAGAAGACTTTCAAGATATACACTATCAGGGATCAATGCCTCACTGCAAAACAGATGTGAATTGATTAATGCTGATGAAAGGGTGTTCTGTGCAGTGTTATAGTTTATCATTGGTTGTGTATTTAAGTTAACTTTAAGTTGTGCCAACCTGTCATCATGTCCATACTCACAACCTTTTTGGGTCTCTTTAGAAATGCTCCATACAACAAAATTGTTTATTGTAGAAGTCTTGATCTACATTATTAGTGAGTAATCTGTTTTATGGTTCCTTGTGTTGGTCTGACTATAATAGCAAATGAATATTGATACAGTCTAGTTTAGATATTTGGATATCAATCTCTTATTGGCAGTTTTATGTAGGAAAAAAATGTGTGTAAAACATATAAAGGAAAATGTGGTGCAGTAAAGCCCTAAATATGTTGTGTTTTATTTACAACCAACGTTTATGAATGCCATTTTATAGCCCTGTGTGTTGTTTTTCAGTGACAACCAATTTGTATGAAGGTGCTATAGAGAAGGACAGTAAACAGTTTCGGGATAAGCAATTATTCGGAACGCCAGAGTACATTGCCCCTGAAGTGATCCTACAACAAGGCTATGGGAAGCCAGTGGACTGGTGGTTCATGGGTATCATACTATACGAGTTCCTTGTGGGCCTTGTGCCGTTCTTTGGAGATACACCAGAGGAACTCTTCTCACAGGTCATCAATGGTAAGATATAGAGATATTAAGAGTTAGACCAGTAGACTGGTGGTCCATGTTTCTCAGAGGATATTGTATATTTTTCAAAGATTTTATTGTTTATGTTTATACTTTAGGGATATTGAGTAGTTACTGTATATTTTAGAGGATATTGAGTAATTCTGTATATTTTAGAGGATATTGAGTATTTCTGTCACTCAGTGCATTTCAGAGGATAATAAATGAGGATATTGGGCATTTATGTGTTTGTATTTCCAAGGATATTGGGATGGTGTGTATATTTCAAAGGATAATAAATGAGTATTTATTCCAAGAATATTGAAATATTAGTGTGTATATTTCAGATGATGTTGAGTATTTCTGTCACTCAGTACATTTCAGAGGATATTAAGTATTTCTGTTTACATTTCAGAGGAAATTTAGTATTTCTGAGTATATTTCAGAGGATATTGAGTATTTTTGTGTATATTTCAGAGAATATTGAATTATTTCTGTGTATATTTCAGAGGACATAGAGTGGCCGGAGGAAGAAGAGTTTTCGCCTCCGGACGATGCTAAGATCCTGATCAGCGACCTGCTGCAGCACGAGCCCGTGGACCGCCTCGAGACGGGCGGCTCACACGAGGTCAAGGATCATGAGTTCTTCATAGGCATCGACTGGGAGAGCCTTCTGCGGCAGAAGGCAGAGTTTGTTCCTAGCCTGGAGAGTGAAGAGGACACAAGTTACTTTGATAGTAAGTCTGCAGCTTCTCTTCTAGCCCATCTGGAGGTCACACTGAAAACTTCTAACAGAGCACAACCCATTTATGCTTAAAAGATCTGCTAGAAATTGTCGTCTGGATCTATGATACTTTTAACAATAACTTAGGAATTAAGAATAGATATACAAAACATTTGAAGAAGAGTTGTTGGAAATTTTCAGATTAACATTTCTCTTTCAAATATTTTCTTTACAATATTCACCAAAATAATCAGGCTGTTTTGGCCGCTGCGAGCATTAATGTGTTATATAGAGCACTAAATGGAAGTATTTGAAGGGATTTTCTTTATAATTAAATTGTGTCCTTTAAGTCAAATATTATTCAAATATACCGATATGAAATGGGAAAAAGTATTGTATCAAAAAAGTTAATTAGCGTATTGTGTCTCTTAAGATTTACGATATTTACAAAATTGAATTAATTTTTACCTTGAAGCCTCTTAGGAAGGGAGTTCGCTATTATTAAAGATATTTCCAAAGCTAGCAATGCTAAATTTAACAAAATTAAGTCCCTCGGAGGCAAGAAGTAATGTTGAAAATATTGTTAAGGTATTGTATCGTTAAGGAAACATCATTGTAACGTATTGCGAAAATTTCAAATGTCCCAATCCCTAGTATTGTATTTTATGTTTATTGGCAGTACTGATATGGTACAAAATCATAGCAAATACAAAAAAAAAAATGCAATTGTGCAATTCCCTATTGTTTTCTTTCGTGCAGCGCGGTCCGAGCGCTACAACCACGAGTTGGCGGGAGACGACACGGAGGTGGACGATGACGAGGATGCTCTCTTCGCCAGCTTCTCCTCATGCTCGCCCAGATACAGCAAGGTATCTCGTGGAATACGAGAGGTAAGCCGACTCCCCTTCGACGCGCTCCTCAAGTGCTGCCACCTACTGGGCAAAGTCAACATAGGATATAGCTTGCATTTGGACCCTAAGATGCTCAAATTACTGGTAAACTGCTGATGGGTTTGTTGAGTGGTTTATCGGTTGGCATGAGCTTTTGTTGAATACCAATACCGTGCAGAATTACCTCAACATAATTCATTCGCGTTTACCCTTAAAATGGTTCCAGTGCGACCCTGTCCATTTTCACATGCCGAGGTGCAAAAATGAGATCATCCAAAATTTAAAATTTTCCTTTAGTGCTCAAAATGTACTGGTTATTTTTTTTTTATTATCTTTGTAATCTAAATATTTGAAGAGGAAAGTCAATTAGCACCCAAAGTATAAATCTCATTTAAGATTTTGAGACAGTATAATATATGCCTTAGTTATTGTATAAGTATCATGGGTGCAAACAGCACATGTCAAGAATATCTTTAGCCATGAATGGGATGAAAATATGTTGAGTAAATGCTCAGTAAAAATTTCTGAAAGTCCATGTGGTTAGAGCAATTATTTATGTTAATAATACTGATATAGGGAGTAATATCATCATCTGGGTATTTCTGCAAGTGAGAAAGGATTCCTGCTGGTTTTGCCAATTATTGCAGTGCTTAACTTTTAAAGTTCATATCTAACACATGCATTGACTCTTTAGTGGTATTATTAACTCGTTAACCTCTGAGGCACACAGGGATTGATTTTTTTTTATCATAAAAGTAATACTGGAAAGGCCAATGACAGAAAATCACTTTAGAACTATTTATTCCAAAAGGGCAAATAGATATATCGATCCCACATGAAATCCAAGATGGAAATAACAATAGATCTACAATGAGCGCTAATAAGGAAAATAATAGAAGATCTAGATGAACTCTAAATATGCAAATCATATTAGATATGCCATGAACTCTAAAGAGGCAAATAAAAAACAATCTACTATGAAGTCAAAAAAGGTGAATAACAAATAATTTAGCGTTAATTTAATACAAAGGTGAATATGCAGTAAATATGCCATAAATCTAAAAAGGCAAAAACAGTTTACATGCCATGAACTCTAAACAGGGAAATAACAAATAATCTGCAAAGAACTCTAAATAGGGCGAATAATAGTAGACATGCCATAAACTCTAAAATGGCAAATAATAAATGATCTGCAAAGAACTCTAAAAGGGCGAATAATAGTAGACATGCCGTAAACTCTAAAAAGGCAAATAACAAATGATCTGCAAAGAACTCTAAAAGGACGAATAATAGTAGACATGCCATAAACTCTAAAAAGGCAAATAACAAATGATCTGCAAAGAACTCTAAAAGGACGATAATAGTAGGCATGCCATAAACTCTAAAAAGGCAAATAATAAATGATCTGCAAAGAACTCTAAAATGGCAAATAGTAGTAGAAATGCCATAAACTCTAAGAAGGCAAATAACAAATGATCTGCAAAGACCTCTAAAAGGACGAATAATAGTAGACATGCCATAAACTCTAAAAAGGCAAATAACAAATGATCTGCAAAGAACTCTAAAAGGACGAATAATAGTAGACATGCCATAAACTCTAAAAAGGCAAATAACAAATGATCTGCAAAGAACTCTAAAAGGACGAATAATAGTAGGCATGCCATAAACTCTAAAAAGGCAAATAATAAATGATCTGCAAAGAACTCTAAAATGGCAAATAGTAGTAGAAATGCCATAAACTCTAAGAAGGCAAATAACAAATGATCTGCAAAGACCTCTAAAAGGACGAATAATAGTAGACATGCCATAAACTCTAAAAAGGCAAATAACAAATGATCTGCAAAGAACTCTAAAAGGACGAATAATAGTAGACATGCCATAAACTCTAAAAAGGCAAATAACAACAGGTCCACTCTAACCCCTGATAATGCTGATAACAATATATATATATATACATTAAACTCTTACGAGGCAAAAAACAATAGACCTGCCCTAACCTGGAAGATATCAAATATTATGAGAAGGCAGATTGCAACAGATCTGACCTGAACACTGAGATTGCAATCAAACATAGAACTCTGGATGTATTGTACTTGTAAAGGGTAAGACAACTACAATAAATTTGGCATGAACTCTGAGAACAAAAAATAACAGTATGTGCTTGTAGTTCTAGGGTTCATTGGGGCTGTCCATGATGCAGCCCTACATGAGTGTTTGTCTTGAGATTTTTTTGCTGGATGATTTGACTCACAAGGCCCTGACTGTTTTTTTCATTATTTTAGTCCTGTCTCCTGGCCTTGGTATGTATGGGTTACTTTTCCCTCTGACGAATGCTATGTGCAAGCCTTACTCAATCTCAACATGACAACTGTCTTATGACAATGATATTAACCAGAACAATTCAGCCTCAAGACTGGTTGTTGGTCCATCTAATTGCTTCTGTAATGCATTGATGTTGTTTTATAACTTTTTGGATTTTCCTATGAGCTCTTCTGGGCGTCTCCTGGCTTCATCTCCCCCCCCCACCCCCTAGCAATGATTGAGGGCCTGCCCCCATCTCTGATGTGCCAGCGGAGGTCTCTCCCCTCTGTGGATTGTATTTAGGTTGCATGGCATGAGTTTATTTAGGGCTGGGATCATCATGGAACAGAGGGGAATTGAGGGGACTCCTGATCAGAGGAAGAAAGAGTTATTTGATGAAATGATTTTGCATTGTTGCATTAACCTGGCAATAGACAAATGGAAATGGCCCATATTGTTCTCTAGATTCCTATTTTGAACTTCACTATGCTCTCCTAGAGAAAACAGGGTGTAACATAAGTACAACAATGCAGTATTAAACCTTTGTAAGAGGGTTTGATGCTGAATCTCTCACTCTCTCTCTCTCTCTCTCTCTCTCTCTCTCTCTCTCTCTCTCTCTCTCTCTCTCTCTCTCAAAATAAAGGGAGGTAAGGAGATACTGATTTTCAATAGGTATATTCACAACAAAAAATACTGAAACAATTTTGTCACATTTTCTTTTCTTTTTTTTTTGGTGGGGGGGGAGGGGGGTAGACAAGTGCTACAAGTTGTCGTAGATGTGGCTTGTTCTGCAGTTCTGAATAGAACTTGACCTTAAAGTCTTCTGTTCTTGGTGAATGCCAGAAAATCATGTTTTCAAACTGCATGGCCCATATGCTATCATTCCTCTTGTACGATTAAAACTGGTAACTGTAAAACAGTGTTTTTCTGTGAAAGAACTTTGGGTTAATTTTTTCATCCATTTTTCATTCATTTACCCTACAGAAATTACACATAAAGTGTTGCATGTTAACAGAAATATGTATTGCTTTATTCAAAAGAGAGGTACTACTGGTAGTACTAATTACAATAGGAATGACAATTATGTATGTTTTCCATTGTCTCTTTGCATTCAGTACTTGATTCAGAAGAAGGATGAAAAAGCCTATTTGAAAAACAACTAAGGTCTGAAATAAAGTAATGAAAAGAGGGCAGAACAGAAAACAAAAGGGGCATTCTCTTAATTTCTCACCTGCTTACAGTAGAATACTTCTTTAACCCTTCCAATAGTAAAGATAATTTCATCCAGGGTCTTAGCCAGGATTTCAAAAATACCTGTCCAAAACAGCAATTTCAAAATTTCTGCCCGTCCAGATTTAGCTACTAATCTACTTCAAATCCTCATACCAGCTACATTTAATAGCCCAGTGAGTTAAAAAGAGCAATTTACACTCCAGCTATGTCCTAGAAGGTGGTTTGTTAGGAATATATTTGGTTGTTACCCCCCCAAAAGTCAAAATTCAAAAATCTTCATAGAAATTTTTGCCTGTGTTAACAGGAGGTTTTTAGTTAACTACCTGTCCAAAAGACAGGCAGGATGGGTCCTGGCTAAGTCCCTGCTTTCATCCAAAGCACAGGGACACAAAGATTTTTAAAAACCATCTTAATCCTGTCATGATGGTATTGATTGGAAAGCTCTCGCTGAGTACCCATATATGGGTACCCATATGCCAGGGTTTCAGTCATTTTCAGCCTTTTTGAGTCATTGTGTTTTGGCCAAATTAGCCAAATTAGCAGCATAAGTGTTAAACTCATGTACTAACAAGTATGATTTGTGTGTGCTGTTTCCAGGCGAGAGAAAAGAAGGCGGAACAGAAGGCTAAAGAGTTGGCAAAGAAGAGAGACAGCGTGGAATCCATCCCGGAAAAAGGAATGATGACACGCAAAGATTCTAGTGTTTCGGAGGCCGGCTCCGAGAGCTCCAATGAACCGATGTCAAGGAAACAGAGTCAGTCGGATAGCATCTCAGACGAGAAGGATCTGAGCATCACGCTGAGGTCTGAGGATGAGGGAGCCAGCTCACCTGATGTGTAAGTAAACCAGGCTGCCCACAGCCTTAGACTATGAGAAAAAAAATGGTGGTGAAACCAACCGGTCAACCTGAACAGGCTGGCTGTGGGGAATAGCCAAAAAATTGGTGTAGTGTGCATATTTGTGCACAAGTTTCTCTGTAATGTAAATGATACGAGAGCCCTCATTGATCACAATAAGGCCAGATTTGATATAGCTGGCATAGCCAAGCCTTCACTATAGCACATCTAGTAATTGGTCTCTCGCTACATATCGATTCTTCTATTTATCTAAACCACAACACTTCATGTTGCAGTTTTGACCCTTCCAATGCTGAGGCTACTTTCATCCAAAGCACGAGAAAGCAAAGATGTTTGAAAAATATCTAAACCCTGTTGGTATCCATGGGATAGCTCTCGCTGAGTGCTCTCAGATGATAACCCGTGTGCCAGGGTTTCAGTCATTTTTCAGGTTTTTTGCATAATTTTATTATGGCCAAATTAGCCACCAGCTGCACAAGGGTTGATTCTCTCATGTCTGCAGCAGCTCAAAAAAGCCTGATTTCTTTTGATAATCTCTTTGTCTAAAATCTAGTTTTGTTTCATATGAACTTAGATCAATTATCCAGAAGGACTGGAAGCAAATAGAACTAAATATGTATGATTTGCATTAGTTCTGAACTTGCAAAAGCTAAGATGAATCTACTCATCGATCAAAGTAAAAATCTTTTTATTCAAATCTTATCAGAAATAAGAATTAGCTCATTTTATTCAATTAATGCTAAAAGACTCTTTTTCAATCTAAAATTTGTGTTGGTTTATTTGAATGAATCTCTTATCTTATCAAAGTCATAGATACTTTTGATTCAGATTGAATGAATGAACAAATGACATCTGAATGACTGTATTTTGCTTTAGTAACCTGTATTTTGATGTTTATTCTAGGACTCCTAGGTCGAACACGAGTATGACCACACCGGAGTCATCGGTGTCAGAGAGCGATGTCTCGCCCCAGCTGGTGCGCAGGCGGAGACCCCATATCAAGGATCAACCAATCCCCAAGCTCTCCATCTCCATGGACGAAGATCACCGCGGAGCGCCCTCTAACACCGGAAAAGGTAACTATGCAAACCTTTCTTCTAATACAGCAGTTTATATAAAGCTAATCATGTCTTCAGGGCTTATAAATTCGTGGAATCATTGTAATTGCATTTGATAAAAGAATATGTTCCTTTTGCTTGGCTTGCATATATCTACTCTGTGGGAATGCAAACAGGAGTCTTCCATTATTGATCAAAGGTCTTTCCTTGCAATGGCTTTGAATTGCTGGTAACTGATAAATCAAGCATTTTGGCATATATATAGTATAGCCCTTGCTTAATTGACAATTTGATACGATACACTGATAGAAAATCTTAGTCTTTTATATAGTTCATAGGATGGCAGGATATAAGATTGTTCCCTGAATTGATTCTGTTGATTGGATCTTTTAAGGTTGAATGTCATACACTGTACATGTATAATATACCCTGATAACTCACGCCTTTTGATATTATTTGATTTAATGTAATGGATCTTTAATAGTTTGATCTTGTCTATATCATATATGGACAAAGATGTTCTTGATCAATTACTTATGCTTGTGTATAAGATATTCTTAAGAAAATTGATTTGATTGATTGAATATTTTAAAGTTGAATATGAATATGATCTAATATCCATCAAATGAATATAAATGATAATGCCACTGATTATAATTAATACCTGTATATAAGGTAGTCTTAAGTTAATTGTTTCTTATGATTGAATCTTCTCATGCTAAATTGTGCATTATAATGCTGTATATGAATGAAGGCTCCCTTGATGCTTGTATACTATAAGAATGTCCTTAATCGCCTCTATTGATTGTGCCTATTGTTTGTTTAGAACTGTCTCCCGTTGAAGAGAGGGCAGAACATCATCGGTCTCGCTCTACCATCATCAAACCTGCCCTTCCTAAATCAGCATCTGCTACAGCTCTGTCATTGCTTATCCCTCCACCAGGTATACATACTATTTCTACATACACCTCTCCCCCTTTCTTAGCCCTTATGCTGCTGGTGGCTAATTTGGCCAATACAATATGATGCAAAAAAAATGGAAAATGACAGAAACCCTGGCATATGGGTACAGGGAAGAGAGTTAATTCCTGCACCAGTCGACAGAACGTCTGCCAGTGCCTGGTTGTACAGACATCCATGGCTAACATTTCAAAAAATAAGCCAAACACATCGCTGACTCGCATAGCTTACATGCTTTTGATGAAAGTAGCCTCAGCATTAAAAGGGTTAAGTGCGATAACGAACGACTTGTTTCTTCCAAGGGGTATTTATATCAGTAGTTCCATCAACAGGGGTATCCAACTGTTGATTTGTTGTACCAGCGTACAACAGAGGCTTAACCCATCAATGCTCAGAATGCCATAAGCAGCCTGACAATTTTGATGTAAATCATGCAAGTAAAAGCAATGTAAGAAAATTAATTGAAGGAGAAATGGACATCAGAACACTATCAGCAACTCTCTTTCAAATATTTTGTAAAATGATTCTTAATTCCAAAGTTATTGTCAGAAGTATCTAATATCCAGACAACAATTTCTGGAGCAATTCTTAAGCATTTAAATAGGTTAAAGACTTGTGGCAGGCCAAATGCATCATGCACTACTGAACTTGCTAATTTGCTGGGAGCTTGGAGCATGACCAGCATTGTCAAGAGACGTGACCTCCAGCACTTTTAAATTGTCTATTAGCTGACCGATGTATATTATTGATATGAAGGCTTGTTGTTCATCTTGGTGACATTTTTTGTTAGGCCTTGGCCTGCCAAAATGAATTGACCTTGGACGAATAGGACATGGATTGGTCACCACACACCAATTACCATAGATCCCATTATAAAGCCCTGGACACACCTAATCTCGCCTCAGTGTGATGACTAGGAGGCAAACTATTGAGAACTCTCGTATTTGTTTACATTATAGAGAAAGTAGCTCAAGTTAGTCTTTTATTGATTTGAAGACTGATATGGTAATGCTTCTTGGTGACATCTATTGTACTTCGGCTGCCAAAAAACTAGTTAGACAATCTTGGATACCCCTGACGAAATGCTTCTTGGTGACATCAATTGTACTTTGGCTGCCAAAAAATTAGTTGGCCAAACTTGGATACCCCTGACGAAACAGTAGTACTTTAGAATAATGAAATCCATACTACTGGCGATTATTCACACCCTTGATTGGTACATCTTCAATTCAACATACTATAGAGTTAAACAATAGATAATTAAACAAAATTTAATCCAGCACTTAGCATTTTTATCCTAGTGATTATTGGTAACTGTATAGTTTTCCAGAGAAATTATGAAAGTGTGAGTGACACGTTACAGATTAGATATTTGAGGAGATGATGCAAGTGTAATACATTTACTTTGGTTTAATTGCTTAATAACACTGTTGCAAATAATAAGTGGTGTAAAATTTGCTGCCCCTGTCCCTTTGACACAGAATTGTATAAATGAAAGTTGAACCTTCCCTTCAAAGAAACAATACTTAACTATATTTAACAATCAGATATTGAATTTCATCGTTATAAGATCACTTGTCTTGTCTCAGCATGAATAGCTTAAGTTCTTGATTTTGATGATCCTATAGCCTTTGAATAGTTTATTATCCATGTGTCTCATGTGCTGTGTTGTTTGTATTAACATTTCCTATGTTTTCTCCTGCAGAAGAGTTTATTCCTGCCCCACAGTCACCTGGTGGGTCGAGTACCAGCTCGCGAGATACCTCCCCATCTCGCGAATTCTCACCCATCACAGGATTGCTCAAGCCACCACTCTGTATTCGTAAAGGTGCTCGGGGCTACGGCTTCACGCTCAGAGCTATACGAGTCTACCTTGGTGACACCGATAACTACATGCTTCATCATCTAGTCGTGGTACGTATGAATACACAGCAGCATAGTTACACTCTTATTGCTCTTGTGTGGATAGTAGTATTCTAGTACAGCAGTAGGTATGGAAACCTCAAAGAACGAAAAGATACAGTACCGGTATCTCTCAATGTTATCCAACCCTGTGCAGTAATAATCTAGATAGATACAGTACTCACTTCCCTTTAATTTAGTCGGGCCTCTGACTAGTGCGTGATCAATATAACAAAGTAGTAAATCAAAAGGTAATTAACTTGGTTGAACTTTGTAGCATTTTGGTCTTAATAATTGTTGGTTGGTGTAAAACAGACTTCTCAGAATATTTAGCCATTGATCCCTTTAAAAGAGTTTTGTTTAATGAGGAGTAGAAGAGCTTTGTTTTTTGAAAAGATTTAAGATTATTTTTAAAAACATATTACTTTTGGTTAAGAAAAAATAGAGAATAGGTCTTTGTATCAAATTAGAATTAGAATTTAAGACCACATCAAACAAGTATTTGTGGGATTTGAACATACAAAAATACGGTAATTTATGATTATCTGTGGGCGTTTGCTATTATATTATACCTAGTTTAATAATGATGCTTTTTATTCTTGTAGGCTGTTGAGACAAGCAGCCCAGCGTTCGAGGAAGGCCTCCGTGCTGGAGATCTGATCAGTCACGTGAACGGCGAGCCCGTCACCGGCCTGCTCCACACACAGGTCGTCCAACTCATCCTCACCGCCGGCAACAAGCTGACGCTCCGAGCCCAGCCGCTGGAGCACACCTCCATCAGGTCGGTATTACTTTTATTTGGTGATTCCTATGTGTATTGACTTTGTTTATCATTTGATGTGTATTTTCAAGGTTGTATTATCTGTTCAAGGAGGAGATAATGACTTTGCAGGATTCGCCGTCCCAAAGTGGTGAATGCTGCCTATCATATACAATCCTACAGCACTGCTGAATAATTAATTATTATTATCACTATTATTATTACCATGGTCATTATTATTATTATTGCCATCACCATCATCATTATTGTTTTTTCTTAAATTATTATTCTTTCAAGATTATTATAATTATATTCATTATTATTATTATTATTATAATTAAATTCATTATTATTAGAGTCATTATTATTATTCTTTATATTATTATAATTTTCATCATCATTATTGTGTAGTTTTTTCAATCATTTATTGTTACCGATAATCTTCTTTTGGTGTCATTGAAGATGAAAGAAAGGAAGGAATTCTACACAGCCATGTTTGGCACGTGCTTTATTGCCACAGCCTACATAGTGATCTCCTGTCTTCACCATAACAGATGGTCCCGGAAAAGCAATGTCATCTTTAAAAGATGTTATGGTACTACCTTGCTCCTCATCGGACTCAACACCATCATCTTCAGAGAGCCTACTGAAAGCAGCTTAACCCGTCGGTGAGGTGCCCATCATCAGTCCCTGCACTCAAGAACATGCCTTGGGTAAGTTTACATTTAAATTCATGATCTTTAAACCATGATTTGTCCACATCTTAGTCATGGTAAATAAAAGTTACTTAGTGCATTATTCAATTAATCTACTAAAAATACTGTTCTTTTCAATCAGTTATGTTATCATTATATAAATACCGACTTTGGGAGGCGGTTTTTTGGAATAGGCTCAGTGACTGGGCCTCGCCGGTCCCAACTGCTGCTGTGGATCTTTGGGCGAGGGTTGGAAGGGGGCTGTTTGAACATTTATTTGCCCATCGGTGGCATATTTGCTTTTTTATAAGGAAAAAAGTTCCGGGTGTGTAAAGAGGATGGAAGAGCGATGACTGCCTGCGTAATGATACAATTGCTGCAACAATGTATTTCATATGATATGATATAACTGGATCTATAAAATGATACAATGTTGCAAAAATCTACTGCTTCATTCTTTAACCCATTATCTCCGTATCTCTCTCTGTCTCTGATCCCACTGTGTGTGGATCTTTGGGCGGGTGGGCGTGGGGGACTGGGAGCATTTATTTGCCCATCGGGGGCATTTATGAGCACTTTTAAATTTGGGAAAAAGTCTTGGGTGGGTACGAAGGACAGAAGAGCAATGACAACTGTCTACATTGGATATGATACAATTGCAGCAACAATGTATTTCATACAATATGATACAACTGGATCTATAAAACAATACAATGTTGCAAAAATCTACTGCATCATTTTTAACCCATTAATCTCTGTATTCTCATTTGCTCCACTGCATTCTTTTTTGCTGTTATATAGGAATTATGGGGTAATATAAAGAAATTCAAGAATTCAGGTGATGAATACTAAGAATCTTTTATTCCTCTGGTGTTAAGATTCCAAAGATAATTTGAACATACTTAAATTTAAGAAATCCGCACATGCACATCATAAGTTTGGGTTTGGGTTGGGCAGATATTCCTGTTCCAGTTTTGGAATTTTAAAATGCCGACTCCGAGGCACAAACGCGATGCCGATCTAAACTGTGGACCTTTTGCCAGGGGTGTGTAGATGGTGGTTATTTTTTTGAATTTTTGGCATTTAATACCTCAATTTTTCAAAAAATTGGGGAGATATACTATATATTGCTTATTGTGTATATATTGTATGTGTATCATATCTGTACCTCATTACTTTGCTTTTTCTGCCCATAATAAATGTATTTTTTTCCATTTTTGTATTCTATTTAGAAGTCTGATTTTTTCATTTTATCATAATTTGCAATTTCTTTCTTCTGTATTTACTTTTTGTCATCTCTCTCCACTTGGCTTGAGCTACCTGATTTATGAAGCATTTTTTTATTGCTTTACTGATCTCTCTCTCTCTCTCTCTCTCTCTCTCTCTCTCTCTCTCTCTCTCTCTCTCTCTCTCTCTCTCTTTGCAACAAATTATTTTGAAGTCCCATATTTTGATAGGGGTGTGATCATATTTAATTAGCAGAGCATTTTTTATTATTTATTTGAATTTTTTGAGTTGATTCCGTAATCCCTTAAAGTCCTGTCGCGACATTAAGAATTCCTTTCAACTGTTTCAAGCCTATATTAAAACTTCAGCTCTGTATATTTCTCTCTCCTTTTACTTTTCTTTTTTCTTTGGATTTTTGGTATTGCTTTGCATGATTTTTTACATTCTACGAAATCCCTCTTTGTATCGTATATATCTCTGTATCCTATGAATTTATTTCTTCTCACTTTGTTTGTGCACCCCATTTTCCTTTTTTAAGATTATATTTCCCTCCATATCCTTATTGTATATATTTACTTTTTTATTGTAATTCTGGCAAAATCCACTGTCTAAGCAGAAGTCACAACTGGCAACTTTCTCACATGCCCAAACTAGGATTTGAATCACAGCAGTGGTGAGAGACAGCGAGCAGTCAGTGACAATCACATACGGCCCATTGCACATTGTACAAACATTGTGTTGCCAAGTGTGCCTTACCTGTCTGCTGTGTAATCAGTGCTGCACTTGGGCAATTAACGGCTATGCTATTCAAAAACATTGTATACATTGGCTACAAGCAGGGTATATCAGTGGATCCCCATATGTGGCCCATACCACAGGTCATGTGGTGAGAGCTGCTGGTGGCGAGTCCAATTTATATTTCACTTTTATGACTTTTTAGAGTTATGGAGGGAGGGGGAAAAAGGGAGGGTGGGGGAAAAGAAATCCTGTGAATTGAATGGAAACTGATTCTTGCTCTCTTTTATTCCAATTCTTGCTCTCTTTGATTCATCAATTATCCTCTCATCTTCCACTTGATGTTCAATTTGAAATTCCCTTTCTCAAAAATACTGTGTAATTTAGGGGGGAGGTATACCTTGACTTAGTTGTTTCTTAATTCCTAAATCTCCTGCGCATTAGTGAATATGACGTAGAATCCAAACCCGTACATCAGTGAATATGACGTAGAATCCAAACCCGTGCTGTGCACGGGGGCCTGCTAGTGTAATTTAATCAGGTGATAAAGACATTAATCAGAGCCATGTCACCCTACAACATATGTGGTACATACTCCCAAAGTCACACCATGAAGGTTGTCATTATTAGTAAATACCATTACAGATTACATTGCAATTTTTTGATTTCCTGGGCTGTTTGAGTAATTGTTGGTGGGTATTTTAACCCCATGTTATACCTAAATATTCCATACATTTCCCATCTATTAATTTTCTACCATTTTCTACCACCACAATGGTGCCTGTGCATAGACTAGTATTACGTATTCATACTTATTTGTATTACTTTTATTTTGGTGATACCTATATGTATTGACTTTGTTTATCATTTGATAGATAGCTGGTTCAAACGATAGATAGCTGGTTCAATAGCTAGATGGTTTGAAAGATAGATAGTTTGATGGATAGATAGCTGGTTCAATACATAGATATAGCTGATTTATTTGATAGATAGATAGCTGGTTTGATAGATAGAAAGATGGTTCAATAGATAGATGGTTAAATAGATATATAGATGGTTTGATAGATAGCTGGTTCAATATATAGATAGATAGATGGTTTGATAGATAGATAGATGCTTGGATAGATAGATAGATGGTTTGATAGATAGAAAGCTGGTTTGATACATGGTTAGCTGATTTGATAGATAGAAAGATGGTTCAATAGATAGATAGATGGTTTGATAGATAGATATATGGTTCAATAGAAACATAGAGCGTTGGATAGATTATTTTTAAAATTTGCTTTTGTCAGGGGGCGGTCATCAAAAAATGTCAGGCTCTGAAGGCTGCTGCTGGCCTGAATGGGTTTATGTTTACGTCCTTGTTGGACCTGCACACCACAATGGTGCCTGTGCATAGACTAGTATTAATTATTCCGACTTATTTGTATTACATTTATTTGGTGATCACCTATGTATTGACTTTGTTTGTCTTTTAATGTGTATTTTCCTGGTAGCATTTACACTTTGTTGGCTTGCTTAATAGTGTGCAATAGCAGTTAGCACCTCCCTATGAACCCTGAGTCGGTGTGCCTCCCATTTCTCCCCTTATAAAAGAAGGGGGATGTTCAAAGCTTTCTACGAGTACCATGCATCTAAAAGATCCCGTGGACTCTTTTGGATGCCGGCATTTTGGGACCCTTGTGGGATATAGGTTGGACTGTGGGTGTTATATGCTTTGTTTAAAGTTTATATTTTCATGGTTTTTCTCAACATTTTTATTAGATGTCTGCTGTATAGTAGTGTATCTCAGTTGGCAGTTGACAGCGATAACAAAGTGAGCGATCACCATCTTTTTTTTACTACAAACTTTGTTTTGTGTGTTCAGAGGCGTTGAGGGTTTATTTTGGTGTCTACATTTGCTGATATTTATGGTTACTGTAAATCATTTAAATATGGCGTGCACATTATATAGCGTAATTACGGTACTGCCCTGAATAGCGTGATCTAAGTATAGCGGTGAATGGGAACAGCAGCAGCAAGTTCAACTAAGAATTTAATAAAGACGGGATTTTACAATAGCGCATATGGGCAGAGCGCTATTATCGCTATCTTATTGTTCCCGCTATACTTAAGTAATTTACAGTATATAAATGGTTCCAATATAATGATATTAATTAAAGAATAAGTATGTAATACTATGTAATACTCAATTGAATCAAACCCGGCAATGGGCCCACCTTATGGTTTGATTTAGGAGTTGGCACCTGCTGGAGAATGCTAAGCTATCTCTAATTAATACATCTATTAAGACGGTTGTGTGCTTTCTATTTTTAAGGGTTGTGTTTACTACTGAGCATTGGACCTTTGCTAATTCAGAAACTGTATACTGCTTCAGTTTGCAGTGCAAATAATTTCGCTTAACAGCCCTGCTGGAGAGTATTTGTGCTACTTTAAATTTGCACATTCAAGCACTCAAACTATATATCTATTAGTGCAAAAAGTAAGATGGCTATCAATAATGAAAACACATTTATTCATATGTATATTTATCTATAAGTAAACACACACATATTTACATACATACTTAGAAACATACATACACATATATATACATATGTATATATATATATGTATAATTTGTGTGTGTCCAAGTGCGCGCGCCCACACAGATAGATAGAAAGATAGATAGAAATACTGACTGACAAACAGACATGTAGATAGATGTTAGATATTGATAGATAAACATAGAGATAAATACATGTTTCCATTATTGATAGGTTTGTCTTACTTATAGTACTGATGATATATTCTATGACATACTGAAGGACATGCACATGGTCTTTTTTGCGACTCCGGCAAATTAAGTTCCCTTTGCCAATAAGATGAGCCAAGCAACCAGTCATTGCTTGAAATATATTTACCAGCCTTCTGTAGAAGTAGGATAATTAGTTTTATTTACCCTCCCTCTAGAGTGGTCAGGCTAAATAGTTTTATCTTCTCTACCCCCAAAATGTTTGAGAAAATAAAAAGCTTTTGATTTGCTTTCTCACACTTGGTCCATCGTACCCAGTAGACATTCGTGAATAACTGGTTCATGCCTTTGCTAACTTTATAAAGTTGTACGTACATACAGTTCCTTGGTACGTAGGCTAAAATGCAACATGTTATAACCAAAGCATACCAAAAACACCATTTTAAGTAAGGGCATACTAAATTAACCCTTTTGTGATATTAGAAGTTAATAAGTATGAATGCTCTTAAGTTCAGCATCTATTTCATTTCATGATTAATATATGTGAAACAATCCATTTATTTTTGTCTTATTTTAGATACTGTAGAATAGGCAAAGTTTGTGAGTGCGATTATTTATATTTACGTCCTTGTTGGACCTGCACACCACAATGGTGCCCGTGCATAGACTAGTATTAAGTATTCCGACTTATTTGTATTACTTTTATTTGGTGATGCCTATGTGGATTGACTGTTCGATAGATAAAAAGATGGTTCAATAGATAGATGGTTTGATAGATAAATGGTTCAATAGAAAGATAGAGCGTACAACAGATTATTTTCAAAATTTGCTTTTGTCAGGGGGCGGTCATCAAAAAGTGTCAGGCTTTGAAGGCTGCTGCTGGCCTGAATGGGTTTATGTTTACGTCCTTGTTGGACCTGCACACCACAATGGTGCCTGTGCATAGACTAGTATTAATTATTCCGACTTATTTGTATTACTTTTATTTGGTGATTCCTATGTGTATTGACTTTGTTTATCATTTGATGTGTATTTTCAAGGTTGTATCATCTGTTCAAGGAGGAGATAATGACTTTGCAGGATTCGCCGTCCCAAAGTGGTGAATGCTGCCTATCATATACAATCCTACAGCACTGCTGAATAATGAATTATTATTATCACTATTATTATTACCATGGTCATTATTATTATTATTATTGCCATCACCATCATCATTATTGCTTTTTTCTTAAATTATTATTCTTTCAAGATTATTATAATTATATTCATTATTATTATTATTATAATTAAATTCATTATTATTAGAGTCATTATTATTATTCTTTATATTATTATAATTTTCATCATCATTATTGTGTAGTTTTTTCAATCATTTATTGTTACTGATAATCTTCTTTTGGTGTCATTGAAGACGGAAGAAAGGAAGGAATTCTTCACAGCCATGTTTGGCGCGTGCTTTATTGCCACAGCCTACACAGTGATCTCCTGTCTTCACCATAACAGACGGTCCCGGAAAAGCAATGTCATCTTTAAAAGATGTTATGGTACTACCTTGCTCCTCATCGGACTCAACACCATCATCTTCAGAGAGCCTACTGAAAGCAGCTTAACCCGTCGGTGAGGTGCCCATCATCAGTCCCTGCACTCAAGAACATGGGTAAGTTTACATTTAAATTCATGATCTTTAAACCATGATTTGTCCACATCTTAGTCATGGTAAATAAAAGTTACTTAGTGCATTATTCAATTAATCTATTAAAAATACTGGTCTTTTCAATCAGTTATGTTATGTAATTTAATCAGGTGATAAAGACATTAATCAGAGCCATGTCACCCTACAACATATGTGGTACATACTCCCAAAGTCACACCATGAAGGTTAATTGTCATTATTAGTAAATACCATTACAGATTACATTGCAATTTTTTGATTTCCTGGGCTGTTTGAGTAATTGTTGGTGGGTATTATAACCCCATGTTATACCTAAATATTCCATACATTTCCCATCTATTAATTTTCTACCATTTTCTACCACCACAATGGTGCCTGTGCATAGACTAGTATTACCTATTCATACTTATTTGTATTACTTTTATTTTGGTGATACCTATATGTATTGATTTTGTTTATCATTTGATAGATAGCTGGTTCAAACGATAGATAGCTGGTTCAATAGCTAGATGGTTTGAAAGATAGATAGTTTGATGGATAGATAGCTGGTTCAATACATAGATATAGCTGATTTATTTGATAGATAGCTGGTTTGATAGATAGAAAGATGGTTCAATAGATAGATGGTTAAATAGGTATATAGATGGTTTGATAGATAGCTGGTTCAATATATAGATAGATGGTTTGATAGATAGATAGATGCTTTGATAGATAGATAGATGGTTTGATAGATAGAAAGCTGGTTTGATACATGGTTAGCTGATTTGATAGATAGAAAGATGGTTCAATAGATAGATAGATGGTTTGATAGATAGATATATGGTTCAATAGAAACATAGAGCGTTGGATAGATTATTTTTAAAATTTGCTTTTGTCAGGGGGCGGTCATCAAAAAATGTCAGGCTCTGAAGGCTGCTGCTGGCCTGAATGGGTTTATGTTTACGTCCTTGTTGGACCTGCACACCACAATGGTGCCTGTGCATAGACTAGTATTAATTATTCCGACTTATTTGTATTACTTTTATTTGGTGATCACCTATGTATTGACTTTGTTTGTCTTTTAATGTGTATTTTCCTGGTAGCATTTACACTTTGTTGGCTTGCTTAATAGTGTGCAATAGCTGGTATATACTCATCCAAATACACGTATTGCCGTAAACAGTAAATTGGCAACAATTCAATTCGAGTAGGAACAAGATAATTATTTCTTTATGATATCCATCATTCTGATAATTATCAACATACACATGTATGTATGTTGATAATTATCAAATGTTCCCATCGCAGCACCTGTCCGAGTCTATCGAACAATGATGGCAGCCATCTTGTTTCTCGTAAGAGATCCATAGATTGGCCCAGGTATCCTAGAAATTTGAGATGTAAGAATGCGAATTATGTTATGATACATTGGTAACTTATTCACAAGTTACCAATGTATCATATTATGATAGCTTTGGGAAGTTATTGGACGTATTTTGTTTCGTTTCAGCCTCGGACCGGCTACTAGTGAGAATCACGCTATGCTGGTATATACTCATCCAAATACACGTATTGCCGTAAACAGTAAATTGGCAACAATTCAATTCGAGTAGGAACAAGATAATTATTTCTTTATGATATCCATAATTCTGATAATTATCAACATACACATGTATGTATGTTGATAATTATCAAATGTTTTATCAAATTATCAAACCTCCCTATGAACCCTGAGTCGGTGTGCCCCCCATTTCTCCCCTTATAAAAGAAGGGGGATGTTCAAAGCTTTCTACGAGTACCATGCATCTAAAAGATCCCGTGGACTCTTTTGGATGCCGGCATTTTGGGACCCTTGTGGGATATAGGTTGGACTGTGGGTGTTATATGCTTTGTTTAAAGTTTATATTTTCATGGTTTTTCTCAACATTTTTATTAGATGTCTGCTGTATAGTAGTGTATCTCAGTTGACAGTTGACAGCGATAACAAAGTGAGCGATCACCATCTTTTTTTTACTACAAACTTTGTTTTGTGTGTTCAGAGGCGTTGAGGGTTTATTTTGGTGTCTACAGTTGCTGATATTTATGGTTATATAAATGGTTCCAATATAATGATATTAATTAAAGAATAAGTATGTAATACTATGTAATACTCAATTGAATCAAACCCGGCAATGGGCCCACCTTATGGTTTGATTTAGGAGTTGGCACCTGCTGGAGAATGCTAAGCTATCTCTAATTAATACATCTATTAAGACGGTTGTGTGCTTTCTATTTTTAAGGGTTGTGTTTACTACTGAGCATTGGACCTTTGCTAATTCAGAAACTGTATACTGCTTCAGTTTGCAGTGCAAATAATTTCGCTTAACAGCCCTGCTGGAGAGTATTTGTGCTACTTTAAATTTGCACATTCAAGCACTCAAACTATATATCTATTAGTGCAAAAAGTAAGATGGCTATCAATAATGAAAACACATTTATTCATATGTATATTTATCTATAAGTAAACACACACATATTTACATACATACTTAGAAACATACATACACACATACATACATATATATACATATGTAAATATATATATGTATAATTTGTGTGTGTCCAAGTGCGCGCGCCCACACAGATAGATAGAAAGATAGATAGAAATACTGACTGACAAACAGACATGTAGATAGATGTTAGATATTGATAGATAAACATAGAGATAAATACATGTTTCCATTATTGATAGGTTTGTCTTACTTATAGTACTGATGATATACTGTAGAATAGAATTTCGCGAAAAGCCGATTTTTCGGTTTTTCGCGTGTACTTTATTTCGCTTATGCATGTTCCTCAGTGCCATCTATTGAACCAAACAGTAATCTTAAAAATGCAAACATTCGGCGGCCATCTTGCGGCTATAATCTGGCAGAAGATTCAACAAAATTGGACTGGTAAACATGCCATTTATAATATGATACCTTGGTAACTTTTTCATAAGTTACCAATGTGTCATATTATAATGAGTTTGTGAAGTTGTTGCATGTATTCCCCTTCGTTTCAGCCTAGGACCGGCTACGAGTGAGAATCACGCTATGCTGGTATATATTCGTCAACTGCAAATACACATATTGCCGTAAACAGTAAATTGGCAACGATTCAATTCAAGTCAGGAACAATATCATTACTTCTTTATAATATCCATTATTCTGATAATTATCAACATACACATGTATGTATGTTGATAATTATCAAATGTTTCCATCGCATCACCTGTCCGAGTCTATCGAACAATGGTGGCAGCCATCTTGTTTCTCGTAAGAGATCCATAGATTGGCCCAGGTATCCTAGAAATTTGAGATGTAAGAATGCGAATTATGTTATGATACATTGGTAACTTATTCACAAGTTACCAATGTATCATATTATGATAGCTTTGGGAAGTTATTGGACGTATTTTGTTTCGTTTCAGCCTCAGACCGGCTACTAGTGAGAATCACGCTATGCTGGTATATACTCATCCAAATACACGTATTGCCGTAAACAGTAAATTGGCAACAATTCAATTTGAGTAGGAACAAGATAATTATTTCTTTATGATATCCATCAATCTGATAATTATCAACATACACATGTATGTATGTTGATAATTATCAAATGTTCCCATCGCAGCACCTGTCCGAGTCTATCGAACAATGATGGCAGCCATCTTGTTTCTCGTAAGAGATCCATAGATTGGCCCAGGTATCCTAGAAATTTGAGATGTAAGAATGCGAATTATGTTATGATACATTGGTAACTTATTCACAAGTTACCAATGTATCATATTATGATAGCTTTGGGAAGTTATTGGACGTATTTTGTTTCGTTTCAGCCTCAGACCGGCTACTAGTGAGAATCACGCTATGCTGGTATATACTCATCCAAATACACGTATTGCCGTAAACAGTAAATTGGCAACAATTCAATTCGAGTAGGAACAAGATAATTATTTCTTTATGATATCCATAATTCTGATAATTATCAACATACACATGTATGTATGTTGATAATTATCAAATGTTCCCATCGCAGCACCTGTCCGAGTCTATCGAACAATGATGGCAGCCATCTTGTTTCTCGTAAGAGATCCATAGATTGGCCCAGGTATCCTAGAAATTTGAGATGTAAGAATGCGAATTATGTTATGATACATTGGTAACTTATTCACAAGTTACCAATGTATCATATTATGATAGCTTTGGGAAGTTATTGGACGTATTTTTCATCGTTTAAACCTCGACCGTCCAGGAGTGGAATTCACCGACCGACGCGCCACCACCTCCAGTGGTGGGTAGCGTTACCATGTATATAATTGATCGCGTGCGCTAAGTTCGCGAGTGCGATACTAGTTCGCGTATTCGCGAAATAATCGCACACGCGAACTTTACCTGTTCTACAGTATTCTATGACATACTGAAGGACATGCACATGGTCTTTTTTGCGACTCCGGCAAATTAAGTTCCCTTTGCCAATAAGATGAGCCAAGCAACCAGTCATTGCTTGAAATATATTTACCAGCCTTCTGTAGAAGTAGGATAAATAGTTTTATTTACCCTCCCTCTAGAGTGGTCAGGCTAAATAGTTTGATCTTCTCTACCCCCAAAATGTTTGAGAAAATAAAAAGCTTTTGATTTGCTTTCTCACACTTGGTCCATCGTACCCAGTAGACATTCGTGAATAACTGGTTCATGCCTTTGCTAACTTTATAAAGTTGTACGTACATACAGTTCCTTGGTACGTAGGCTAAAATGCAACATGTTATAACCAAAGCATACCAAAAACACCATTTTAAGTAAGGGCATACTAAATTAACCCTTTTGTGATATTAGAAGTTAATAAGTATGAATGCTCTTAAGTTCAGCATCTATTTCATTTCATGATTAATATATGTGAAACAATCCATTTATTTTTGTCTTATTTTAGATACTGTAGAATAGGCAAAGTTTGTGAGTGCGATTATTTATATTTACGTCCTTGTTGGACATGCACACCACAATGGTGCCCGTGCATAGACTAGTATTAAGTATTCCGACTTATTTGTATTACTTTTATTTGGTGATGCCTATGTGGATTGACTGTTCGATAGATAAAAAGATGGTTCAATAGATAGATGGTTTGATAGATAAATGGTTCAATAGAAAGATAGAGCGTACAACAGATTATTTTCAAAATTTGCTTTTGTCAGGGGGCGGTCATCAAAAAGTGTCAGGCTTTGAAGGCTGCTGCTGGCCTGAATGGGTTTATGTTTACGTCCTTGTTGGACCTGCACACCACAATGGTGCCTGTGCATAGACTAGTATTAATTATTCCGACTTATTTGTATTACTTTTATTTGGTGATTCCTATGTGTATTGACTTTGTTTATCATTTGATGTGTATTTTCAAGGTTGTATCATCTGTTCAAGGAGGAGATAATGACTTTGCAGGATTCGCCGTCCCAAAGTGGTGAATGCTGCCTATCATATACAATCCTACAGCACTGCTGAATAATGAATTATTATTATCACTATTATTATTACCATGGTCATTATTATTATTATTATTATTGCCATCACCATCATCATTATTGCTTTTTTCTTAAATTATTATTCTTTCAAGATTATTATAATTATATTCATTATTATTATTATTATAATTAAATTCATTATTATTAGAGTCATTATTATTATTCTTTATATTATTATAATTTTCATCATCATTATTGTGTAGTTTTTTCAATCATTTATTGTTACTGATAATCTTCTTTTGGTGTCATTGAAGACGGAAGAAAGGAAGGAATTCTTCACAGCCATGTTTGGCGCGTGCTTTATTGCCACAGCCTACACAGTGATCTCCTGTCTTCACCATAACAGACGGTCCCGGAAAAGCAATGTCATCTTTAAAAGATGTTATGGTACTACCTTGCTCCTCATCGGACTCAACACCATCATCTTCAGAGAGCCTACTGAAAGCAGCTTAACCTGTCGGTGAGGTGCCCATCATCAGTCCCTGCACTCAAGAACATGGGTAAGTTTACATTTAAATTCATGATCTTTAAACCATGATTTGTCCACATCTTAGTCATGGTAAATAAAAGTTACTTAGTGCATTATTCAATTAATCTACTAAAAATACTGGTCTTTTCAATCAGTTATGTTATGTAATTTAATCAGGTGATAAAGACATTAATCAGAGCCATGTCACCCTACAACATATGTGGTACATACTCCCAAAGTCACACCATGAAGGTTAATTGTCATTATTAGTAAATACCATTACAGATTACATTGCAATTTTTTGATTTCCTGGGCTGTTTGAGTAATTGTTGGTGGGTATTATAACCCCATGTTATACCTAAATATTCCATACATTTCCCATCTATTAATTTTCTACCATTTTCTACCACCACAATGGTGCCTGTGCATAGACTAGTATTAAGTATTCCGACTTATTTGTATTACTTTTATTTGGTGATGCCTATGTGGATTGACTGTTCGATAGATAAAAAGATGGTTCAATAGATAGATGGTTTGATAGTTAAATGGTTCAATAGAAAGATAGAGCGTACAACAGATTATTTTCAAAATTTGCTTTTGTCAGGGGGCGGTCATCAAAAAGTGTCAGGCTTTGAAGGCTGCTGCTGGCCTGAATGGGTTTATGTTTACGTCCTTGTTGGACCTGCACACCACAATGGTGCCTGTGCATAGACTAGTATTAATTATTCCGACTTATTTGTATTACTTTTATTTGGTGATTCCTATGTGTATTGACTTTGTTTATCATTTGATGTGTATTTTCAAGGTTGTATCATCTGTTCAAGGAGGAGATAATGACTTTGCAGGATTCGCCGTCCCAAAGTGGTGAATGCTGCCTATCATATACAATCCTACAGCACTGCTGAATAATGAATTATTATTATCACTATTATTATTACCATGGTCATTATTATTATTATTATTGCCATCACCATCATCATTATTGCTTTTTTCTTAAATTATTATTCTTTCAAGATTATTATAATTATATTCATTATTATTATTATTATAATTAAATTCATTATTATTAGAGTCATTATTATTATTCTTTATATTATTATAATTTTCATCATCATTATTGTGTAGTTTTTTCAATCATTTATTGTTACTGATAATCTTCTTTTGGTGTCATTGAAGACGGAAGAAAGGAAGGAATTCTTCACAGCCATGTTTGGCGCGTGCTTTATTGCCACAGCCTACACAGTGATCTCCTGTCTTCACCATAACAGACGGTCCCGGAAAAGCAATGTCATCTTTAAAAGATGTTATGGTACTACCTTGCTCCTCATCGGACTCAACACCATCATCTTCAGAGAGCCTACTGAAAGCAGCTTAACCCGTCGGTGAGGTGCCCATCATCAGTCCCTGCACTCAAGAACATGGGTAAGTTTACATTTAAATTCATGATCTTTAAACCATGATTTGTCCACATCTTAGTCATGGTAAATAAAAGTTACTTAGTGCATTATTCAATTAATCTATTAAAAGTACTGGTCTTTTCAATCAGTTATGTTATGTAATTTAATCAGGTGATAAAGACATTAATCAGAGCCATGTCACCCTACAACATATGTGGTACATACTCCCAAAGTCACACCATGAAGGTTAATTGTCATTATTAGTAAATACCATTACAGATTACATTGCAATTTTTTGATTTCCTGGGCTGTTTGAGTAATTGTTGGTGGGTATTATAACCCCATGTTATACCTAAATATTCCATACATTTCCCATCTATTAATTTTCTACCATTTTCTACCACCACAATGGTGCCTGTGCATAGACTAGTATTACCTATTCATACTTATTTGTATTACTTCTATTTTGGTGATACCTATATGTATTGATTTTGTTTATCATTTGATAGATAGCTGGTTCAAACGATAGATAGCTGGTTCAATAGCTAGATGGTTTGAAAGATAGATAGTTTGATGGATAGATAGCTGGTTCAATACATAGATATAGCTGATTTATTTGATAGATAGATAGCTGGTTTGATAGATAGAAAGATGGTTCAATAGATAGATGGTTAAATAGATATATAGATGGTTTGATAGATAGCTGGTTCAATATATAGATAGATAGATGGTTTGATAGATAGATAGATGCTTTGATAGATAGATAGATGGTTTGATAGATAGAAAGCTTGTTTGATACATGGTTAGCTGATTTGATAGATAGAAAGATGGTTCAATAGATAGATAGATGGTTTGATAGATAGATATATGGTTCAATAGAAACATAGAGCGTTGGATAGATTATTTTTAAAATTTGCTTTTGTCAGGGGGCGGTCATCAAAAAATGTCAGGCTCTGAAGGCTGCTGCTGGCCTGAATGGGTTTATGTTTACGTCCTTGTTGGACCTGCACACCACAATGGTGCCTGTGCATAGACTAGTATTAATTATTCCGACTTATTTGTATTACTTTTATTTGGTGATCACCTATGTATTGACTTTGTTTGTCTTTTAATGTGTATTTTCCTGGTAGCATTTACACTTTGTTGGCTTGCTTAAAGGGCAAATGCACCATCATGATGATTTAGGTTCAAAATGTGCCTATATGTGTCACCTTTCAAATAAGACCACCCGCAAGTCTGTCCTCCTCAGCACTCCTCAGATATGGCTTATGAAAGTTAGTAAAAAACTAGCCTGAGTCTGGGCATGGAGGCTGCCATTATCAGAAGTGGTGCTAATGAAGTGACTGCCAGCCCTGCTTCTGATTGGTTGAGAGATATCAGTGGCAGTCACTGATATCTCTCAACCAATCAGAAGCAGCACTGGCAGTCACTTCATACCACTGATTGTGCTTAATTGGGCTTAATTGGCCTGCAATGTCAGCCTCCATGCCCAGACTCAGGCTAGTTTTTTACTAACTTTCATACGCCATATCTGAGGAGTGCTGAGGAGGACAGACTTGCGGATGGTCTTATTAGAAAGGTGACACGTATAGGCACATTTTGAACCTAAATCATTATGATGGTGCATTTGCCCTTTAATAGTGTGCAATAGCTGGTATATACTCATCCAAATACACGTATTGCCGTAAACAGTAAATTGGCAACAATTCAATTCGAGTAGGAACAAGATAATTATTTCTTTATGATATCCATCATTCTGATAATTATCAACATACACATGTATGTATGTTGATAATTATCAAATGTTCCCATCGCAGCACCTGTCCGAGTCTATCGAACAATGATGGCAGCCATCTTGTTTCTCGTAAGAGATCCATAGATTGGCCCAGGTATCCTAGAAATTTGAGATGTAAGAATGCGAATTATGTTATGATACATTGGTAACTTATTCACAAGTTACCAATGTATCATATTATGATAGCTTTGGGAAGTTATTGGACGTATTTTGTTTCGTTTCAGCCTCGGACCGGCTACTAGTGAGAATCACGCTATGCTGGTATATACTCATCCAAATACACGTATTGCCGTAAACAGTAAATTGGCAACAATTCAATTCGAGTAGGAACAAGATAATTATTTCTTTATGATATCCATAATTCTGATAATTATCAACATACACATGTATGTATGTTGATAATTATCAAATGTTTTATCAAATTATCAAACCTCCCTATGAACCCTGAGTCGGTGTGCCCCCCATTTCTCCCCTTATAAAAGAAGGGGGATGTTCAAAGCTTTCTACGAGTACCATGCATCTAAAAGATCCCGTGGACTCTTTTGGATGCCGGCATTTTGGGACCCTTGTGGGATATAGGTTGGACTGTGGGTGTTATATGCTTTGTTTAAAGTTTATATTTTCATGGTTTTTCTCAACATTTTTATTAGATGTCTGCTGTATAGTAGTGTATCTCAGTTGACAGTTGACAGCGATAACAAAGTGAGCGATCACCATCTTTTTTTTACTACAAACTTTGTTTTGTGTGTTCAGAGGCGTTGAGGGTTTATTTTGGTGTCTACAGTTGCTGATATTTATGGTTATATAAATGGTTCCAATATAATGATATTAATTAAAGAATAAGTATGTAATACTATGTAATACTCAATTGAATCAAACCCGGCAATGGGCCCACTTATGGTTTGATTTAGGAGTTGGCACCTGCTGGAGAATGCTAAGCTATCTCTAATTAATACATCTATTAAGACGGTTGTGTGCTTTCTATTTTTAAGGGTTGTGTTTACTACTGAGCATTGGACCTTTGCTAATTCAGAAACTGTATACTGCTTCAGTTTGCAGTGCAAATAATTTCGCTTAACAGCCCTGCTGGAGAGTATTTGTGCTACTTTAAATTTGCACATTCAAGCACTCAAACTATATATCTATTAGTGCAAAAAGTAAGATGGCTATCAATAATGAAAACACATTTATGCATATGTATATTTATCTATAAGTAAACACACACATATTTACATACATACTTAGTAACATACATACACACATACATACATATATATACATATGTAAATATATATATGTATAATTTGTGTGTGTCCAAGTGCGCGCGCCCACACAGATAGATAGAAAGATAGATAGAAATACTGACTGACAAACAGACATGTAGATAGATGTTAGATATTGATAGATAAACATAGAGATAAATACATGTTTCCATTATTGATAGGTTTGTCTTACTTATAGTACTGATGATATACTGTAGAATAGAATTTCGCGAAAAGCCGATTTTTCGGTTTTTCGCGTGTACTTTATTTCGCTTATGCATGTTCCTCAGTGCCATCTATTGAACCAAACAGTAATCTTAAAAATGCAAACATTCGGCGGCCATCTTGCGGCTATAATCTGGCAGAAGATTCAACAAAATTGGACTGGTAAACATGCCATTTATAATATGATACCTTGGTAACTTTTTCATAAGTTACCAATGTGTCATATTATAATGAGTTTGTGAAGTTGTTGCATGTATTCCCCTTCGTTTCAGCCTAGGACCGGCTACGAGTGAGAATCACGCTATGCTGGTATATATTCGTCAACTGCAAATACACATATTGCCGTAAACAGTAAATTGGCAACGATTCAATTCAAGTCAGGAACAATATCATTACTTCTTTATAATATCCATTATTCTGATAATTATCAACATACACATGTATGTATGTTGATAATTATCAAATGTTTCCATCGCATCACCTGTCCGAGTCTATCGAACAATGGTGGCAGCCATCTTGTTTGTCGTAAGAGATCCATAGATTGGCCCAGGTATCCTAGAAATTTGAGATGTAAGAATGCGAATTATGTTATGATACATTGGTAACTTATTCACAAGTTACCAATGTATCATATTATGATAGCTTTGGGAAGTTATTGGACGTATTTTGTTTCGTTTCAGCCTCAGACCGGCTACTAGTGAGAATCACGCTATGCTGGTATATACTCATCCAAATACACGTATTGCCGTAAACAGTAAATTGGCAACAATTCAATTCGAGTAGGAACAAGATAATTATTTCTTTATGATATCCATCAATCTGATAATTATCAACATACACATGTATGTATGTTGATAATTATCAAATGTTCCCATCGCAGCACCTGTCCGAGTCTATCGAACAATGATGGCAGCCATCTTGTTTCTCGTAAGAGATCCATAGATTGGCCCAGGTATCCTAGAAATTTGAGATGTAAGAATGCGAATTATGTTATGATACATTGGTAACTTATTCACAAGTTACCAATGTATCATATTATGATAGCTTTGGGAAGTTATTGGACGTATTTTGTTTCGTTTCAGCCTCAGACCGGCTACTAGTGAGAATCACGCTATGCTGGTATATACTCATCCAAATACACGTATTGCCGTAAACAGTAAATTGGCAACAATTCAATTCGAGTAGGAACAAGATAATTATTTCTTTATGATATCCATAATTCTGATAATTATCAACATACACATGTATGTATGTTGATAATTATCAAATGTTCCCATCGCAGCACCTGTCCGAGTCTATCGAACAATGATGGCAGCCATCTTGTTTCTCGTAAGAGATCCATAGATTGGCCCAGGTATCCTAGAAATTTGAGATGTAAGAATGCGAATTATGTTATGATACATTGGTAACTTATTCACAAGTTACCAATGTATCATATTATGATAGCTTTGGGAAGTTATTGGACGTATTTTTCTTCGTTTAAACCTCGACCGTCCAGGAGTGGAATTCACCGACCGACGCGCCACCACCTCCAGTGGTGGGTAGCGTTACCATGTATATAATTGATCGCGTGCGCTAAGTTCGCGAGTGCGATACTAGTTCGCGTATTCGCGAAATAATCGCACACGCGAACTTTACCTGTTCTACAGTATTCTATGACATACTGAAGGACATGCACATGGTCTTTTTTGCGACTCCGGCAAATTAAGTTCCCTTTGCCAATAAGATGAGCCAAGCAACCAGTCATTGCTTGAAATATATTTACCAGCCTTCTGTAGAAGTAGGATAAATAGTTTTATTTACCCTCCCTCTAGAGTGGTCAGGCTAAATAGTTTGATCTTCTCTACCCCCAAAATGTTTGAGAAAATAAAAAGCTTTTGATTTGCTTTCTCACACTTGGTCCATCGTACCCAGTAGACATTCGTGAATAACTGGTTCATGCCTTTGCTAACTTTATAAAGTTGTACGTACATACAGTTCCTTGGTACGTAGGCTAAAATGCAACATGTTATAACCAAAGCATACCAAAAACACCATTTTAAGTAAGGGCATACTAAATTAACCCTTTTGTGATATTAGAAGTTAATAAGTATGAATGCTCTTAAGTTCAGCATCTATTTCATTTCATGATTAATATATGTGAAACAATCCATTTATTTTTGTCTTATTTTAGATACTGTAGAATAGGCAAAGTTTGTGAGTGCGATTATTTATATTTACGTCCTTGTTGGACCTGCACACCACAATGGTGCCCGTGCATAGACTAGTATTAAGTATTCCGACTTATTTGTATTACTTTTATTTGGTGATGCCTATGTGGATTGACTGTTCGATAGATAAAAAGATGGTTCAATAGATAGATGGTTTGATAGATAAATGGTTCAATAGAAAGATAGAGCGTACAACAGATTATTTTCAAAATTTGCTTTTGTCAGGGGGCGGTCATCAAAAAGTGTCAGGCTTTGAAGGCTGCTGCTGGCCTGAATGGGTTTATGTTTACGTCCTTGTTGGACCTGCACACCACAATGGTGCCTGTGCATAGACTAGTATTAATTATTCCGACTTATTTGTATTACTTTTATTTGGTGATTCCTATGTGTGTTGACTTTGTTTATCATTTGATGTGTATTTTCAAGGTTGTATCATCTGTTCAAGGAGGAGATAATGACTTTGCAGGATTCGCCGTCCCAAAGTGGTGAATGCTGCCTATCATATACAATCCTACAGCACTGCTGAATAATGAATTATTATTATCACTATTATTATTACCATGGTCATTATTATTATTATTATTGCCATCACCATCATCATTATTGCTTTTTTCTTAAATTATTATTCTTTCAAGATTATTATAATTATATTCATTATTATTATTATTATAATTAAATTCATTATTATTAGAGTCATTATTATTATTCTTTATATTATTATAATTTTCATCATCATTATTGTGTAGTTTTTTCAATCATTTATTGTTACTGATAATCTTCTTTTGGTGTCATTGAAGACGGAAGAAAGGAAGGAATTCTTCACAGCCATGTTTGGCGCGTGCTTTATTGCCACAGCCTACACAGTGATCTCCTGTCTTCACCATAACAGACGGTCCCGGAAAAGCAATGTCATCTTTAAAAGATGTTATGGTACTACCTTGCTCCTCATCGGACTCAACACCATCATCTTCAGAGAGCCTACTGAAAGCAGCTTAACCCGTCGGTGAGGTGCCCATCATCAGTCCCTGCACTCAAGAACATGGGTAAGTTTACATTTAAATTCATGATCTTTAAACCATGATTTGTCCACATCTTAGTCATGGTAAATAAAAGTTACTTAGTGCATTATTCAATTAATCTACTAAAAATACTGGTCTTTTCAATCAGTTATGTTATGTAATTTAATCAGGTGATAAAGACATTAATCAGAGCCATGTCACCCTACAACATGTGGTACATACTCCCAAAGTCACACCATGAAGGTTAATTGTCATTATTAGTAAATACCATTACAGATTACATTGCAATTTTTTGATTTCCTGGGCTGTTTGAGTAATTGTTGGTGGGTATTATAACCCCATGTTATACCTAAATATTCCATACATTTCCCATCTATTAATTTTCTACCATTTTCTACCACCACAATGGTGCCTGTGCATAGACTAGTATTACCTATTCATACTTATTTGTATTACTTTTATTTTGGTGATACCTATATGTATTGATTTTGTTTATCATTTGATAGATAGCTGGTTTAAACGATAGATAGCTGGTTCAATAGCTAGATGGTTTGAAAGATAGATAGTTTGATGGATAGATAGCTGGTTCAATACATAGATATAGCTGATTTATTTGATAGATAGATAGCTGGTTTGATAGATAGAAAGATGGTTCAATAGATAGATGGTTAAATAGATATATAGATGGTTTGATAGATAGCTGGTTCAATATATAGATAGATAGATGGTTTGATAGATAGATAGATGCTTTGATAGATAGATAGATGGTTTGATAGATAGAAAGCTGGTTTGATACATGGTTAGCTGATTTGATAGATAGAAAGATGGTTCAATAGATAGATAGATGGTTTGATAGATAGATATATGGTTCAATAGAAACATAGAGCGTTGGATAGATTATTTTTAAAATTTGCTTTTGTCAGGGGGCGGTCATCAAAAAATGTCAGGCTCTGAAGGCTGCTGCTGGCCTGAATGGGTTTATGTTTACGTCCTTGTTGGACCTGCACACCACAATGGTGCCTGTGCATAGACTAGTATTAATTATTCCGACTTATTTGTATTACTTTTATTTGGTGATCACCTATGTATTGACTTTGTTTGTCTTTTAATGTGTATTTTCCTGGTAGCATTTACACTTTGTTGGCTTGCTTAATAGTGTGCAATAGCTGGTATATACTCATCCAAATACACGTATTGCCGTAAACAGTAAATTGGCAACAATTCAATTCGAGTAGGAACAAGATAATTATTTCTTTATGATATCCATCATTCTGATAATTATCAACATACACATGTATGTATGTTGATAATTATCAAATGTTCCCATCGCAGCACCTGTCCGAGTCTATCGAACAATGATGGCAGCCATCTTGTTTCTCGTAAGAGATCCATAGATTGGCCCAGGTATCCTAGAAATTTGAGATGTAAGAATGCGAATTATGTTATGATACATTGGTAACTTATTCACAAGTTACCAATGTATCATATTATGATAGCTTTGGGAAGTTATTGGACGTATTTTGTTTCGTTTCAGCCTCGGACCGGCTACTAGTGAGAATCACGCTATGCTGGTATATACTCATCCAAATACACGTATTGCCGTAAACAGTAAATTGGCAACAATTCAATTTGAGTAGGAACAAGATAATTATTTCTTTATGATATCCATAATTCTGATAATTATCAACATACACATGTATGTATGTTGATAATTATCAAATGTTTTATCAAATTATCAAACCTCCCTATGAACCCTGAATCGGTGTGCCCCCCATTTCTCCCCTTATAAAAGAAGGGGGATGTTCAAAGCTTTCTACGAGTACCATGCATCTAAAAGATCCCGTGGACTCTTTTGGATGCCGGCATTTTGGGACCCTTGTGGGATATAGGTTGGACTGTGGGTGTTATATGCTTTGTTTAAAGTTTATATTTTCATGGTTTTTCTCAACATTTTTATTAGATGTCTGCTGTATAGTAGTGTATCTCAGTTGACAGTTGACAGCGATAACAAAGTGAGCGATCACCATCTTTTTTTTACTACAAACTTTGTTTTGTGTGTTCAGAGGCGTTGAGGGTTTATTTTGGTGTCTACAGTTGCTGATATTTATGGTTATATAAATGGTTCCAATATAATGATATTAATTAAAGAATAAGTATGTAATACTATGTAATACTCAATTGAATCAAACCCGGCAATGGGCCCACCTTATGGTTTGATTTAGGAGTTGGCACCTGCTGGAGAATGCTAAGCTATCTCTAATTAATACATCTATTAAGACGGTTGTGTGCTTTCTATTTTTAAGGGTTGTGTTTACTACTGAGCATTGGACCTTTGCTAATTCAGAAACTGTATACTGCTTCAGTTTGCAGTGCAAATAATTTCGCTTAACAGCCCTGCTGGAGAGTATTTGTGCTACTTTAAATTTGCACATTCAAGCACTCAAACTATATATCTATTAGTGCAAAAAGTAAGATGGCTATCAATAATGAAAACACATTTATTCATATGTATATTTATCTATAAGTAAACACACACATATTTACATACATACTTAGTAACATACATACACACATACATACATATATATACATATGTAAATATATATATGTATAATTTGTGTGTGTCCAAGTGCGCGCGCCCACACAGATAGATAGAAAGATAGATAGAAATACTGACTGACAAACAGACATGTAGATAGATGTTAGATATTGATAGATAAACATAGAGATAAATACATGTTTCCATTATTGATAGGTTTGTCTTACTTATAGTACTGATGATATACTGTAGAATAGAATTTCGCGAAAAGCCGATTTTTCGGTTTTTCGCGTGTACTTTATTTCGCTTATGCATGTTCCTCAGTGCCATCTATTGAACCAAACAGTAATCTTAAAAATGCAAACATTCGGCGGCCATCTTGCGGCTATAATCTGGCAGAAGATTCAACAAAATTGGACTGGTAAACATGCCATTTATAATATGATACCTTGGTAACTTTTTCATAAGTTACCAATGTGTCATATTATAATGAGTTTGTGAAGTTGTTGCATGTATTCCCCTTCGTTTCAGCCTAGGACCGGCTACGAGTGAGAATCACGCTATGCTGGTATATATTCGTCAACTGCAAATACACATATTGCCGTAAACAGTAAATTGGCAACGATTCAATTCAAGTCAGGAACAATATCATTACTTCTTTATAATATCCATTATTCTGATAATTATCAACATACACATGTATGTATGTTGATAATTATCAAATGTTTCCATCGCATCACCTGTCCGAGTCTATCGAACAATGGTGGCAGCCATCTTGTTTCTCGTAAGAGATCCATAGATTGGCCCAGGTATCCTAGAAATTTGAGATGTAAGAATGCGAATTATGTTATGATACATTGGTAACTTATTCACAAGTTACCAATGTATCATATTATGATAGCTTTGGGAAGTTATTGGACGTATTTTGTTTCGTTTCAGCCTCAGACCGGCTACTAGTGAGAATCACGCTATGCTGGTATATACTCATCCAAATACACGTATTGCCGTAAACAGTAAATTGGCAACAATTCAATTTGAGTAGGAACAAGATAATTATTTCTTTATGATATCCATCAATCTGATAATTATCAACATACACATGTATGTATGTTGATAATTATCAAATGTTCCCATCGCAGCACCTGTCCGAGTCTATCGAACAATGATGGCAGCCATCTTGTTTCTCGTAAGAGATCCATAGATTGGCCCAGGTATCCTAGAAATTTGAGATGTAAGAATGCGAATTATGTTATGATACATTGGTAACTTATTCACAAGTTACCAATGTATCATATTATGATAGCGTTGGGAAGTTATTGGACGTATTTTGTTTCGTTTCAGCCTCAGACCGGCTACTAGTGAGAATCACGCTATGCTGGTATATACTCATCCAAATACACGTATTGCCGTAAACAGTAAATTGGCAACAATTCAATTCGAGTAGGAACAAGATAATTATTTCTTTATGATATCCATAATTCTGATAATTATCAACATACACATGTATGTATGTTGATAATTATCAAATGTTCCCATCGCAGCACCTGTCCGAGTCTATCGAACAATGATGGCAGCCATCTTGTTTCTCGTAAGAGATCCATAGATTGGCCCAGGTATCCTAGAAATTTGAGATGTAAGAATGCGAATTATGTTATGATACATTGGTAACTTATTCACAAGTTACCAATGTATCATATTATGATAGCTTTGGGAAGTTATTGGACGTATTTTTCTTCGTTTAAACCTCGACCGTCCAGGAGTGGAATTCACCGACCGACGCGCCACCACCTCCAGTGGTGGGTAGCGTTACCATGTATATAATTGATCGCGTGCGCTAAGTTCGCGAGTGCGATACTAGTTCGCGTATTCGCGAAATAATCGCACACGCGAACTTTACCTGTTCTACAGTATTCTATGACATACTGAAGGACATGCACATGGTCTTTTTTGCGACTCCGGCAAATTAAGTTCCCTTTGCCAATAAGATGAGCCAAGCAACCAGTCATTGCTTGAAATATATTTACCAGCCTTCTGTAGAAGTAGGATAAATAGTTTTATTTACCCTCCCTCTAGAGTGGTCAGGCTAAATAGTTTGATCTTCTCTACCCCCAAAATGTTTGAGAAAATAAAAAGCTTTTGATTTGCTTTCTCACACTTGGTCCATCGTACCCAGTAGACATTCGTGAATAACTGGTTCATGCCTTTGCTAACTTTATAAAGTTGTACGTACATACAGTTCCTTGGTACGTAGGCTAAAATGCAACATGTTATAACCAAAGCATACCAAAAACACCATTTTAAGTAAGGGCATACTAAATTAACCCTTTTGTGATATTAGAAGTTAATAAGTATGAATGCTCTTAAGTTCAGCATCTATTTCATTTCATGATTAATATATGTGAAACAATCCATTTATTTTTGTCTTATTTTAGATACTGTAGAATAGGCAAAGTTTGTGAGTGCGATTATTTATATTTACGTCCTTGTTGGACCTGCACACCACAATGGTGCCCGTGCATAGACTAGTATTAAGTATTCCGACTTATTTGTATTACTTTTATTTGGTGATGCCTATGTGGATTGACTGTTCGATAGATAAAAAGATGGTTCAATAGATAGATGGTTTGATAGATAAATGGTTCAATAGAAAGATAGAGCGTACAACAGATTATTTTCAAAATTTGCTTTTGTCAGGGGGCGGTCATCAAAAAGTGTCAGGCTTTGAAGGCTGCTGCTGGCCTGAATGGGTTTATGTTTACGTCCTTGTTGGACCTGCACACCACAATGGTGCCTGTGCATAGACTAGTATTAATTATTCCGACTTATTTGTATTACTTTTATTTGGTGATTCCTATGTGTGTTGACTTTGTTTATCATTTGATGTGTATTTTCAAGGTTGTATCATCTGTTCAAGGAGGAGATAATGACTTTGCAGGATTCGCCGTCCCAAAGTGGTGAATGCTGCCTATCATATACAATCCTACAGCACTGCTGAATAATGAATTATTATTATCACTATTATTATTACCATGGTCATTATTATTATTATTATTGCCATCACCATCATCATTATTGCTTTTTTCTTAAATTATTATTCTTTCAAGATTATTATAATTATATTCATTATTATTATTATTATAATTAAATTCACTTATTCACAAGTTACCAATGTATCATATTATGATAGCTTTGGGAAGTTATTGGACGTATTTTGTTTCGTTTCAGCCTCGGACCGGCTACTAGTGAGAATCACGCTATGCTGGTATATACTCATCCAAATACACGTATTGCCGTAAACAGTAAATTGGCAACAATTCAATTCGAGTAGGAACAAGATAATTATTTCTTTATGATATCCATAATTCTGATAATTATCAACATACACATGTATGTATGTTGATAATTATCAAATGTTTTATCAAATTATCAAACCTCCCTATGAACCCTGAATCGGTGTGCCCCCCATTTCTCCCCTTATAAAAGAAGGGGGATGTTCAAAGCTTTCTACGAGTACCATGCATCTAAAAGATCCCGTGGACTCTTTTGGATGCCGGCATTTTGGGACCCTTGTGGGATATAGGTTGGACTGTGGGTGTTATATGCTTTGTTTAAAGTTTATATTTTCATGGTTTTTCTCAACATTTTTATTAGATGTCTGCTGTATAGTAGTGTATCTCAGTTGACAGTTGACAGCGATAACAAAGTGAGCGATCACCATCTTTTTTTTACTACAAACTTTGTTTTGTGTGTTCAGAGGCGTTGAGGGTTTATTTTGGTGTCTACAGTTGCTGATATTTATGGTTATATAAATGGTTCCAATATAATGATATTAATTAAAGAATAAGTATGTAATACTATGTAATACTCAATTGAATCAAACCCGGCAATGGGCCCACCTTATGGTTTGATTTAGGAGTTGGCACCTGCTGGAGAATGCTAAGCTATCTCTAATTAATACATCTATTAAGACGGTTGTGTGCTTTCTATTTTTAAGGGTTGTGTTTACTACTGAGCATTGGACCTTTGCTAATTCAGAAACTGTATACTGCTTCAGTTTGCAGTGCAAATAATTTCGCTTAACAGCCCTGCTGGAGAGTATTTGTGCTACTTTAAATTTGCACATTCAAGCACTCAAACTATATATCTATTAGTGCAAAAAGTAAGATGGCTATCAATAATGAAAACACATTTATTCATATGTATATTTATCTATAAGTAAACACACACATATTTACATACATACTTAGTAACATACATACACACATACATACATATATATACATATGTAAATATATATATGTATAATTTGTGTGTGTCCAAGTGCGCGCGCCCACACAGATAGATAGAAAGATAGATAGAAATACTGACTGACAAACAGACATGTAGATAGATGTTAGATATTGATAGATAAACATAGAGATAAATACATGTTTCCATTATTGATAGGTTTGTCTTACTTATAGTACTGATGATATACTGTAGAATAGAATTTCGCGAAAAGCCGATTTTTCGGTTTTTCGCGTGTACTTTATTTCGCTTATGCATGTTCCTCAGTGCCATCTATTGAACCAAACAGTAATCTTAATAATGCAAACATTCGGCGGCCATCTTGCGGCTATAATCTGGCAGAAGATTCAACAAAATTGGACTGGTAAACATGCCATTTATAATATGATACCTTGGTAACTTTTTCATAAGTTACCAATGTGTCATATTATAATGAGTTTGTGAAGTTGTTGCATGTATTCCCCTTCGTTTCAGCCTAGGACCGGCTACGAGTGAGAATCACGCTATGCTGGTATATATTCGTCAACTGCAAATACACATATTGCCGTAAACAGTAAATTGGCAACGATTCAATTCAAGTCAGGAACAATATCATTACTTCTTTATAATATCCATTATTCTGATAATTATCAACATACACATGTATGTATGTTGATAATTATCAAATGTTTCCATCGCATCACCTGTCCGAGTCTATCGAACAATGGTGGCAGCCATCTTGTTTCTCGTAAGAGATCCATAGATTGGCCCAGGTATCCTAGAAATTTGAGATGTAAGAATGCGAATTATGTTATGATACATTGGTAACTTATTCACAAGTTACCAATGTATCATATTATGATAGCTTTGGGAAGTTATTGGACGTATTTTGTTTCGTTTCAGCCTCAGACCGGCTACTAGTGAGAATCACGCTATGCTGGTATATACTCATCCAAATACACGTATTGCCGTAAACAGTAAATTGGCAACAATTCAATTTGAGTAGGAACAAGATAATTATTTCTTTATGATATCCATCAATCTGATAATTATCAACATACACATGTATGTATGTTGATAATTATCAAATGTTCCCATCGCAGCACCTGTCCGAGTCTATCGAACAATGATGGCAGCCATCTTGTTTCTCGTAAGAGATCCATAGATTGGCCCAGGTATCCTAGAAATTTGAGATGTAAGAATGCGAATTATGTTATGATACATTGGTAACTTATTCACAAGTTACCAATGTATCATATTATGATAGCTTTGGGAAGTTATTGGACGTATTTTGTTTCGTTTCAGCCTCAGACCGGCTACTAGTGAGAATCACGCTATGCTGGTATATACTCATCCAAATACACGTATTGCCGTAAACAGTAAATTGGCAACAATTCAATTCGAGTAGGAACAAGATAATTATTTCTTTATGATATCCATAATTCTGATAATTATCAACATACACATGTATGTATGTTGATAATTATCAAATGTTCCCATCGCAGCACCTGTCCGAGTCTATCGAACAATGATGGCAGCCATCTTGTTTCTCGTAAGAGATCCATAGATTGGCCCAGGTATCCTAGAAATTTGAGATGTAAGAATGCGAATTATGTTATGATACATTGGTAACTTATTCACAAGTTACCAATGTATCATATTATGATAGCTTTGGGAAGTTATTGGACGTATTTTTCTTCGTTTAAACCTCGACCGTCCAGGAGTGGAATTCACCGACCGACGCGCCACCACCTCCAGTGGTGGGTAGCGTTACCATGTATATAATTGATCGCGTGCGCTAAGTTCGCGAGTGCGATACTAGTTCGCGTATTCGCGAAATAATCGCACACGCGAACTTTACCTGTTCTACAGTATTCTATGACATACTGAAGGACATGCACATGGTCTTTTTTGCGACTCCGGCAAATTAAGTTCCCTTTGCCAATAAGATGAGCCAAGCAACCAGTCATTGCTTGAAATATATTTACCAGCCTTCTGTAGAAGTAGGATAAATAGTTTTATTTACCCTCCCTCTAGAGTGGTCAGGCTAAATAGTTTGATCTTCTCTACCCCCAAAATGTTTGAGAAAATAAAAAGCTTTTGATTTGCTTTCTCACACTTGGTCCATCGTACCCAGTAGACATTCGTGAATAACTGGTTCATGCCTTTGCTAACTTTATAAAGTTGTACGTACATACAGTTCCTTGGTACGTAGGCTAAAATGCAACATGTTATAACCAAAGCATACCAAAAACACCATTTTAAGTAAGGGCATACTAAATTAACCCTTTTGTGATATTAGAAGTTAATAAGTATGAATGCTCTTAAGTTCAGCATCTATTTCATTTCATGATTAATATATGTGAAACAATCCATTTATTTTTGTCTTATTTTAGATACTGTAGAATAGGCAAAGTTTGTGAGTGCGATTATTTATATTTACGTCCTTGTTGGACCTGCACACCACAATGGTGCCCGTGCATAGACTAGTATTAAGTATTCCGACTTATTTGTATTACTTTTATTTGGTGATGCCTATGTGGATTGACTGTTCGATAGATAAAAAGATGGTTCAATAGATAGATGGTTTGATAGATAAATGGTTCAATAGAAAGATAGAGCGTACAACAGATTATTTTCAAAATTTGCTTTTGTCAGGGGGCGGTCATCAAAAAGTGTCAGGCTTTGAAGGCTGCTGCTGGCCTGAATGGGTTTATGTTTACGTCCTTGTTGGACCTGCACACCACAATGGTGCCTGTGCATAGACTAGTATTAATTATTCCGACTTATTTGTATTACTTTTATTTGGTGATTCCTATGTGTGCTGACTTTGTTTATCATTTGATGTGTATTTTCAAGGTTGTATCATCTGTTCAAGGAGGAGATAATGACTTTGCAGGATTCGCCGTCCCAAAGTGGTGAATGCTGCCTATCATATACAATCCTACAGCACTGCTGAATAATGAATTATTATTATCACTATTATTATTACCATGGTCATTATTATTATTATTATTGCCATCACCATCATCATTATTGCTTTTTTCTTAAATTATTATTCTTTCAAGATTATTATAATTATATTCATTATTATTATTATTATAATTAAATTCATTATTATTAGAGTCATTATTATTATTCTTTATATTATTATAATTTTCATCATCATTATTGTGTAGTTTTTTCAATCATTTATTGTTACTGATAATCTTCTTTTGGTGTCATTGAAGACGGAAGAAAGGAAGGAATTCTTCACAGCCATGTTTGGCGCGTGCTTTATTGCCACAGCCTACACAGTGATCTCCTGTCTTCACCATAACAGACGGTCCCGGAAAAGCAATGTCATCTTTAAAAGATGTTATGGTACTACCTTGCTCCTCATCGGACTCAACACCATCATCTTCAGAGAGCCTACTGAAAGCAGCTTAACCCGTCGGTGAGGTGCCCATCATCAGTCCCTGCACTCAAGAACATGGGTAAGTTTACATTTAAATTCATGATCTTTAAACCATGATTTGTCCACATCTTAGTCATGGTAAATAAAAGTTACTTAGTGCATTATTCAATTAATCTACTAAAAATACTGGTCTTTTCAATCAGTTATGTTATGTAATTTAATCAGGTGATAAAGACATTAATCAGAGCCATGTCACCCTACAACATATGTGGTACATACTCCCAAAGTCACACCATGAAGGTTAATTGTCATTATTAGTAAATACCATTACAGATTACATTGCAATTTTTTGATTTCCTGGGCTGTTTGAGTAATTGTTGGTGGGTATTATAACCCCATGTTATACCTAAATATTCCATACATTTCCCATCTATTAATTTTCTACCATTTTCTACCACCACAATGGTGCCTGTGCATAGACTAGTATTACCTATTCATACTTATTTGTATTACTTTTATTTTGGTGATACCTATATGTATTGATTTTGTTTATCATTTGATAGATAGCTGGTTCAAACGATAGATAGCTGGTTCAATAGCTAGATGGTTTGAAAGATAGATAGTTTGATGGATAGATAGCTGGTTCAATACATAGATATAGCTGATTTATTTGATAGATAGATAGCTGGTTTGATAGATAGAAAGATGGTTCAATAGATAGATGGTTAAATAGATATATAGATGGTTTGATAGATAGCTGGTTCAATATATAGATAGATAGATGGTTTGATAGATAGATAGATGCTTTGATAGATAGATAGATGGTTTGATAGATAGAAAGCTGGTTTGATACATGGTTAGCTGATTTGATAGATAGAAAGATGGTTCAATAGATAGATAGATGGTTTGATAGATAGATATATGGTTCAATAGAAACATAGAGCGTTGGATAGATTATTTTTAAAATTTGCTTTTGTCAGGGGGCGGTCATCAAAAAATGTCAGGCTCTGAAGGCTGCTGCTGGCCTGAATGGGTTTATGTTTACGTCCTTGTTGGACCTGCACACCACAATGGTGCCTGTGCATAGACTAGTATTAATTATTCCGACTTATTTGTATTACTTTTATTTGGTGATCACCTATGTATTGACTTTGTTTGTCTTTTAATGTGTATTTTCCTGGTAGCATTTACACTTTGTTGGCTTGCTTAATAGTGTGCAATAGCTGGTATATACTCATCCAAATACACGTATTGCCGTAAACAGTAAATTGGCAACAATTCAATTCGAGTAGGAACAAGATAATTATTTCTTTATGATATCCATCATTCTGATAATTATCAACATACACATGTATGTATGTTGATAATTATCAAATGTTCCCATCGCAGCACCTGTCCGAGTCTATCGAACAATGATGGCAGCCATCTTGTTTCTCGTAAGAGATCCATAGATTGGCCCAGGTATCCTAGAAATTTGAGATGTAAGAATGCGAATTATGTTATGATACATTGGTAACTTATTCACAAGTTACCAATGTATCATATTATGATAGCTTTGGGAAGTTATTGGACGTATTTTGTTTCGTTTCAGCCTCGGACCGGCTACTAGTGAGAATCACGCTATGCTGGTATATACTCATCCAAATACACGTATTGCCGTAAACAGTAAATTGGCAACAATTCAATTCGAGTAGGAACAAGATAATTATTTCTTTATGATATCCATAATTCTGATAATTATCAACATACACATGTATGTATGTTGATAATTATCAAATGTTTTATCAAATTATCAAACCTCCCTATGAACCCTGAGTCGGTGTGCCCCCCATTTCTCCCCTTATAAAAGAAGGGGGATGTTCAAAGCTTTCTACGAGTACCATGCATCTAAAAGATCCCGTGGACTCTTTTGGATGCCGGCATTTTGGGACCCTTGTGGGATATAGGTTGGACTGTGGGTGTTATATGCTTTGTTTAAAGTTTATATTTTCATGGTTTTTCTCAACATTGTTATTAGATGTCTGCTGTATAGTAGTGTATCTCAGTTGACAGTTGACAGCGATAACAAAGTGAGCGATCACCATCTTTTTTTTACTACAAACTTTGTTTTGTGTGTTCAGAGGCGTTGAGGGTTTATTTTGGTGTCTACAGTTGCTGATATTTATGGTTATATAAATGGTTCCAATATAATGATATTAATTAAAGAATAAGTATGTAATACTATGTAATACTCAATTGAATCAAACCCGGCAATGGGCCCACCTTATGGTTTGATTTAGGAGTTGGCACCTGCTGGAGAATGCTAAGCTATCTCTAATTAATACATCTATTAAGACGGTTGTGTGCTTTCTATTTTTAAGGGTTGTGTTTACTACTGAGCATTGGACCTTTGCTAATTCAGAAACTGTATACTGCTTCAGTTTGCAGTGCAAATAATTTCGCTTAACAGCCCTGCTGGAGAGTATTTGTGCTACTTTAAATTTGCACATTCAAGCACTCAAACTATATATCTATTAGTGCAAAAAGTAAGATGGCTATCAATAATGAAAACACATTTATTCATATGTATATTTATCTATAAGTAAACACACACATATTTACATACATACTTAGTAACATACATACACACATACATACATATATATACATATGTAAATATATATATGTATAATTTGTGTGTGTCCAAGTGCGCGCGCCCACACAGATAGATAGAAAGATAGATAGAAATACTGACTGACAAACAGACATGTAGATAGATGTTAGATATTGATAGATAAACATAGAGATAAATACATGTTTCCATTATTGATAGGTTTGTCTTACTTATAGTACTGATGATATACTGTAGAATAGAATTTCGCGAAAAGCCGATTTTTCGGTTTTTCGCGTGTACTTTATTTCGCTTATGCATGTTCCTCAGTGCCATCTATTGAACCAAACAGTAATCTTAAAAATGCAAACATTCGGCGGCCATCTTGCGGCTATAATCTGGCAGAAGATTCAACAAAATTGGACTGGTAAACATGCCATTTATAATATGATACCTTGGTAACTTTTTCATAAGTTACCAATGTGTCATATTATAATGAGTTTGTGAAGTTGTTGCATGTATTCCCCTTCGTTTCAGCCTAGGACCGGCTACGAGTGAGAATCACGCTATGCTGGTATATATTCGTCAACTGCAAATACACATATTGCCGTAAACAGTAAATTGGCAACGATTCAATTCAAGTCAGGAACAATATCATTACTTCTTTATAATATCCATTATTCTGATAATTATCAACATACACATGTATGTATGTTGATAATTATCAAATGTTTCCATCGCATCACCTGTCCGAGTCTATCGAACAATGGTGGCAGCCATCTTGTTTCTCGTAAGAGATCCATAGATTGGCCCAGGTATCCTAGAAATTTGAGATGTAAGAATGCGAATTATGTTATGATACATTGGTAACTTATTCACAAGTTACCAATGTATCATATTATGATAGCTTTGGGAAGTTATTGGACGTATTTTGTTTCGTTTCAGCCTCAGACCGGCTACTAGTGAGAATCACGCTATGCTGGTATATACTCATCCAAATACACGTATTGCCGTAAACAGTAAATTGGCAACAATTCAATTTGAGTAGGAACAAGATAATTATTTCTTTATGATATCCATCAATCTGATAATTATCAACATACACATGTATGTATGTTGATAATTATCAAATGTTCCCATCGCAGCACCTGTCCGAGTCTATCGAACAATGATGGCAGCCATCTTGTTTCTCGTAAGAGATCCATAGATTGGCCCAGGTATCCTAGAAATTTGAGATGTAAGAATGCGAATTATGTTATGATACATTGGTAACTTATTCACAAGTTACCAATGTATCATATTATGATAGCGTTGGGAAGTTATTGGACGTATTTTGTTTCGTTTCAGCCTCAGACCGGCTACTAGTGAGAATCACGCTATGCTGGTATATACTCATCCAAATACACGTATTGCCGTAAACAGTAAATTGGCAACAATTCAATTCGAGTAGGAACAAGATAATTATTTCTTTATGATATCCATAATTCTGATAATTATCAACATACACATGTATGTATGTTGATAATTATCAAATGTTCCCATCGCAGCACCTGTCCGAGTCTATCGAACAATGATGGCAGCCATCTTGTTTCTCGTAAGAGATCCATAGATTGGCCCAGGTATCCTAGAAATTTGAGATGTAAGAATGCGAATTATGTTATGATACATTGGTAACTTATTCACAAGTTACCAATGTATCATATTATGATAGCTTTGGGAAGTTATTGGACGTATTTTTCTTCGTTTAAACCTCGACCGTCCAGGAGTGGAATTCACCGACCGACGCGCCACCACCTCCAGTGGTGGGTAGCGTTACCATGTATATAATTGATCGCGTGCGCTAAGTTCGCGAGTGCGATACTAGTTCGCGTATTCGCGAAATAATCGCACACGCGAACTTTACCTGTTCTACAGTATTCTATGACATACTGAAGGACATGCACATGGTCTTTTTTGCGACTCCGGCAAATTAAGTTCCCTTTGCCAATAAGATGAGCCAAGCAACCAGTCATTGCTTGAAATATATTTACCAGCCTTCTGTAGAAGTAGGATAAATAGTTTTATTTACCCTCCCTCTAGAGTGGTCAGGCTAAATAGTTTGATCTTCTCTACCCCCAAAATGTTTGAGAAAATAAAAAGCTTTTGATTTGCTTTCTCACACTTGGTCCATCGTACCCAGTAGACATTCGTGAATAACTGGTTCATGCCTTTGCTAACTTTATAAAGTTGTACGTACATACAGTTCCTTGGTACGTAGGCTAAAATGCAACATGTTATAACCAAAGCATACCAAAAACACCATTTTAAGTAAGGGCATACTAAATTAACCCTTTTGTGATATTAGAAGTTAATAAGTATGAATGCTCTTAAGTTCAGCATCTATTTCATTTCATGATTAATATATGTGAAACAATCCATTTATTTTTGTCTTATTTTAGATACTGTAGAATAGGCAAAGTTTGTGAGTGCGATTATTTATATTTACGTCCTTGTTGGACCTGCACACCACAATGGTGCCCGTGCATAGACTAGTATTAAGTATTCCGACTTATTTGTATTACTTTTATTTGGTGATGCCTATGTGGATTGACTGTTCGATAGATAAAAAGATGGTTCAATAGATAGATGGTTTGATAGATAAATGGTTCAATAGAAAGATAGAGCGTACAACAGATTATTTTCAAAATTTGCTTTTGTCAGGGGGCGGTCATCAAAAAGTGTCAGGCTTTGAAGGCTGCTGCTGGCCTGAATGGGTTTATGTTTACGTCCTTGTTGGACCTGCACACCACAATGGTGCCTGTGCATAGACTAGTATTAATTATTCCGACTTATTTGTATTACTTTTATTTGGTGATTCCTATGTGTGTTGACTTTGTTTATCATTTGATGTGTATTTTCAAGGTTGTATCATCTGTTCAAGGAGGAGATAATGACTTTGCAGGATTCGCCGTCCCAAAGTGGTGAATGCTGCCTATCATATACAATCCTACAGCACTGCTGAATAATGAATTATTATTATCACTATTATTATTACCATGGTCATTATTATTATTATTATTGCCATCACCATCATCATTATTGCTTTTTTCTTAAATTATTATTCTTTCAAGATTATTATAATTATATTCATTATTATTATTATTATAATTAAATTCATTATTATTAGAGTCATTATTATTATTCTTTATATTATTATAATTTTCATCATCATTATTGTGTAGTTTTTTCAATCATTTATTGTTACTGATAATCTTCTTTTGGTGTCATTGAAGACGGAAGAAAGGAAGGAATTCTTCACAGCCATGTTTGGCGCGTGCTTTATTGCCACAGCCTACACAGTGATCTCCTGTCTTCACCATAACAGACGGTCCCGGAAAAGCAATGTCATCTTTAAAAGATGTTATGGTACTACCTTGCTCCTCATCGGACTCAACACCATCATCTTCAGAGAGCCTACTGAAAGCAGCTTAACCCGTCGGTGAGGTGCCCATCATCAGTCCCTGCACTCAAGAACATGGGTAAGTTTACATTTAAATTCATGATCTTTAAACCATGATTTGTCCACATCTTAGTCATGGTAAATAAAAGTTACTTAGTGCATTATTCAATTAATCTACTAAAAATACTGGTCTTTTCAATCAGTTATGTTATGTAATTTAATCAGGTGATAAAGACATTAATCAGAGCCATGTCACCCTACAACATATGTGGTACATACTCCCAAAGTCACACCATGAAGGTTAATTGTCATTATTAGTAAATACCATTACAGATTACATTGCAATTTTTTGATTTCCTGGGCTGTTTGAGTAATTGTTGGTGGGTATTATAACCCCATGTTATACCTAAATATTCCATACATTTCCCATCTATTAATTTTCTACCATTTTCTACCACCACAATGGTGCCTGTGCATAGACTAGTATTACCTATTCATACTTATTTGTATTACTTTTATTTTGGTGATACCTATATGTATTGATTTTGTTTATCATTTGATAGATAGCTGGTTTAAACGATAGATAGCTGGTTCAATAGCTAGATGGTTTGAAAGATAGATAGTTTGATGGATAGATAGCTGGTTCAATACATAGATATAGCTGATTTATTTGATAGATAGATAGCTGGTTTGATAGATAGAAAGATGGTTCAATAGATAGATGGTTAAATAGATATATAGATGGTTTGATAGATAGCTGGTTCAATATATAGATAGATAGATGGTTTGATAGATAGATAGATGCTTTGATAGATAGATAGATGGTTTGATAGATAGAAAGCTGGTTTGATACATGGTTAGCTGATTTGATAGATAGAAAGATGGTTCAATAGATAGATAGATGGTTTGATAGATAGATATATGGTTCAATAGAAACATAGAGCGTTGGATAGATTATTTTTAAAATTTGCTTTTGTCAGGGGGCGGTCATCAAAAAATGTCAGGCTCTGAAGGCTGCTGCTGGCCTGAATGGGTTTATGTTTACGTCCTTGTTGGACCTGCACACCACAATGGTGCCTGTGCATAGACTAGTATTAATTATTCCGACTTATTTGTATTACTTTTATTTGGTGATCACCTATGTATTGACTTTGTTTGTCTTTTAATGTGTATTTTCCTGGTAGCATTTACACTTTGTTGGCTTGCTTAATAGTGTGCAATAGCTGGTATATACTCATCCAAATACACGTATTGCCGTAAACAGTAAATTGGCAACAATTCAATTCGAGTAGGAACAAGATAATTATTTCTTTATGATATCCATCATTCTGATAATTATCAACATACACATGTATGTATGTTGATAATTATCAAATGTTCCCATCGCAGCACCTGTCCGAGTCTATCGAACAATGATGGCAGCCATCTTGTTTCTCGTAAGAGATCCATAGATTGGCCCAGGTATCCTAGAAATTTGAGATGTAAGAATGGGAATTATGTTATGATACATTGGTAACTTATTCACAAGTTACCAATGTATCATATTATGATAGCTTTGGGAAGTTATTGGACGTATTTTGTTTCGTTTCAGCCTCGGACCGGCTACTAGTGAGAATCACGCTATGCTGGTATATACTCATCCAAATACACGTATTGCCGTAAACAGTAAATTGGCAACAATTCAATTCGAGTAGGAACAAGATAATTATTTCTTTATGATATCCATAATTCTGATAATTATCAACATACACATGTATGTATGTTGATAATTATCAAATGTTTTATCAAATTATCAAACCTCCCTATGAACCCTGAATCGGTGTGCCCCCCATTTCTCCCCTTATAAAAGAAGGGGGATGTTCAAAGCTTTCTACGAGTACCATGCATCTAAAAGATCCCGTGGACTCTTTTGGATGCCGGCATTTTGGGACCCTTGTGGGATATAGGTTGGACTGTGGGTGTTATATGCTTTGTTTAAAGTTTATATTTTCATGGTTTTTCTCAACATTTTTATTAGATGTCTGCTGTATAGTAGTGTATCTCAGTTGACAGTTGACAGCGATAACAAAGTGAGCGATCACCATCTTTTTTTTACTACAAACTTTGTTTTGTGTGTTCAGAGGCGTTGAGGGTTTATTTTGGTGTCTACAGTTGCTGATATTTATGGTTATATAAATGGTTCCAATATAATGATATTAATTAAAGAATAAGTATGTAATACTATGTAATACTCAATTGAATCAAACCCGGCAATGGGCCCACCTTATGGTTTGATTTAGGAGTTGGCACCTGCTGGAGAATGCTAAGCTATCTCTAATTAATACATCTATTAAGACGGTTGTGTGCTTTCTATTTTTAAGGGTTGTGTTTACTACTGAGCATTGGACCTTTGCTAATTCAGAAACTGTATACTGCTTCAGTTTGCAGTGCAAATAATTTCGCTTAACAGCCCTGCTGGAGAGTATTTGTGCTACTTTAAATTTGCACATTCAAGCACTCAAACTATATATCTATTAGTGCAAAAAGTAAGATGGCTATCAATAATGAAAACACATTTATTCATATGTATATTTATCTATAAGTAAACACACACATATTTACATACATACTTAGTAACATACATACACACATACATACATATATATACATATGTAAATATATATATGTATAATTTGTGTGTGTCCAAGTGCGCGCGCCCACACAGATAGATAGAAAGATAGATAGAAATACTGACTGACAAACAGACATGTAGATAGATGTTAGATATTGATAGATAAACATAGAGATAAATACATGTTTCCATTATTGATAGGTTTGTCTTACTTATAGTACTGATGATATACTGTAGAATAGAATTTCGCGAAAAGCCGATTTTTCGGTTTTTCGCGTGTACTTTATTTCGCTTATGCATGTTCCTCAGTGCCATCTATTGAACCAAACAGTAATCTTAATAATGCAAACATTCGGCGGCCATCTTGCGGCTATAATCTGGCAGAAGATTCAACAAAATTGGACTGGTAAACATGCCATTTATAATATGATACCTTGGTAACTTTTTCATAAGTTACCAATGTGTCATATTATAATGAGTTTGTGAAGTTGTTGCATGTATTCCCCTTCGTTTCAGCCTAGGACCGGCTACGAGTGAGAATCACGCTATGCTGGTATATATTCGTCAACTGCAAATACACATATTGCCGTAAACAGTAAATTGGCAACGATTCAATTCAAGTCAGGAACAATATCATTACTTCTTTATAATATCCATTATTCTGATAATTATCAACATACACATGTATGTATGTTGATAATTATCAAATGTTTCCATCGCATCACCTGTCCGAGTCTATCGAACAATGGTGGCAGCCATCTTGTTTCTCGTAAGAGATCCATAGATTGGCCCAGGTATCCTAGAAATTTGAGATGTAAGAATGCGAATTATGTTATGATACATTGGTAACTTATTCACAAGTTACCAATGTATCATATTATGATAGCTTTGGGAAGTTATTGGACGTATTTTGTTTCGTTTCAGCCTCAGACCGGCTACTAGTGAGAATCACGCTATGCTGGTATATACTCATCCAAATACACGTATTGCCGTAAACAGTAAATTGGCAACAATTCAATTTGAGTAGGAACAAGATAATTATTTCTTTATGATATCCATCAATCTGATAATTATCAACATACACATGTATGTATGTTGATAATTATCAAATGTTCCCATCGCAGCACCTGTCCGAGTCTATCGAACAATGATGGCAGCCATCTTGTTTCTCGTAAGAGATCCATAGATTGGCCCAGGTATCCTAGAAATTTGAGATGTAAGAATGCGAATTATGTTATGATACATTGGTAACTTATTCACAAGTTACCAATGTATCATATTATGATAGCTTTGGGAAGTTATTGGACGTATTTTGTTTCGTTTCAGCCTCAGACCGGCTACTAGTGAGAATCACGCTATGCTGGTATATACTCATCCAAATACACGTATTGCCGTAAACAGTAAATTGGCAACAATTCAATTCGAGTAGGAACAAGATAATTATTTCTTTATGATATCCATAATTCTGATAATTATCAACATACACATGTATGTATGTTGATAATTATCAAATGTTCCCATCGCAGCACCTGTCCGAGTCTATCGAACAATGATGGCAGCCATCTTGTTTCTCGTAAGAGATCCATAGATTGGCCCAGGTATCCTAGAAATTTGAGATGTAAGAATGCGAATTATGTTATGATACATTGGTAACTTATTCACAAGTTACCAATGTATCATATTATGATAGCTTTGGGAAGTTATTGGACGTATTTTTCTTCGTTTAAACCTCGACCGTCCAGGAGTGGAATTCACCGACCGACGCGCCACCACCTCCAGTGGTGGGTAGCGTTACCATGTATATAATTGATCGCGTGCGCTAAGTTCGCGAGTGCGATACTAGTTCGCGTATTCGCGAAATAATCGCACACGCGAACTTTACCTGTTCTACAGTATTCTATGACATACTGAAGGACATGCACATGGTCTTTTTTGCGACTCCGGCAAATTAAGTTCCCTTTGCCAATAAGATGAGCCAAGCAACCAGTCATTGCTTGAAATATATTTACCAGCCTTCTGTAGAAGTAGGATAAATAGTTTTATTTACCCTCCCTCTAGAGTGGTCAGGCTAAATAGTTTGATCTTCTCTACCCCCAAAATGTTTGAGAAAATAAAAAGCTTTTGATTTGCTTTCTCACACTTGGTCCATCGTACCCAGTAGACATTCGTGAATAACTGGTTCATGCCTTTGCTAACTTTATAAAGTTGTACGTACATACAGTTCCTTGGTACGTAGGCTAAAATGCAACATGTTATAACCAAAGCATACCAAAAACACCATTTTAAGTAAGGGCATACTAAATTAACCCTTTTGTGATATTAGAAGTTAATAAGTATGAATGCTCTTAAGTTCAGCATCTATTTCATTTCATGATTAATATATGTGAAACAATCCATTTATTTTTGTCTTATTTTAGATACTGTAGAATAGGCAAAGTTTGTGAGTGCGATTATTTATATTTACGTCCTTGTTGGACCTGCACACCACAATGGTGCCCGTGCATAGACTAGTATTAAGTATTCCGACTTATTTGTATTACTTTTATTTGGTGATGCCTATGTGGATTGACTGTTCGATAGATAAAAAGATGGTTCAATAGATAGATGGTTTGATAGATAAATGGTTCAATAGAAAGATAGAGCGTACAACAGATTATTTTCAAAATTTGCTTTTGTCAGGGGGCGGTCATCAAAAAGTGTCAGGCTTTGAAGGCTGCTGCTGGCCTGAATGGGTTTATGTTTACGTCCTTGTTGGACCTGCACACCACAATGGTGCCTGTGCATAGACTAGTATTAATTATTCCGACTTATTTGTATTACTTTTATTTGGTGATTCCTATGTGTGTTGACTTTGTTTATCATTTGATGTGTATTTTCAAGGTTGTATCATCTGTTCAAGGAGGAGATAATGACTTTGCAGGATTCGCCGTCCCAAAGTGGTGAATGCTGCCTATCATATACAATCCTACAGCACTGCTGAATAATGAATTATTATTATCACTATTATTATTACCATGGTCATTATTATTATTATTATTGCCATCACCATCATCATTATTGCTTTTTTCTTAAATTATTATTCTTTCAAGATTATTATAATTATATTCATTATTATTATTATTATAATTAAATTCATTATTATTAGAGTCATTATTATTATTCTTTATATTATTATAATTTTCATCATCATTATTGTGTAGTTTTTTCAATCATTTATTGTTACTGATAATCTTCTTTTGGTGTCATTGAAGACGGAAGAAAGGAAGGAATTCTTCACAGCCATGTTTGGCGCGTGCTTTATTGCCACAGCCTACACAGTGATCTCCTGTCTTCACCATAACAGACGGTCCCGGAAAAGCAATGTCATCTTTAAAAGATGTTATGGTACTACCTTGCTCCTCATCGGACTCAACACCATCATCTTCAGAGAGCCTACTGAAAGCAGCTTAACCCGTCGGTGAGGTGCCCATCATCAGTCCCTGCACTCAAGAACATGGGTAAGTTTACATTTAAATTCATGATCTTTAAACCATGATTTGTCCACATCTTAGTCATGGTAAATAAAAGTTACTTAGTGCATTATTCAATTAATCTACTAAAAATACTGGTCTTTTCAATCAGTTATGTTATGTAATTTAATCAGGTGATAAAGACATTAATCAGAGCCATGTCACCCTACAACATATGTGGTACATACTCCCAAAGTCACACCATGAAGGTTAATTGTCATTATTAGTAAATACCATTACAGATTACATTGCAATTTTTTGATTTCCTGGGCTGTTTGAGTAATTGTTGGTGGGTATTATAACCCCATGTTATACCTAAATATTCCATACATTTCCCATCTATTAATTTTCTACCATTTTCTACCACCACAATGGTGCCTGTGCATAGACTAGTATTACCTATTCATACTTATTTGTATTACTTTTATTTTGGTGATACCTATATGTATTGATTTTGTTTATCATTTGATAGATAGCTGGTTCAAACGATAGATAGCTGGTTCAATAGCTAGATGGTTTGAAAGATAGATAGTTTGATGGATAGATAGCTGGTTCAATACATAGATATAGCTGATTTATTTGATAGATAGATAGCTGGTTTGATAGATAGAAAGATGGTTCAATAGATAGATGGTTAAATAGATATATAGATGGTTTGATAGATAGCTGGTTCAATATATAGATAGATAGATGGTTTGATAGATAGATAGATGCTTTGATAGATAGATAGATGGTTTGATAGATAGAAAGCTGGTTTGATACATGGTTAGCTGATTTGATAGATAGAAAGATGGTTCAATAGATAGATAGATGGTTTGATAGATAGATATATGGTTCAATAGAAACATAGAGCGTTGGATAGATTATTTTTAAAATTTGCTTTTGTCAGGGGGCGGTCATCAAAAAATGTCAGGCTCTGAAGGCTGCTGCTGGCCTGAATGGGTTTATGTTTACGTCCTTGTTGGACCTGCACACCACAATGGTGCCTGTGCATAGACTAGTATTAATTATTCCGACTTATTTGTATTACTTTTATTTGGTGATCACCTATGTATTGACTTTGTTTGTCTTTTAATGTGTATTTTCCTGGTAGCATTTACACTTTGTTGGCTTGCTTAATAGTGTGCAATAGCTGGTATATACTCATCCAAATACACGTATTGCCGTAAACAGTAAATTGGCAACAATTCAATTCGAGTAGGAACAAGATAATTATTTCTTTATGATATCCATCATTCTGATAATTATCAACATACACATGTATGTATGTTGATAATTATCAAATGTTCCCATCGCAGCACCTGTCCGAGTCTATCGAACAATGATGGCAGCCATCTTGTTTCTCGTAAGAGATCCATAGATTGGCCCAGGTATCCTAGAAATTTGAGATGTAAGAATGCGAATTATGTTATGATACATTGGTAACTTATTCACAAGTTACCAATGTATCATATTATGATAGCTTTGGGAAGTTATTGGACGTATTTTGTTTCGTTTCAGCCTCGGACCGGCTACTAGTGAGAATCACGCTATGCTGGTATATACTCATCCAAATACACGTATTGCCGTAAACAGTAAATTGGCAACAATTCAATTCGAGTAGGAACAAGATAATTATTTCTTTATGATATCCATAATTCTGATAATTATCAACATACACATGTATGTATGTTGATAATTATCAAATGTTTTATCAAATTATCAAACCTCCCTATGAACCCTGAGTCGGTGTGCCCCCCATTTCTCCCCTTATAAAAGAAGGGGGATGTTCAAAGCTTTCTACGAGTACCATGCATCTAAAAGATCCCGTGGACTCTTTTGGATGCCGGCATTTTGGGACCCTTGTGGGATATAGGTTGGACTGTGGGTGTTATATGCTTTGTTTAAAGTTTATATTTTCATGGTTTTTCTCAACATTGTTATTAGATGTCTGCTGTATAGTAGTGTATCTCAGTTGACAGTTGACAGCGATAACAAAGTGAGCGATCACCATCTTTTTTTTACTACAAACTTTGTTTTGTGTGTTCAGAGGCGTTGAGGGTTTATTTTGGTGTCTACAGTTGCTGATATTTATGGTTATATAAATGGTTCCAATATAATGATATTAATTAAAGAATAAGTATGTAATACTATGTAATACTCAATTGAATCAAACCCGGCAATGGGCCCACCTTATGGTTTGATTTAGGAGTTGGCACCTGCTGGAGAATGCTAAGCTATCTCTAATTAATACATCTATTAAGACGGTTGTGTGCTTTCTATTTTTAAGGGTTGTGTTTACTACTGAGCATTGGACCTTTGCTAATTCAGAAACTGTATACTGCTTCAGTTTGCAGTGCAAATAATTTCGCTTAACAGCCCTGCTGGAGAGTATTTGTGCTACTTTAAATTTGCACATTCAAGCACTCAAACTATATATCTATTAGTGCAAAAAGTAAGATGGCTATCAATAATGAAAACACATTTATTCATATGTATATTTATCTATAAGTAAACACACACATATTTACATACATACTTAGTAACATACATACACACATACATACATATATATACATATGTAAATATATATATGTATAATTTGTGTGTGTCCAAGTGCGCGCGCCCACACAGATAGATAGAAAGATAGATAGAAATACTGACTGACAAACAGACATGTAGATAGATGTTAGATATTGATAGATAAACATAGAGATAAATACATGTTTCCATTATTGATAGGTTTGTCTTACTTATAGTACTGATGATATACTGTAGAATAGAATTTCGCGAAAAGCCGATTTTTCGGTTTTTCGCGTGTACTTTATTTCGCTTATGCATGTTCCTCAGTGCCATCTATTGAACCAAACAGTAATCTTAAAAATGCAAACATTCGGCGGCCATCTTGCGGCTATAATCTGGCAGAAGATTCAACAAAATTGGACTGGTAAACATGCCATTTATAATATGATACCTTGGTAACTTTTTCATAAGTTACCAATGTGTCATATTATAATGAGTTTGTGAAGTTGTTGCATGTATTCCCCTTCGTTTCAGCCTAGGACCGGCTACGAGTGAGAATCACGCTATGCTGGTATATATTCGTCAACTGCAAATACACATATTGCCGTAAACAGTAAATTGGCAACGATTCAATTCAAGTCAGGAACAATATCATTACTTCTTTATAATATCCATTATTCTGATAATTATCAACATACACATGTATGTATGTTGATAATTATCAAATGTTTCCATCGCATCACCTGTCCGAGTCTATCGAACAATGGTGGCAGCCATCTTGTTTCTCGTAAGAGATCCATAGATTGGCCCAGGTATCCTAGAAATTTGAGATGTAAGAATGCGAATTATGTTATGATACATTGGTAACTTATTCACAAGTTACCAATGTATCATATTATGATAGCTTTGGGAAGTTATTGGACGTATTTTGTTTCGTTTCAGCCTCAGACCGGCTACTAGTGAGAATCACGCTATGCTGGTATATACTCATCCAAATACACGTATTGCCGTAAACAGTAAATTGGCAACAATTCAATTTGAGTAGGAACAAGATAATTATTTCTTTATGATATCCATCAATCTGATAATTATCAACATACACATGTATGTATGTTGATAATTATCAAATGTTCCCATCGCAGCACCTGTCCGAGTCTATCGAACAATGATGGCAGCCATCTTGTTTCTCGTAAGAGATCCATAGATTGGCCCAGGTATCCTAGAAATTTGAGATGTAAGAATGCGAATTATGTTATGTTACATTGGTAACTTATTCACAAGTTACCAATGTATCATATTATGATAGCTTTGGGAAGTTATTGGACGTATTTTGTTTCGTTTCAGCCTCAGACCGGCTACTAGTGAGAATCACGCTATGCTGGTATATACTCATCCAAATACACGTATTGCCGTAAACAGTAAATTGGCAACAATTCAATTTGAGTAGGAACAAGATAATTATTTCTTTATGATATCCATCAATCTGATAATTATCAACATACACATGTATGTATGTTGATAATTATCAAATGTTCCCATCGCAGCACCTGTCCGAGTCTATCGAACAATGATGGCAGCCATCTTGTTTCTCGTAAGAGATCCATAGATTGGCCCAGGTATCCTAGAAATTTGAGATGTAAGAATGCGAATTATGTTATGATACATTGGTAACTTATTCACAGGTTACCAATGTATCATATTATGATAGCTTTGGGAAGTTATTGGACGTATTTTTCTTCGTTTAAACCTCGACCGTCCAGGAGTGGAATTCACCGACCGACGCGCCACCACCTCCAGTGGTGGGTAGCGTTACCATGTATATAATTGATCGCGTGCGCTAAGTTCGCGAGTGCGATACTAGTTCGCGTATTCGCGAAATAATCGCACACGCGAACTTTACCTGTTCTACAGTATTCTATGACATACTGAAGGACATGCACATGGTCTTTTTTGCGACTCCGGCAAATTAAGTTCCCTTTGCCAATAAGATGAGCCAAGCAACCAGTCATTGCTTGAAATATATTTACCAGCCTTCTGTAGAAGTAGGATAAATAGTTTTATTTACCCTCCCTCTAGAGTGGTCAGGCTAAATAGTTTGATCTTCTCTACCCCCAAAATGTTTGAGAAAATAAAAAGCTTTTGATTTGCTTTCTCACACTTGGTCCATCGTACCCAGTAGACATTCGTGAATAACTGGTTCATGCCTTTGCTAACTTTATAAAGTTGTACGTACATACAGTTCCTTGGTACGTAGGCTAAAATGCAACATGTTATAACCAAAGCATACCAAAAACACCATTTTAAGTAAGGGCATACTAAATTAACCCTTTTGTGATATTAGAAGTTAATAAGTATGAATGCTCTTAAGTTCAGCATCTATTTCATTTCATGATTAATATATGTGAAACAATCCATTTATTTTTGTCTTATTTTAGATACTGTAGAATAGGCAAAGTTTGTGAGTGCGATTATTTATATTTACGTCCTTGTTGGACCTGCACACCACAATGGTGCCCGTGCATAGACTAGTATTAAGTATTCCGACTTATTTGTATTACTTTTATTTGGTGATGCCTATGTGGATTGACTGTTCGATAGATAAAAAGATGGTTCAATAGATAGATGGTTTGATAGATAAATGGTTCAATAGAAAGATAGAGCGTACAACAGATTATTTTCAAAATTTGCTTTTGTCAGGGGGCGGTCATCAAAAAGTGTCAGGCTTTGAAGGCTGCTGCTGGCCTGAATGGGTTTATGTTTACGTCCTTGTTGGACCTGCACACCACAATGGTGCCTGTGCATAGACTAGTATTAATTATTCCGACTTATTTGTATTACTTTTATTTGGTGATTCCTATGTGTATTGACTTTGTTTATCATTTGATGTGTATTTTCAAGGTTGTATCATCTGTTCAAGGAGGAGATAATGACTTTGCAGGATTCGCCGTCCCAAAGTGGTGAATGCTGCCTATCATATACAATCCTACAGCACTGCTGAATAATGAATTATTATTATCACTATTATTATTACCATGGTCATTATTATTATTATTATTGCCATCACCATCATCATTATTGCTTTTTTCTTAAATTATTATTCTTTCAAGATTATTATAATTATATTCATTATTATTATTATTATAATTAAATTCATTATTATTAGAGTCATTATTATTATTCTTTATATTATTATAATTTTCATCATCATTATTGTGTAGTTTTTTCAATCATTTATTGTTACTGATAATCTTCTTTTGGTGTCATTGAAGACGGAAGAAAGGAAGGAATTCTTCACAGCCATGTTTGGCGCGTGCTTTATTGCCACAGCCTACACAGTGATCTCCTGTCTTCACCATAACAGACGGTCCCGGAAAAGCAATGTCATCTTTAAAAGATGTTATGGTACTACCTTGCTCCTCATCGGACTCAACACCATCATCTTCAGAGAGCCTACTGAAAGCAGCTTAACCCGTCGGTGAGGTGCCCATCATCAGTCCCTGCACTCAAGAACATGGGTAAGTTTACATTTAAATTCATGATCTTTAAACCATGATTTGTCCACATCTTAGTCATGGTAAATAAAAGTTACTTAGTGCATTATTCAATTAATCTATTAAAAATACTGGTCTTTTCAATCAGTTATGTTATGTAATTTAATCAGGTGATAAAGACATTAATCAGAGCCATGTCACCCTACAACATATGTGGTACATACTCCCAAAGTCACACCATGAAGGTTAATTGTCATTATTAGTAAATACCATTACAGATTACATTGCAATTTTTTGATTTCCTGGGCTGTTTGAGTAATTGTTGGTGGGTATTATAACCCCATGTTATACCTAAATATTCCATACATTTCCCATCTATTAATTTTCTACCATTTTCTACCACCACAATGGTGCCTGTGCATAGACTAGTATTACCTATTCATACTTATTTGTATTACTTTTATTTTGGTGATACCTATATGTATTGATTTTGTTTATCATTTGATAGATAGCTGGTTCAAACGATAGATAGCTGGTTCAATAGCTAGATGGTTTGAAAGATAGATAGTTTGATGGATAGATAGCTGGTTCAATACATAGATATAGCTGATTTATTTGATAGATAGATAGCTGGTTTGATAGATAGAAAGATGGTTCAATAGATAGATGGTTAAATAGATATATAGATGGTTTGATAGATAGCTGGTTCAATATATAGATAGATAGATGGTTTGATAGATAGATAGATGCTTTGATAGATAGATAGATGGTTTGATAGATAGAAAGCTGGTTTGATACATGGTTAGCTGATTTGATAGATAGAAAGATGGTTCAATAGATAGATAGATGGTTTGATAGATAGATATATGGTTCAATAGAAACATAGAGCGTTGGATAGATTATTTTTAAAATTTGCTTTTGTCAGGGGGCGGTCTTCAAAAAATATCAGGCTCTGAAGGCTGCTGCTGGCCTGAATGGGTTTATGTTTACGTCCTTGTTGGACCTGCACACCACAATGGTGCCTGTGCATAGACTAGTATTAATTATTCCGACTTATTTGTATTACTTTTATTTGGTGATCACCTATGTATTGACTTTGTTTGTCTTTTAATGTGTATTTTCCTGGTAGCATTTACACTTTGTTGGCTTGCTTAATAGTGTGCAATAGCTGGTATATACTCATCCAAATACACGTATTGCCGTAAACAGTAAATTGGCAACAATTCAATTCGAGTAGGAACAAGATAATTATTTCTTTATGATATCCATCATTCTGATATCCATCATTCTGATAATTATCAACATACACATGTATGTATGTTGATAATTATCAAATGTTCCCATCGCAGCACCTGTCCGAGTCTATCGAACAATGATGGCAGCCATCTTGTTTCTCGTAAGAGATCCATAGATTGGCCCAGGTATCCTAGAAATTTGAGATGTAAGAATGCGAATTATGTTATGATACATTGGTAACTTATTCACAAGTTACCAATGTATCATATTATGATAGCTTTGGGAAGTTATTGGACGTATTTTGTTTCGTTTCAGCCTCGGACCGGCTACTAGTGAGAATCACGCTATGCTGGTATATACTCATCCAAATACACGTATTGCCGTAAACAGTAAATTGGCAACAATTCAATTCGAGTAGGAACAAGATAATTATTTCTTTATGATATCCATAATTCTGATAATTATCAACATACACATGTATGTATGTTGATAATTATCAAATGTTTTATCAAATTATCAAACCTCCCTATGAACCCTGAGTCGGTGTGCCCCCCATTTCTCCCCTTATAAAAGAAGGGGGATGTTCAAAGCTTTCTACGAGTACCATGCATCTAAAAGATCCCGTGGACTCTTTTGGATGCCGGCATTTTGGGACCCTTGTGGGATATAGGTTGGACTGTGGGTGTTATATGCTTTGTTTAAAGTTTATATTTTCATGGTTTTTCTCAACATTTTTATTAGATGTCTGCTGTATAGTAGTGTATCTCAGTTGACAGTTGACAGCGATAACAAAGTGAGCGATCACCATCTTTTTTTTACTACAAACTTTGTTTTGTGTGTTCAGAGGCGTTGAGGGTTTATTTTGGTGTCTACAGTTGCTGATATTTATGGTTATATAAATGGTTCCAATATAATGATATTAATTAAAGAATAAGTATGTAATACTATGTAATACTCAATTGAATCAAACCCGGCAATGGGCCCACCTTATGGTTTGATTTAGGAGTTGGCACCTGCTGGAGAATGCTAAGCTATCTCTAATTAATACATCTATTAAGACGGTTGTGTGCTTTCTATTTTTAAGGGTTGTGTTTACTACTGAGCATTGGACCTTTGCTAATTCAGAAACTGTATACTGCTTCAGTTTGCAGTGCAAATAATTTCGCTTAACAGCCCTGCTGGAGAGTATTTGTGCTACTTTAAATTTGCACATTCAAGCACTCAAACTATATATCTATTAGTGCAAAAAGTAAGATGGCTATCAATAATGAAAACACATTTATTCATATGTATATTTATCTATAAGTAAACACACACATATTTACATACATACTTAGAAACATACATACACACATACATACATATATATACATATGTAAATATATATATGTATAATTTGTGTGTGTCCAAGTGCGCGCGCCCACACAGATAGATAGAAAGATAGATAGAAATACTGACTGACAAACAGACATGTAGATAGATGTTAGATATTGATAGATAAACATAGAGATAAATACATGTTTCCATTATTGATAGGTTTGTCTTACTTATAGTACTGATGATATACTGTAGAATAGAATTTCGCGAAAAGCCGATTTTTCGGTTTTTCGCGTGTACTTTATTTCGCTTATGCATGTTCCTCAGTGCCATCTATTGAACCAAACAGTAATCTTAATAATGCAAACATTCGGCGGCCATCTTGCGGCTATAATCTGGCAGAAGATTCAACAAAATTGGACTGGTAAACATGCCATTTATAATATGATACCTTGGTAACTTTTTCATAAGTTACCAATGTGTCATATTATAATGAGTTTGTGAAGTTGTTGCATGTATTCCCCTTCGTTTCAGCCTAGGACCGGCTACGAGTGAGAATCACGCTATGCTGGTATATATTCGTCAACTGCAAATACACATATTGCCGTAAACAGTAAATTGGCAACGATTCAATTCAAGTCAGGAACAATATCATTACTTCTTTATAATATCCATTATTCTGATAATTATCAACATACACATGTATGTATGTTGATAATTATCAAATGTTTCCATCGCATCACCTGTCCGAGTCTATCGAACAATGGTGGCAGCCATCTTGTTTCTCGTTAGAGATCCATAGATTGGCCCAGGTATCCTAGAAATTTCACATGTAAGAATGCGAATTATGTTATGATACATTGGTAACTTATTCACAAGTTACCAATGTATCATATTATGATAGCTTTGGGAAGTTATTGGACGTATTTTGTTTCGTTTCAGCCTCAGACCGGCTACTAGTGAGAATCACGCTATGCTGGTATATACTCATCCAAATACACGTATTGCCGTAAACAGTAAATTGGCAACAATTCAATTTGAGTAGGAACAAGATAATTATTTCTTTATGATATCCATCAATCTGATAATTATCAACATACACATGTATGTATGTTGATAATTATCAAATGTTCCCATCGCAGCACCTGTCCGAGTCTATCGAACAATGATGGCAGCCATCTTGTTTCTCGTAAGAGATCCATAGATTGGCCCAGGTATCCTAGAAATTTGAGATGTAAGAATGCGAATTATGTTATGATACATTGGTAACTTATTCACAAGTTACCAATGTATCATATTATGATAGCTTTGGGAAGTTATTGGACGTATTTTGTTTCGTTTCAGCCTCAGACCGGCTACTAGTGAGAATCACGCTATGCTGGTATATACTCATCCAAATACACGTATTGCCGTAAACAGTAAATTGGCAACAATTCAATTCGAGTAGGAACAAGATAATCATTTCTTTATGATATCCATAATTCTGATAATTATCAACATACACATGTATGTATGTTGATAATTATCAAATGTTCCCATCGCAGCACCTGTCCGAGTCTATCGAACAATGATGGCAGCCATCTTGTTTCTCGTAAGAGATCCATAGATTGGCCCAGGTATCCTAGAAATTTGAGATGTAAGAATGCGAATTATGTTATGATACATTGGTAACTTATTCACAAGTTACCAATGTATCATATTATGATAGCTTTGGGAAGTTATTGGACGTATTTTTCTTCGTTTAAACCTCGACCGTCCAGGAGTGGAATTCACCGACCGACGCGCCACCACCTCCAGTGGTGGGTAGCGTTACCATGTATATAATTGATCGCGTGCGCTAAGTTCGCGAGTGCGATACTAGTTCGCGTATTCGCGAAATAATCGCACACGCGAACTTTACCTGTTCTACAGTATTCTATGACATACTGAAGGACATGCACATGGTCTTTTTTGCGACTCCGGCAAATTAAGTTCCCTTTGCCAATAAGATGAGCCAAGCAACCAGTCATTGCTTGAAATATATTTACCAGCCTTCTGTAGAAGTAGGATAAATAGTTTTATTTACCCTCCCTCTAGAGTGGTCAGGCTAAATAGTTTGATCTTCTCTACCCCCAAAATGTTTGAGAAAATAAAAAGCTTTTGATTTGCTTTCTCACACTTGGTCCATCGTACCCAGTAGACATTCGTGAATAACTGGTTCATGCCTTTGCTAACTTTATAAAGTTGTACGTACATACAGTTCCTTGGTACGTAGGCTAAAATGCAACATGTTATAACCAAAGCATACCAAAAACACCATTTTAAGTAAGGGCATACTAAATTAACCCTTTTGTGATATTAGAAGTTAATAAGTATGAATGCTCTTAAGTTCAGCATCTATTTCATTTCATGATTAATATATGTGAAACAATCCATTTATTTTTGTCTTATTTTAGATACTGTAGAATAGGCAAAGTTTGTGAGTGCGATTATTTATATTTACGTCCTTGTTGGACCTGCACACCACAATGGTGCCCGTGCATAGACTAGTATTAAGTATTCCGACTTATTTGTATTACTTTTATTTGGTGATGCCTATGTGGATTGACTGTTCGATAGATAAAAAGATGGTTCAATAGATAGATGGTTTGATAGATAAATGGTTCAATAGAAAGATAGAGCGTACAACAGATTATTTTCAAAATTTGCTTTTGTCAGGGGGCGGTCATCAAAAAGTGTCAGGCTTTGAAGGCTGCTGCTGGCCTGAATGGGTTTATGTTTACGTCCTTGTTGGACCTGCACACCACAATGGTGCCTGTGCATAGACTAGTATTAATTATTCCGACTTATTTGTATTACTTTTATTTGGTGATTCCTATGTGTATTGATTTTGTTTATCATTTGATGTGTATTTTCAAGGTTGTATCATCTGTTCAAGGAGGAGATAATGACTTTGCAGGATTCGCCGTCCCAAAGTGGTGAATGCTGCCTATCATATACAATCCTACAGCACTGCTGAATAATGAATTATTATTATCACTATTATTATTACCATGGTCATTATTATTATTATTATTGCCATCACCATCATCATTATTGCTTTTTTCTTAAATTATTATTCTTTCAAGATTATTATAATTATATTCATTATTATTATTATTATAATTAAATTCATTATTATTAGAGTCATTATTATTATTCTTTATATTATTATAATTTTCATCATCATTATTGTGTAGTTTTTTCAATCATTTATTGTTACTGATAATCTTCTTTTGGTGTCATTGAAGACGGAAGAAAGGAAGGAATTCTTCACAGCCATGTTTGGCGCGTGCTTTATTGCCACAGCCTACACAGTGATCTCCTGTCTTCACCATAACAGACGGTCCCGGAAAAGCAATGTCATCTTTAAAAGATGTTATGGTACTACCTTGCTCCTCATCGGACTCAACACCATCATCTTCAGAGAGCCTACTGAAAGCAGCTTAACCCGTCGGTGAGGTGCCCATCATCAGTCCCTGCACTCAAGAACATGGGTAAGTTTACATTTAAATTCATGATCTTTAAACCATGATTTGTCCACATCTTAGTCATGGTAAATAAAAGTTACTTAGTGCATTATTCAATTAATCTACTAAAAATACTGGTCTTTTCAATCAGTTATGTTATGTAATTTAATCAGGTGATAAAGACATTAATCAGAGCCATGTCACCCTACAACATATGTGGTACATACTCCCAAAGTCACACCATGAAGGTTAATTGTCATTATTAGTAAATACCATTACAGATTACATTGCAATTTTTTGATTTCCTGGGCTGTTTGAGTAATTGTTGGTGGGTATTATAACCCCATGTTATACCTAAATATTCCATACATTTCCCATCTATTAATTTTCTACCATTTTCTACCACCACAATGGTGCCTGTGCATAGACTAGTATTACCTATTCATACTTATTTGTATTACTTTTATTTTGGTGATACCTATATGTATTGATTTTGTTTATCATTTGATAGATAGCTGGTTCAAACAATAGATAGCTGGTTCAATAGCTAGATGGTTTGAAAGATAGATAGTTTGATGGATAGATAGCTGGTTCAATACATAGATATAGCTGATTTATTTGATAGATAGATAGCTGGTTTGATAGATAGAAAGATGGTTCAATAGATAGATGGTTAAATAGATATATAGATGGTTTGATAGATAGCTGGTTCAATATATAGATAGATAGATGGTTTGATAGATAGATAGATGCTTTGATAGATAGATAGATGGTTTGATAGATAGAAAGCTGGTTTGATACATGGTTAGCTGATTTGATAGATAGAAAGATGGTTCAATAGATAGATAGATGGTTTGATAGATAGATATATGGTTCAATAGAAACATAGAGCGTTGGATAGATTATTTTTAAAATTTGCTTTTGTCAGGGGGCGGTCATCAAAAAATGTCAGGCTCTGAAGGCTGCTGCTGGCCTGAATGGGTTTATGTTTACGTCCTTGTTGGACCTGCACACCACAATGGTGCCTGTGCATAGACTAGTATTAATTATTCCGACTTATTTGTATTACTTTTATTTGGTGATCACCTATGTATTGACTTTGTTTGTCTTTTAATGTGTATTTTCCTGGTAGCATTTACACTTTGTTGGCTTGCTTAATAGTGTGCAATAGCTGGTATATACTCATCCAAATACACGTATTGCCGTAAACAGTAAATTGGCAACAATTCAATTCGAGTAGGAACAAGATAATTATTTCTTTATGATATCCATCATTCTGATAATTATCAACATACACATGTATGTATGTTGATAATTATCAAATGTTCCCATCGCAGCACCTGTCCGAGTCTATCGAACAATGATGGCAGCCATCTTGTTTCTCGTAAGAGATCCATAGATTGGCCCAGGTATCCTAGAAATTTGAGATGTAAGAATGCGAATTATGTTATGATACATTGGTAACTTATTCACAAGTTACCAATGTATCATATTATGATAGCTTTGGGAAGTTATTGGACGTATTTTGTTTCGTTTCAGCCTCGGACCGGCTACTAGTGAGAATCACGCTATGCTGGTATATACTCATCCAAATACACGTATTGCCGTAAACAGTAAATTGGCAACAATTCAATTCGAGTAGGAACAAGATAATTATTTCTTTATGATATCCATAATTCTGATAATTATCAACATACACATGTATGTATGTTGATAATTATCAAATGTTTTATCAAATTATCAAACCTCCCTATGAACCCTGAGTCGGTGTGCCCCCCATTTCTCCCCTTATAAAAGAAGGGGGATGTTCAAAGCTTTCTACGAGTACCATGCATCTAAAAGATCCCGTGGACTCTTTTGGATGCCGGCATTTTGGGACCCTTGTGGGATATAGGTTGGACTGTGGGTGTTATATGCTTTGTTTAAAGTTTATATTTTCATGGTTTTTCTCAACATTTTTATTAGATGTCTGCTGTATAGTAGTGTATCTCAGTTGACAGTTGACAGCGATAACAAAGTGAGCGATCACCATCTTTTTTTTACTACAAACTTTGTTTTGTGTGTTCAGAGGCGTTGAGGGTTTATTTTGGTGTCTACAGTTGCTGATATTTATGGTTATATAAATGGTTCCAATATAATGATATTAATTAAAGAATAAGTATGTAATACTATGTAATACTCAATTGAATCAAACCCGGCAATGGGCCCACCTTATGGTTTGATTTAGGAGTTGGCACCTGCTGGAGAATGCTAAGCTATCTCTAATTAATACATCTATTAAGACGGTTGTGTGCTTTCTATTTTTAAGGGTTGTGTTTACTACTGAGCATTGGACCTTTGCTAATTCAGAAACTGTATACTGCTTCAGTTTGCAGTGCAAATAATTTCGCTTAACAGCCCTGCTGGAGAGTATTTGTGCTACTTTAAATTTGCACATTCAAGCACTCAAACTATATATCTATTAGTGCAAAAAGTAAGATGGCTATCAATAATGAAAACACATTTATTCATATGTATATTTATCTATAAGTAAACACACACATATTTACATACATACTTAGAAACATACATACACACATACATACATATATATACATATGTAAATATATATATGTATAATTTGTGTGTGTCCAAGTGCGCGCGCCCACACAGATAGATAGAAAGATAGATAGAAATACTGACTGACAAACAGACATGTAGATAGATGTTAGATATTGATAGATAAACATAGAGATAAATACATGTTTCCATTATTGATAGGTTTGTCTTACTTATAGTACTGATGATATACTGTAGAATAGAATTTCGCGAAAAGCCGATTTTTCGGTTTTTCGCGTGTACTTTATTTCGCTTATGCATGTTCCTCAGTGCCATCTATTGAACCAAACAGTAATCTTAATAATGCAAACATTCGGCGGCCATCTTGCGGCTATAATCTGGCAGAAGATTCAACAAAATTGGACTGGTAAACATGCCATTTATAATATGATACCTTGGTAACTTTTTCATAAGTTACCAATGTGTCATATTATAATGAGTTTGTGAAGTTGTTGCATGTATTCCCCTTCGTTTCAGCCTAGGACCGGCTACGAGTGAGAATCACGCTATGCTGGTATATATTCGTCAACTGCAAATACACATATTGCCGTAAACAGTAAATTGGCAACGATTCAATTCAAGTCAGGAACAATATCATTACTTCTTTATAATATCCATTATTCTGATAATTATCAACATACACATGTATGTATGTTGATAATTATCAAATGTTTCCATCGCATCACCTGTCCGAGTCTATCGAACAATGGTGGCAGCCATCTTGTTTCTCGTTAGAGATCCATAGATTGGCCCAGGTATCCTAGAAATTTCACATGTAAGAATGCGAATTATGTTATGATACATTGGTAACTTATTCACAAGTTACCAATGTATCATATTATGATAGCTTTGGGAAGTTATTGGACGTATTTTGTTTCGTTTCAGCCTCAGACCGGCTACTAGTGAGAATCACGCTATGCTGGTATATACTCATCCAAATACACGTATTGCCGTAAACAGTAAATTGGCAACAATTCAATTTGAGTAGGAACAAGATAATTATTTCTTTATGATATCCATCAATCTGATAATTATCAACATACACATGTATGTATGTTGATAATTATCAAATGTTCCCATCGCAGCACCTGTCCGAGTCTATCGAACAATGATGGCAGCCATCTTGTTTCTCGTAAGAGATCCATAGATTGGCCCAGGTATCCTAGAAATTTGAGATGTAAGAATGCGAATTATGTTATGATACATTGGTAACTTATTCACAAGTTACCAATGTATCATATTATGATAGCTTTGGGAAGTTATTGGACGTATTTTGTTTCGTTTCAGCCTCAGACCGGCTACTAGTGAGAATCACGCTATGCTGGTATATACTCATCCAAATACACGTATTGCCGTAAACAGTAAATTGGCAACAATTCAATTCGAGTAGGAACAAGATAATCATTTCTTTATGATATCCATAATTCTGATAATTATCAACATACACATGTATGTATGTTGATAATTATCAAATGTTCCCATCGCAGCACCTGTCCGAGTCTATCGAACAATGATGGCAGCCATCTTGTTTCTCGTAAGAGATCCATAGATTGGCCCAGGTATCCTAGAAATTTGAGATGTAAGAATGCGAATTATGTTATGATACATTGGTAACTTATTCACAAGTTACCAATGTATCATATTATGATAGCTTTGGGAAGTTATTGGACGTATTTTTCTTCGTTTAAACCTCGACCGTCCAGGAGTGGAATTCACCGACCGACGCGCCACCACCTCCAGTGGTGGGTAGCGTTACCATGTATATAATTGATCGCGTGCGCTAAGTTCGCGAGTGCGATACTAGTTCGCGTATTCGCGAAATAATCGCACACGCGAACTTTACCTGTTCTACAGTATTCTATGACATACTGAAGGACATGCACATGGTCTTTTTTGCGACTCCGGCAAATTAAGTTCCCTTTGCCAATAAGATGAGCCAAGCAACCAGTCATTGCTTGAAATATATTTACCAGCCTTCTGTAGAAGTAGGATAAATAGTTTTATTTACCCTCCCTCTAGAGTGGTCAGGCTAAATAGTTTGATCTTCTCTACCCCCAAAATGTTTGAGAAAATAAAAAGCTTTTGATTTGCTTTCTCACACTTGGTCCATCGTACCCAGTAGACATTCGTGAATAACTGGTTCATGCCTTTGCTAACTTTATAAAGTTGTACGTACATACAGTTCCTTGGTACGTAGGCTAAAATGCAACATGTTATAACCAAAGCATACCAAAAACACCATTTTAAGTAAGGGCATACTAAATTAACCCTTTTGTGATATTAGAAGTTAATAAGTATGAATGCTCTTAAGTTCAGCATCTATTTCATTTCATGATTAATATATGTGAAACAATCCATTTATTTTTGTCTTATTTTAGATACTGTAGAATAGGCAAAGTTTGTGAGTGCGATTATTTATATTTACGTCCTTGTTGGACCTGCACACCACAATGGTGCCCGTGCATAGACTAGTATTAAGTATTCCGACTTATTTGTATTACTTTTATTTGGTGATGCCTATGTGGATTGACTGTTCGATAGATAAAAAGATGGTTCAATAGATAGATGGTTTGATAGATAAATGGTTCAATAGAAAGATAGAGCGTACAACAGATTATTTTCAAAATTTGCTTTTGTCAGGGGGCGGTCATCAAAAAGTGTCAGGCTTTGAAGGCTGCTGCTGGCCTGAATGGGTTTATGTTTACGTCCTTGTTGGACCTGCACACCACAATGGTGCCTGTGCATAGACTAGTATTAATTATTCCGACTTATTTGTATTACTTTTATTTGGTGATTCCTATGTGTATTGACTTTGTTTATCATTTGATGTGTATTTTCAAGGTTGTATCATCTGTTCAAGGAGGAGATAATGACTTTGCAGGATTCGCCGTCCCAAAGTGGTGAATGCTGCCTATCATATACAATCCTACAGCACTGCTGAATAATGAATTATTATTATCACTATTATTATTACCATGGTCATTATTATTATTATTATTGCCATCACCATCATCATTATTGCTTTTTTCTTAAATTATTATTCTTTCAAGATTATTATAATTATATTCATTATTATTATTATTATAATTAAATTCATTATTATTAGAGTCATTATTATTATTCTTTATATTATTATAATTTTCATCATCATTATTGTGTAGTTTTTTCAATCATTTATTGTTACTGATAATCTTCTTTTGGTGTCATTGAAGACGGAAGAAAGGAAGGAATTCTTCACAGCCATGTTTGGCGCGTGCTTTATTGCCACAGCCTACACAGTGATCTCCTGTCTTCACCATAACAGACGGTCCCGGAAAAGCAATGTCATCTTTAAAAGATGTTATGGTACTACCTTGCTCCTCATCGGACTCAACACCATCATCTTCAGAGAGCCTACTGAAAGCAGCTTAACCCGTCGGTGAGGTGCCCATCATCAGTCCCTGCACTCAAGAACATGGGTAAGTTTACATTTAAATTCATGATCTTTAAACCATGATTTGTCCACATCTTAGTCATGGTAAATAAAAGTTACTTAGTGCATTATTCAATTAATCTACTAAAAATACTGGTCTTTTCAATCAGTTATGTTATGTAATTTAATCAGGTGATAAAGACATTAATCAGAGCCATGTCACCCTACAACATATGTGGTACATACTCCCAAAGTCACACCATGAAGGTTAATTGTCATTATTAGTAAATACCATTACAGATTACATTGCAATTTTTTGATTTCCTGGGCTGTTTGAGTAATTGTTGGTGGGTATTATAACCCCATGTTATACCTAAATATTCCATACATTTCCCATCTATTAATTTTCTACCATTTTCTACCACCACAATGGTGCCTGTGCATAGACTAGTATTACCTATTCATACTTATTTGTATTACTTTTATTTTGGTGATACCTATATGTATTGATTTTGTTTATCATTTGATAGATAGCTGGTTCAAACAATAGATAGCTGGTTCAATAGCTAGATGGTTTGAAAGATAGATAGTTTGATGGATAGATAGCTGGTTCAATACATAGATATAGCTGATTTATTTGATAGATAGATAGCTGGTTTGATAGATAGAAAGATGGTTCAATAGATAGATGGTTAAATAGATATATAGATGGTTTGATAGATAGCTGGTTCAATATATAGATAGATAGATGGTTTGATAGATAGATAGATGCTTTGATAGATAGATAGATGGTTTGATAGATAGAAAGCTGGTTTGATACATGGTTAGCTGATTTGATAGATAGAAAGATGGTTCAATAGATAGATAGATGGTTTGATAGATAGATATATGGTTCAATAGAAACATAGAGCGTTGGATAGATTATTTTTAAAATTTGCTTTTGTCAGGGGGCGGTCATCAAAAAATGTCAGGCTCTGAAGGCTGCTGCTGGCCTGAATGGGTTTATGTTTACGTCCTTGTTGGACCTGCACACCACAATGGTGCCTGTGCATAGACTAGTATTAATTATTCCGACTTATTTGTATTACTTTTATTTGGTGATCACCTATGTATTGACTTTGTTTGTCTTTTAATGTGTATTTTCCTGGTAGCATTTACACTTTGTTGGCTTGCTTAATAGTGTGCAATAGCTGGTATATACTCATCCAAATACACGTATTGCCGTAAACAGTAAATTGGCAACAATTCAATTCGAGTAGGAACAAGATAATTATTTCTTTATGATATCCATCATTCTGATAATTATCAACATACACATGTATGTATGTTGATAATTATCAAATGTTCCCATCGCAGCACCTGTCCGAGTCTATCGAACAATGATGGCAGCCATCTTGTTTCTCGTAAGAGATCCATAGATTGGCCCAGGTATCCTAGAAATTTGAGATGTAAGAATGCGAATTATGTTATGATACATTGGTAACTTATTCACAAGTTACCAATGTATCATATTATGATAGCTTTGGGAAGTTATTGGACGTATTTTGTTTCGTTTCAGCCTCGGACCGGCTACTAGTGAGAATCACGCTATGCTGGTATATACTCATCCAAATACACGTATTGCCGTAAACAGTAAATTGGCAACAATTCAATTCGAGTAGGAACAAGATAATTATTTCTTTATGATATCCATAATTCTGATAATTATCAACATACACATGTATGTATGTTGATAATTATCAAATGTTTTATCAAATTATCAAACCTCCCTATGAACCCTGAGTCGGTGTGCCCCCCATTTCTCCCCTTATAAAAGAAGGGGGATGTTCAAAGCTTTCTACGAGTACCATGCATCTAAAAGATCCCGTGGACTCTTTTGGATGCCGGCATTTTGGGACCCTTGTGGGATATAGGTTGGACTGTGGGTGTTATATGCTTTGTTTAAAGTTTATATTTTCATGGTTTTTCTCAACATTTTTATTAGATGTCTGCTGTATAGTAGTGTATCTCAGTTGACAGTTGACAGCGATAACAAAGTGAGCGATCACCATCTTTTTTTTACTACAAACTTTGTTTTGTGTGTTCAGAGGCGTTGAGGGTTTATTTTGGTGTCTACAGTTGCTGATATTTATGGTTATATAAATGGTTCCAATATAATGATATTAATTAAAGAATAAGTATGTAATACTATGTAATACTCAATTGAATCAAACCCGGCAATGGGCCCACCTTATGGTTTGATTTAGGAGTTGGCACCTGCTGGAGAATGCTAAGCTATCTCTAATTAATACATCTATTAAGACGGTTGTGTGCTTTCTATTTTTAAGGGTTGTGTTTACTACTGAGCATTGGACCTTTGCTAATTCAGAAACTGTATACTGCTTCAGTTTGCAGTGCAAATAATTTCGCTTAACAGCCCTGCTGGAGAGTATTTGTGCTACTTTAAATTTGCACATTCAAGCACTCAAACTATATATCTATTAGTGCAAAAAGTAAGATGGCTATCAATAATGAAAACACATTTATTCATATGTATATTTATCTATAAGTAAACACACACATATTTACATACATACTTAGAAACATACATACACACATACATACATATATATACATATGTAAATATATATATGTATAATTTGTGTGTGTCCAAGTGCGCGCGCCCACACAGATAGATAGAAAGATAGATAGAAATACTGACTGACAAACAGACATGTAGATAGATGTTAGATATTGATAGATAAACATAGAGATAAATACATGTTTCCATTATTGATAGGTTTGTCTTACTTATAGTACTGATGATATACTGTAGAATAGAATTTCGCGAAAAGCCGATTTTTCGGTTTTTCGCGTGTACTTTATTTCGCTTATGCATGTTCCTCAGTGCCATCTATTGAACCAAACAGTAATCTTAATAATGCAAACATTCGGCGGCCATCTTGCGGCTATAATCTGGCAGAAGATTCAACAAAATTGGACTGGTAAACATGCCATTTATAATATGATACCTTGGTAACTTTTTCATAAGTTACCAATGTGTCATATTATAATGAGTTTGTGAAGTTGTTGCATGTATTCCCCTTCGTTTCAGCCTAGGACCGGCTACGAGTGAGAATCACGCTATGCTGGTATATATTCGTCAACTGCAAATACACATATTGCCGTAAACAGTAAATTGGCAACGATTCAATTCAAGTCAGGAACAATATCATTACTTCTTTATAATATCCATTATTCTGATAATTATCAACATACACATGTATGTATGTTGATAATTATCAAATGTTTCCATCGCATCACCTGTCCGAGTCTATCGAACAATGGTGGCAGCCATCTTGTTTCTCGTAAGAGATCCATAGATTGGCCCAGGTATCCTAGAAATTTCACATGTAAGAATGCGAATTATGTTATGATACATTGGTAACTTATTCACAAGTTACCAATGTATCATATTATGATAGCTTTGGGAAGTTATTGGACGTATTTTGTTTCGTTTCAGCCTCAGACCGGCTACTAGTGAGAATCACGCTATGCTGGTATATACTCATCCAAATACACGTATTGCCGTAAACAGTAAATTGGCAACAATTCAATTTGAGTAGGAACAAGATAATTATTTCTTTATGATATCCATCAATCTGATAATTATCAACATACACATGTATGTATGTTGATAATTATCAAATGTTCCCATCGCAGCACCTGTCCGAGTCTATCGAACAATGATGGCAGCCATCTTGTTTCTCGTAAGAGATCCATAGATTGGCCCAGGTATCCTAGAAATTTGAGATGTAAGAATGCGAATTATGTTATGATACATTGGTAACTTATTCACAAGTTACCAATGTATCATATTATGATAGCTTTGGGAAGTTATTGGACGTATTTTGTTTCGTTTCAGCCTCAGACCGGCTACTAGTGAGAATCACGCTATGCTGGTATATACTCATCCAAATACACGTATTGCCGTAAACAGTAAATTGGCAACAATTCAATTCGAGTAGGAACAAGATAATTATTTCTTTATGATATCCATAATTCTGATAATTATCAACATACACATGTATGTATGTTGATAATTATCAAATGTTCCCATCGCAGCACCTGTCCGAGTCTATCGAACAATGATGGCAGCCATCTTGTTTCTCGTAAGAGATCCATAGATTGGCCCAGGTATCCTAGAAATTTGAGATGTAAGAATGCGAATTATGTTATGATACATTGGTAACTTATTCACAAGTTACCAATGTATCATATTATGATAGCTTTGGGAAGTTATTGGACGTATTTTTCTTCGTTTAAACCTCGACCGTCCAGGAGTGGAATTCACCGACCGACGCGCCACCACCTCCAGTGGTGGGTAGCGTTACCATGTATATAATTGATCGCGTGCGCTAAGTTCGCGAGTGCGATACTAGTTCGCGTATTCGCGAAATAATCGCACACGCGAACTTTACCTGTTCTACAGTATTCTATGACATACTGAAGGACATGCACATGGTCTTTTTTGCGACTCCGGCAAATTAAGTTCCCTTTGCCAATAAGATGAGCCAAGCAACCAGTCATTGCTTGAAATATATTTACCAGCCTTCTGTAGAAGTAGGATAAATAGTTTTATTTACCCTCCCTCTAGAGTGGTCAGGCTAAATAGTTTGATCTTCTCTACCCCCAAAATGTTTGAGAAAATAAAAAGCTTTTGATTTGCTTTCTCACACTTGGTCCATCGTACCCAGTAGACATTCGTGAATAACTGGTTCATGCCTTTGCTAACTTTATAAAGTTGTACGTACATACAGTTCCTTGGTACGTAGGCTAAAATGCAACATGTTATAACCAAAGCATACCAAAAACACCATTTTAAGTAAGGGCATACTAAATTAACCCTTTTGTGATATTAGAAGTTAATAAGTATGAATGCTCTTAAGTTCAGCATCTATTTCATTTCATGATTAATATATGTGAAACAATCCATTTATTTTTGTCTTATTTTAGATACTGTAGAATAGGCAAAGTTTGTGAGTGCGATTATTTATATTTACGTCCTTGTTGGACCTGCACACCACAATGGTGCCCGTGCATAGACTAGTATTAAGTATTCCGACTTATTTGTATTACTTTTATTTGGTGATGCCTATGTGGATTGACTGTTCGATAGATAAAAAGATGGTTCAATAGATAGATGGTTTGATAGATAAATGGTTCAATAGAAAGATAGAGCGTACAACAGATTATTTTCAAAATTTGCTTTTGTCAGGGGGCGGTCATCAAAAAGTGTCAGGCTTTGAAGGCTGCTGCTGGCCTGAATGGGTTTATGTTTACGTCCTTGTTGGACCTGCTCACCACAATGGTGCCTGTGCATAGACTAGTATTAATTATTCCGACTTATTTGTATTACTTTTATTTGGTGATTCCTATGTGTATTGACTTTGTTTATCATTTGATGTGTATTTTCAAGGTTGTATCATCTGTTCAAGGAGGAGATAATGACTTTGCAGGATTCGCCGTCCCAAAGTGGTGAATGCTGCCTATCATATACAATCCTACAGCACTGCTGAATAATGAATTATTATTATCACTATTATTATTACCATGGTCATTATTATTATTATTATTGCCATCACCATCATCATTATTGCTTTTTTCTTAAATTATTATTCTTTCAAGATTATTATAATTATATTCATTATTATTATTATTATAATTAAATTCATTATTATTAGAGTCATTATTATTATTCTTTATATTATTATAATTTTCATCATCATTATTGTGTAGTTTTTTCAATCATTTATTGTTACTGATAATCTTCTTTTGGTGTCATTGAAGACGGAAGAAAGGAAGGAATTCTTCACAGCCATGTTTGGCGCGTGCTTTATTGCCACAGCCTACACAGTGATCTCCTGTCTTCACCATAACAGACGGTCCCGGAAAAGCAATGTCATCTTTAAAAGATGTTATGGTACTACCTTGCTCCTCATCGGACTCAACACCATCATCTTCAGAGAGCCTACTGAAAGCAGCTTAACCCGTCGGTGAGGTGCCCATCATCAGTCCCTGCACTCAAGAACATGGGTAAGTTTACATTTAAATTCATGATCTTTAAACCATGATTTGTCCACATCTTAGTCATGGTAAATAAAAGTTACTTAGTGCATTATTCAATTAATCTACTAAAAATACTGGTCTTTTCAATCAGTTATGTTATGTAATTTAATCAGGTGATAAAGACATTAATCAGAGCCATGTCACCCTACAACATATGTGGTACATACTCCCAAAGTCACACCATGAAGGTTAATTGTCATTATTAGTAAATACCATTACAGGTTACATTGCAATTTTTTGATTTCCTGGGCTGTTTGAGTAATTGTTGGTGGGTATTATAACCCCATGTTATACCTAAATATTCCATACATTTCCCATCTATTAATTTTCTACCATTTTCTACCACCACAATGGTGCCTGTGCATAGACTAGTATTACGTATTCATACTTATTTGTATTACTTTTATTTTGGTGATACCTATATGTATTGATTTTGTTTATCATTTGATAGATAGCTGGTTCAAACGATAGATAGCTGGTTCAATAGCTAGATGGTTTGAAAGATAGATAGTTTGATGGATAGATAGCTGGTTCAATACATAGATATAGCTGATTTATTTGATAGATAGATAGCTGGTTTGATAGATAGAAAGATGGTTTAATAAATAGATGGTTAAATAGATATATAGATGGTTTGATAGATAGCTGGTTCAATATATAGATGGTTTGATAGATAGATAGATGCTTTGATAGATAGATGGTTTGATAGATAGAAAGCTGGTTTGATACATGGTTAGCTGATTTGATAGATAGAAAGATGGTTCAATAGATAGATAGATGGTTTGATAGATAGATATATGGTTCAATAGAAACATAGAGCGTTGGATAGATTATTTTTAAAATTTGCTTTTGTCAGGGGGTGTCATCAAAAAATGTCAGGCTCTGAAGGCTGCTGCTGGCCTGAATGGGTTTATGTTTACGTCCTTGTTGGACCTGCACACCACAATGGTGCCTGCGCATAGACTAGTATTAATTATTCCGACTTATTTGTATTACTTTTATTTGGTGATCACCTATGTATTGACTTTGTTTGTCTTTTAATGTGTATTTTCCTGGTAGCATTTACACTTTGTTGTCTTGCTTAATAGTGTGCAATAGCTGGTATATACTCATCCAAATACACGTATTGCCGTAAACAGTAAATTGGCAACAATTCAATTCGAGTAGGAACAAGATAATTATTTCTTTATGATATCCATCATTCTGATAATTATCAACATACACATGTATGTATGTTGATAATTATCAAATGTTTTATCAAATTATCAAACCTCCCTATGAACCCTGAGTCGGTGTGCCCCCCATTTCTCCCCTTATAAAAGAAGGGGGATGTTCAAAGCTTTCTACGAGTACCATGCATCTAAAAGATCCCGTGGACTCTTTTGGATGCCGGCATTTTGGGACCCTTGTGGGATATAGGTTGGACTGTGGGTGTTATATGCTTTGTTTAAAGTTTATATTTTCATGGTTTTTCTCAACATTTTTATTAGATGTCTGCTGTATAGTAGTGTATCTCAGTTGACAGTTGACAGCGATAACAAAGTGAGCGATCACCATCTTTTTTTTCACTACAAACTTTGTTTTGTGTGTTCAGAGGCGTTGAGGGTTTATTTTGGTGTCTACAGTTGCTGATATTTATGGTTATATAAATGGTTCCAATATAATGATATCAATTAAAGAATAAGTATGTAATACTATGTAATACTCAATTGAATCAAACCCGGCAATGGGCCCACCTTGTGGTTTGATTTAGGAGTTGGCACCTGCTGGAGAATGCTAAGCTATCTCTAATTAATACATCTATTAAGACGGTTGTGTGCTTTCTATTTTTAAGGGTTGTGTTTACTACTGAGCATTGGACCTTTGCTAATTCAGAAACTGTATACTGCTTCAGTTTGCAGTGCAAATAATTTCGCTTAACAGCCCTGCTGGAGAGTATTTGTGCTACTTTAAATTTGCACATTCAAGCACTCAAACTATATATCTATTAGTGCAAAAAGTAAGATGGCTATCAATAATGAAAACACATTTATTCATATGTATATTTATCTATAAGTAAACACACACATATTTACATACATACACACATACATACATATATATACATATGTAAATATATATATGTATAATTTGTGTGTGTCCAAGTGCGCGCGCCCACACAGATAGATAGAAAGATAGATAGAAATACTGACTGACAAACAGACATGTAGATAGATGTTAGATATTGATAGATAAACATAGAGATAAATACATGTTTCCATTATTGATAGGTTTGTCTTACTTATAGTACTGATGATATACTGTAGAATAGGTATATATCGCGCTACAAAAATTTCGCGAAAAGCCGATTTTTCGGTTTTTCGCGTGTACTTTATTTCGCGTGTGAGCATGTTCCTCAGTGCCATCTATTGAACCAAACAGTAATCTTAAAAATGCAAACATTCGGCGGCCATCTTGCGGCTATAATCTGGCAGAAGATTCAACAAAATTGGACTGGTAAACATGCCATTTATAATATGATACCTTGGTAACTTTTTCATAAGTTACCAATGTGTCATATTATAATGAGTTTGTGAAGTTGTTGCATGTATTCCCCTTCGTTTCAGCCTAGGACCGGCTACGAGTGAGAATCACGCTATGCTGGTATATATTCGTCAACTGCAAATACACGTATTGCCGTAAACAGTAAATTGGCAACGATTCAATTCAAGTCAGGAACAATATCATTACTTCTTTATAATGTCCATTATTCTGATAATTATCAACATACACATGTATGTATGTTGATAATTATCAAATGTTTCCATCGCATCACCTGTCCGAGTCTATCGAACAATGGTGGCAGCCATCTTGTTTCTCGTAAGAGATCCATAGATTGGCCCAGGTATCCTAGAAATTTCACATGTAAGAATGCGAATTATGTTATGATACATTGGTAACTTATTCACAAGTTACCAATGTATCATATTATGATAGCTTTGGGAAGTTATTGGACGTATTTTGTTTCGTTTCAGCCTCGGACCGGCTACTAGTGAGAATCACGCTATGCTGGTATATACTCATCCAAATACACGTATTGCCGTAAACAGTAAATTGGCAACAATTCAATTCGAGTAGGAACAAGATAATTATTTCTTTATGATATCCATCATTCTGATAATTATCAACATACACATGTATGTATGTTGATAATTATCAAATGTTCCCATCGCAGCACCTGTCCGAGTCTATCGAACAATGATGGCAGCCATCTTGTTTCTCGTAAGAGATCCATAGATTGGCCCAGGTATCCTAGAAATTTCACATGTAAGAATGCGAATTATGTTATGATACATTGGTAACTTATTCACAAGTTACCAATGTATCATATTATGATAGCTTTGGGAAGTTATTGGACGTATTTTGTTTCGTTTCAGCCTCGGACCGGCTACTAGTGAGAATCACGCTATGCTGGTATATACTCATCCAAATACACGTATTGCCGTAAACAGTAAATTGGCAACAATTCAATTCGAGTAGGAACAAGATAATTATTTCTTTATGATATCCATAATTCTGATAATTATCAACATACACATGTATGTATGTTGATAATTATCAAATGTTCCCATCGCAGCACCTGTCCGAGTCTATCGAACAATGATGGCAGCCATCTTGTTTCTCGTAAGAGATCCATAGATTGGCCCAGGTATCCTAGAAATTTGAGATGTAAGAATGCGAATTATGTTATGATACATTGGTAACTTATTCACAAGTTACCAATGTATCATATTATGATAGCTTTGGGAAGTTATTGGACGTATTTTTCTTCGTTTAAACCTCGACCGTCCAGGAGTGGAATTCACCGAACGACGCGCCACCACCTCCAGTGGTGGGTAGCGTTACCATGTATATAATTGATCGCGTGCGCTAAGTTCGCGAGTGCGATACTAGTTCGCGTATTCGCGAAATAATCGCACACGCGAACTTTACCTGTTCTACAGTATTCTATGACATACTGAAGGACATGCACATGGTCTTTTTTGCGACTCCGGCAAATTAAGTTCCCTTTGCCAATAAGATGAGCCAAGCAACCAGTCATTGCTTGAAATATATTTACCAGCCTTCTGTAGAAGTAGGATAAACAGTTTTATTTACCCTCCCTCTAGAGTGGTCAGGCTAAATAGTTTGATCTTCTCTACCCCCAAAATGTTTGAGAAAATAAAAAGCTTTTGATTTGCTTTCTCACACTTGGTCCATCGTACCCAGTAGACATTCGTGAATAACTGGTTCATGCCTTTGCTAACTTTATAAAGTTGTACATACAGTTCCTTGGTACGTAGGCTAAAATGCAACATGTTATAACCAAAGCATACCAAAAACACCATTTTAAGTAAGGGCATACTAAATTAACCCTTTTGTGATATTAGAAGTTAATAAGTATGAATGCTCTTAAGTTCAGCATCTATTTCATTTCATGATTAATATATGTGAAACAATCCATTTATTTTTGTCTTATTTTAGATACTGTAGAATAGGCAAAGTTTGTGAGTGCGATTATTTATATTTACGTCCTTGTTGGACCTGCACACCACAATGGTGCCCGTGCATAGACTAGTATTAGGTATTCCGACTTATTTGTATTACTTTTATTTGGTGATGCCTATGTGGATTGACTGTTCGATAGATAAAAAGATGGTTCAATAGATAGATGGTTTGATAGATAAATGGTTCAATAGAAAGATAGAGCGTACAACAGATTATTTTCAAAATTTGCTTTTGTCAGGGGGCGGTCATCAAAAAGTGTCAGGCTTTGAAGGCTGCTGCTGGCCTGAATGGGTTTATGTTTACGTCCTTGTTGGACCTGCACACCACAATGGTGCCTGTGCATAGACTAGTATTAATTATTCCGACTTATTTGTATTACTTTTATTTGGTGATTCCTATGTGTATTGACTTTGTTTATCATTTGATGTGTATTTTCAAGGTTGTATCATCTGTTCAAGGAGGAGATAATGACTTTGCAGGATTCGCCGTCCCAAAGTGGTGAATGCTGCCTATCATATACAATCCTACAGCACTGCTGAATAATGAATTATTGTTATCACTATTATTATTACCATGGTCATTATTATTATTATTATTGCCATCACCATCATCATTATTGCTTTTTTCTTAAATTATTATTCTTTCAAGATTATTATAATTATATTCATTATTATTATTATTATAATTAAATTCATTATTATTAGAGTCATTATTATTATTCTTTATATTATTATAATTTTCATCATCATTATTGTGTAGTTTTTTCAATCATTTATTGTTACTGATAATCTTCTTTTGGTGTCATTGAAGACGGAAGAAAGGAAGGAATTCTTCACAGCCATGTTTGGCGCGTGCTTTATTGCCACAGCCTACACAGTGATCTCCTGTCTTCACCATAACAGACGGTCCCGGAAAAGCAATGTCATCTTTAAAAGATGTTATGGTACTACCTTGCTCCTCATCGGACTCAACACCATCATCTTCAGAGAGCCTACTGAAAGCAGCTTAACCCGTCGGTGAGGTGCCCATCATCAGTCCCTGCACTCAAGAACATGGGTAAGTTTACATTTAAATTCATGATCTTTAAACCATGATTTGTCCACATCTTAGTCATGGTAAATAAAAGTTACTTAGTGCATTATTCAATTAATCTACTAAAAATACTGGTCTTTTCAATCAGTTATGTTATGTAATTTAATCAGGTGATAAAGACATTAATCAGAGCCATGTCACCCTACAACATATGTGGTACATACTCCCAAAGTCACACCATGAAGGTTAATTGTCATTATTAGTAAATACCATTACAGATTACATTGCAATTTTTTGATTTCCTGGGCTGTTTGAGTAATTGTTGGTGGGTATTATAACCCCATGTTATACCTAAATATTCCATACATTTCCCATCTATTAATTTTCTACCATTTTCTACCACCACAATGGTGCCTGTGCATAGACTAGTATTACCTATTCATACTTATTTGTATTACTTTTATTTTGGTGATACCTATATGTATTGATTTTGTTTATCATTTGATAGATAGCTGGTTCAAACGATAGATAGCTGGTTCAATAGCTAGATGGTTTGAAAGATAGATAGTTTGATGGATAGATAGCTGGTTCAATACATAGATATAGCTGATTTATTTGATAGATAGATAGCTGGTTTGATAGATAGAAAGATGGTTCAATAGATAGATGGTTAAATAGATATATAGATGGTTTGATAGATAGCTGGTTCAATATATAGATAGATAGATGGTTTGATAGATAGATAGATGCTTTGATAGATAGATAGATGGTTTGATAGATAGAAAGCTGGTTTGATACATGGTTAGCTGATTTGATAGATAGAAAGATGGTTCAATAGATAGATAGATGGTTTGATAGATAGATATATGGTTCAAGAGAAACATAGAGCGTTGGATAGATTATTTTTAAAATTTGCTTTTGTCAGGGGGCGGTCATCAAAAAATGTCAGGCTCTGAAGGCTGCTGCTGGCCTGAATGGGTTTATGTTTACGTCCTTGTTGGACCTGCACACCACAATGGTGCCTGTGCATAGACTAGTATTAATTATTCCGACTTATTTGTATTACTTTTATTTGGTGATCACCTATGTATTGACTTTGTTTGTCTTTTAATGTGTATTTTCCTGGTAGCATTTACACTTTGTTGGCTTGCTTAATAGTGTGCAATAGCTGGTATATACTCATCCAAATACACGTATTGCCGTAAACAGTAAATTGGCAACAATTCAATTCGAGTAGGAACAAGATAATTATTTCTTTATGATATCCATCATTCTGATAATTATCAACATACACATGTATGTATGTTGATAATTATCAAATGTTCCCATCGCAGCACCTGTCCGAGTCTATCGAACAATGATGGCAGCCATCTTGTTTCTCGTAAGAGATCCATAGATTGGCCCAGGTATCCTAGAAATTTGAGATGTAAGAATGCGAATTATGTTATGATACATTGGTAACTTATTCACAAGTTACCAATGTATCATATTATGATAGCTTTGGGAAGTTATTGGACGTATTTTGTTTCGTTTCAGCCTCGGACCGGCTACTAGTGAGAATCACGCTATGCTGGTATATACTCATCCAAATACACGTATTGCCGTAAACAGTAAATTGGCAACAATTCAATTCGAGTAGGAACAAGATAATTATTTCTTTATGATATCCATAATTCTGATAATTATCAACATACACATGTATGTATGTTGATAATTATCAAATGTTTTATCAAATTATCAAACCTCCCTATGAACCCTGAGTCGGTGTGCCCCCCATTTCTCCCCTTATAAAAGAAGGGGGATGTTCAAAGCTTTCTACGAGTACCATGCATCTAAAAGATCCCGTGGACTCTTTTGGATGCCGGCATTTTGGGACCCTTGTGGGATATAGGTTGGACTGTGGGTGTTATATGCTTTGTTTAAAGTTTATATTTTCATGGTTTTTCTCAACATTTTTATTAGATGTCTGCTGTATAGTAGTGTATCTCAGTTGACAGTTGACAGCGATAACAAAGTGAGCGATCACCATCTTTTTTTTACTACAAACTTTGTTTTGTGTGTTCAGAGGCGTTGAGGGTTTATTTTGGTGTCTACAGTTGCTGATATTTATGGTTATATAAATGGTTCCAATATAATGATATTAATTAAAGAATAAGTATGTAATACTATGTAATACTCAATTGAATCAAACCCGGCAATGGGCCCACCTTATGGTTTGATTTAGGAGTTGGCACCTGCTGGAGAATGCTAAGCTATCTCTAATTAATACATCTATTAAGACGGTTGTGTGCTTTCTATTTTTAAGGGTTGTGTTTACTACTGAGCATTGGACCTTTGCTAATTCAGAAACTGTATACTGCTTCAGTTTGCAGTGCAAATAATTTCGCTTAACAGCCCTGCTGGAGAGTATTTGTGCTACTTTAAATTTGCACATTCAAGCACTCAAACTATATATCTATTAGTGCAAAAAGTAAGATGGCTATCAATAATGAAAACACATTTATTCATATGTATATTTATCTATAAGTAAACACACACATATTTACATACATACTTAGAAACATACATACACACATACATACATATATATACATATGTAAATATATATATGTATAATTTGTGTGTGTCCAAGTGCGCGCGCCCACACAGATAGATAGAAAGATAGATAGAAATACTGACTGACAAACAGACATGTAGATAGATGTTAGATATTGATAGATAAACATAGAGATAAATACATGTTTCCATTATTGATAGGTTTGTCTTACTTATAGTACTGATGATATACTGTAGAATAGAATTTCGCGAAAAGCCGATTTTTCGGTTTTTCGCGTGTACTTTATTTCGCTTATGCATGTTCCTCAGTGCCATCTATTGAACCAAACAGTAATCTTAATAATGCAAACATTCGGCGGCCATCTTGCGGCTATAATCTGGCAGAAGATTCAACAAAATTGGACTGGTAAACATGCCATTTATAATATGATACCTTGGTAACTTTTTCATAAGTTACCAATGTGTCATATTATAATGAGTTTGTGAAGTTGTTGCATGTATTCCCCTTCGTTTCAGCCTAGGACCGGCTACGAGTGAGAATCACGCTATGCTGGTATATATTCGTCAACTGCAAATACACATATTGCCGTAAACAGTAAATTGGCAACGATTCAATTCAAGTCAGGAACAATATCATTACTTCTTTATAATATCCATTATTCTGATAATTATCAACATACACATGTATGTATGTTGATAATTATCAAATGTTTCCATCGCATCACCTGTCCGAGTCTATCGAACAATGGTGGCAGCCATCTTGTTTCTCGTAAGAGATCCATAGATTGGCCCAGGTATCCTAGAAATTTCACATGTAAGAATGCGAATTATGTTATGATACATTGGTAACTTATTCACAAGTTACCAATGTATCATATTATGATAGCTTTGGGAAGTTATTGGACGTATTTTGTTTCGTTTCAGCCTCAGACCGGCTACTAGTGAGAATCACGCTATGCTGGTATATACTCATCCAAATACACGTATTGCCGTAAACAGTAAATTGGCAACAATTCAATTTGAGTAGGAACAAGATAATTATTTCTTTATGATATCCATCAATCTGATAATTATCAACATACACATGTATGTATGTTGATAATTATCAAATGTTCCCATCGCAGCACCTGTCCGAGTCTATCGAACAATGATGGCAGCCATCTTGTTTCTCGTAAGAGATCCATAGATTGGCCCAGGTATCCTAGAAATTTGAGATGTAAGAATGCGAATTATGTTATGATACATTGGTAACTTATTCACAAGTTACCAATGTATCATATTATGATAGCTTTGGGAAGTTATTGGACGTATTTTGTTTCGTTTCAGCCTCAGACCGGCTACTAGTGAGAATCACGCTATGCTGGTATATACTCATCCAAATACACGTATTGCCGTAAACAGTAAATTGGCAACAATTCAATTCGAGTAGGAACAAGATAATTATTTCTTTATGATATCCATAATTCTGATAATTATCAACATACACATGTATGTATGTTGATAATTATCAAATGTTCCCATCGCAGCACCTGTCCGAGTCTATCGAACAATGATGGCAGCCATCTTGTTTCTCGTAAGAGATCCATAGATTGGCCCAGGTATCCTAGAAATTTGAGATGTAAGAATGCGAATTATGTTATGATACATTGGTAACTTATTCACAAGTTACCAATGTATCATATTATGATAGCTTTGGGAAGTTATTGGACGTATTTTTCTTCGTTTAAACCTCGACCGTCCAGGAGTGGAATTCACCGACCGACGCGCCACCACCTCCAGTGGTGGGTAGCGTTACCATGTATATAATTGATCGCGTGCGCTAAGTTCGCGAGTGCGATACTAGTTCGCGTATTCGCGAAATAATCGCACACGCGAACTTTACCTGTTCTACAGTATTCTATGACATACTGAAGGACATGCACATGGTCTTTTTTGCGACTCCGGCAAATTAAGTTCCCTTTGCCAATAAGATGAGCCAAGCAACCAGTCATTGCTTGAAATATATTTACCAGCCTTCTGTAGAAGTAGGATAAATAGTTTTATTTACCCTCCCTCTAGAGTGGTCAGGCTAAATAGTTTGATCTTCTCTACCCCCAAAATGTTTGAGAAAATAAAAAGCTTTTGATTTGCTTTCTCACACTTGGTCCATCGTACCCAGTAGACATTCGTGAATAACTGGTTCATGCCTTTGCTAACTTTATAAAGTTGTACGTACATACAGTTCCTTGGTACGTAGGCTAAAATGCAACATGTTATAACCAAAGCATACCAAAAACACCATTTTAAGTAAGGGCATACTAAATTAACCCTTTTGTGATATTAGAAGTTAATAAGTATGAATGCTCTTAAGTTCAGCATCTATTTCATTTCATGATTAATATATGTGAAACAATCCATTTATTTTTGTCTTATTTTAGATACTGTAGAATAGGCAAAGTTTGTGAGTGCGATTATTTATATTTACGTCCTTGTTGGACCTGCACACCACAATGGTGCCCGTGCATAGACTAGTATTAAGTATTCCGACTTATTTGTATTACTTTTATTTGGTGATGCCTATGTGGATTGACTGTTCGATAGATAAAAAGATGGTTCAATAGATAGATGGTTTGATAGATAAATGGTTCAATAGAAAGATAGAGCGTACAACAGATTATTTTCAAAATTTGCTTTTGTCAGGGGGCGGTCATCAAAAAGTGTCAGGCTTTGAAGGCTGCTGCTGGCCTGAATGGGTTTATGTTTACGTCCTTGTTGGACCTGCACACCACAATGGTGCCTGTGCATAGACTAGTATTAATTATTCCGACTTATTTGTATTACTTTTATTTGGTGATTCCTATGTGTATTGACTTTGTTTATCATTTGATGTGTATTTTCAAGGTTGTATCATCTGTTCAAGGAGGAGATAATGACTTTGCAGGATTCGCCGTCCCAAAGTGGTGAATGCTGCCTATCATATACAATCCTACAGCACTGCTGAATAATGAATTATTATTATCACTATTATTATTACCATGGTCATTATTATTATTATTATTGCCATCACCATCATCATTATTGCTTTTTTCTTAAATTATTATTCTTTCAAGATTATTATAATTATATTCATTATTATTATTATTATAATTAAATTCATTATTATTAGAGTCATTATTATTATTCTTTATATTATTATAATTTTCATCATCATTATTGTGTAGTTTTTTCAATCATTTATTGTTACTGATAATCTTTTGGTGTCATTGAAGACGGAAGAAAGGAAGGAATTCTTCACAGCCATGTTTGGCGCGTGCTTTATTGCCACAGCCTACACAGTGATCTCCTGTCTTCACCATAACAGACGGTCCCGGAAAAGCAATGTCATCTTTAAAAGATGTTATGGTACTACCTTGCTCCTCATCGGACTCAACACCATCATCTTCAGAGAGCCTACTGAAAGCAGCTTAACCCGTCGGTGAGGTGCCCATCATCAGTCCCTGCACTCAAGAACATGGGTAAGTTTACATTTAAATTCATGATCTTTAAACCATGATTTGTCCACATCTTAGTCATGGTAAATAAAAGTTACTTAGTGCATTATTCAATTAATCTACTAAAAATACTGGTCTTTTCAATCAGTTATGTTATGTAATTTAATCAGGTGATAAAGACATTAATCAGAGCCATGTCACCCTACAACATATGTGGTACATACTCCCAAAGTCACACCATGAAGGTTAATTGTCATTATTAGTAAATACCATTACAGATTACATTGCAATTTTTTTATTTCCTGGGCTGTTTGAGTAATTGTTGGTGGGTATTATAACCCCATGTTATACCTAAATATTCCATACATTTCCCATCTATTAATTTTCTACCATTTTCTACCACCACAATGGTGCCTGTGCATAGACTAGTATTACCTATTCATACTTATTTGTATTACTTTTATTTTGGTGATACCTATATGTATTGATTTTGTTTATCATTTGATAGATAGCTGGTTCAAACGATAGATAGCTGGTTCAATAGCTAGATGGTTTGAAAGATAGATAGTTTGATGGATAGATAGCTGGTTCAATACATAGATATAGCTGATTTATTTGATAGATAGATAGCTGGTTTGATAGATAGAAAGATGGTTCAATAGATAGATGGTTAAATAGATATATAGATGGTTTGATAGATAGCTGGTTCAATATATAGATAGATAGATGGTTTGATAGATAGATAGATGCTTTGATAGATAGATAGATGGTTTGATAGATAGAAAGCTGGTTTGATACATGGTTAGCTGATTTGATAGATAGAAAGATGGTTCAATAGATAGATAGATGGTTTGATAGATAGATATATGGTTCAATAGAAACATAGAGCGTTGGATAGATTATTTTTAAAATTTGCTTTTGTCAGGGGGCGGTCATCAAAAAATGTCAGGCTCTGAAGGCTGCTGCTGGCCTGAATGGGTTTATGTTTACGTCCTTGTTGGACCTGCACACCACAATGGTGCCTGTGCATAGACTAGTATTAATTATTCCGACTTATTTGTATTACTTTTATTTGGTGATCACCTATGTATTGACTTTGTTTGTCTTTTAATGTGTATTTTCCTGGTAGCATTTACACTTTGTTGGCTTGCTTAATAGTGTGCAATAGCTGGTATATACTCATCCAAATACACGTATTGCCGTAAACAGTAAATTGGCAACAATTCAATTCGAGTAGGAACAAGATAATTATTTCTTTATGATATCCATCATTCTGATAATTATCAACATACACATGTATGTATGTTGATAATTATCAAATGTTCCCATCGCAGCACCTGTCCGAGTCTATCGAACAATGATGGCAGCCATCTTGTTTCTCGTAAGAGATCCATAGATTGGCCCAGGTATCCTAGAAATTTGAGATGTAAGAATGCGAATTATGTTATGATACATTGGTAACTTATTCACAAGTTACCAATGTATCATATTATGATAGCTTTGGGAAGTTATTGGACGTATTTTGTTTCGTTTCAGCCTCGGACCGGCTACTAGTGAGAATCACGCTATGCTGGTATATACTCATCCAAATACACGTATTGCCGTAAACAGTAAATTGGCAACAATTCAATTCGAGTAGGAACAAGATAATTATTTCTTTATGATATCCATAATTCTGATAATTATCAACATACACATGTATGTATGTTGATAATTATCAAATGTTTTATCAAATTATCAAACCTCCCTATGAACCCTGAGTCGGTGTGCCCCCCATTTCTCCCCTTATAAAAGAAGGGGGATGTTCAAAGCTTTCTACGAGTACCATGCATCTAAAAGATCCCGTGGACTCTTTTGGATGCCGGCATTTTGGGACCCTTGTGGGATATAGGTTGGACTGTGGGTGTTATATGCTTTGTTTAAAGTTTATATTTTCATGGTTTTTCTCAACATTTTTATTAGATGTCTGCTGTATAGTAGTGTATCTCAGTTGACAGTTGACAGCGATAACAAAGTGAGCGATCACCATCTTTTTTTTACTACAAACTTTGTTTTGTGTGTTCAGAGGCGTTGAGGGTTTATTTTGGTGTCTACAGTTGCTGATATTTATGGTTATATAAATGGTTCCAATATAATGATATTAATTAAAGAATAAGTATGTAATACTATGTAATACTCAATTGAATCAAACCCGGCAATGGGCCCACCTTATGGTTTGATTTAGGAGTTGGCACCTGCTGGAGAATGCTAAGCTATCTCTAATTAATACATCTATTAAGACGGTTGTGTGCTTTCTATTTTTAAGGGTTGTGTTTACTACTGAGCATTGGACCTTTGCTAATTCAGAAACTGTATACTGCTTCAGTTTGCAGTGCAAATAATTTCGCTTAACAGCCCTGCTGGAGAGTATTTGTGCTACTTTAAATTTGCACATTCAAGCACTCAAACTATATATCTATTAGTGCAAAAAGTAAGATGGCTATCAATAATGAAAACACATTTATTCATATGTATATTTATCTATAAGTAAACACACACATATTTACATACATACTTAGAAACATACATACACACATACATACATATATATACATATGTAAATATATATATGTATAATTTGTGTGTGTCCAAGTGCGCGCGCCCACACAGATAGATAGAAAGATAGATAGAAATACTGACTGACAAACAGACATGTAGATAGATGTTAGATATTGATAGATAAACATAGAGATAAATACATGTTTCCATTATTGATAGGTTTGTCTTACTTATAGTACTGATGATATACTGTAGAATAGAATTTCGCGAAAAGCCGATTTTTCGGTTTTTCGCGTGTACTTTATTTCGCTTATGCATGTTCCTCAGTGCCATCTATTGAACCAAACAGTAATCTTAATAATGCAAACATTCGGCGGCCATCTTGCGGCTATAATCTGGCAGAAGATTCAACAAAATTGGACTGGTAAACATGCCATTTATAATATGATACCTTGGTAACTTTTTCATAAGTTACCAATGTGTCATATTATAATGAGTTTGTGAAGTTGTTGCATGTATTCCCCTTCGTTTCAGCCTAGGACCGGCTACGAGTGAGAATCACGCTATGCTGGTATATATTCGTCAACTGCAAATACACATATTGCCGTAAACAGTAAATTGGCAACGATTCAATTCAAGTCAGGAACAATATCATTACTTCTTTATAATATCCATTATTCTGATAATTATCAACATACACATGTATGTATGTTGATAATTATCAAATGTTTCCATCGCATCACCTGTCCGAGTCTATCGAACAATGGTGGCAGCCATCTTGTTTCTCGTAAGAGATCCATAGATTGGCCCAGGTATCCTAGAAATTTCACATGTAAGAATGCGAATTATGTTATGATACATTGGTAACTTATTCACAAGTTACCAATGTATCATATTATGATAGCTTTGGGAAGTTATTGGACGTATTTTGTTTCGTTTCAGCCTCAGACCGGCTACTAGTGAGAATCACGCTATGCTGGTATATACTCATCCAAATACACGTATTGCCGTAAACAGTAAATTGGCAACAATTCAATTTGAGTAGGAACAAGATAATTATTTCTTTATGATATCCATCAATCTGATAATTATCAACATACACATGTATGTATGTTGATAATTATCAAATGTTCCCATCGCAGCACCTGTCCGAGTCTATCGAACAATGATGGCAGCCATCTTGTTTCTCGTAAGAGATCCATAGATTGGCCCAGGTATCCTAGAAATTTGAGATGTAAGAATGCGAATTATGTTATGATACATTGGTAACTTATTCACAAGTTACCAATGTATCATATTATGATAGCTTTGGGAAGTTATTGGACGTATTTTGTTTCGTTTCAGCCTCAGACCGGCTACTAGTGAGAATCACGCTATGCTGGTATATACTCATCCAAATACACGTATTGCCGTAAACAGTAAATTGGCAACAATTCAATTCGAGTAGGAACAAGATAATTATTTCTTTATGATATCCATAATTCTGATAATTATCAACATACACATGTATGTATGTTGATAATTATCAAATGTTCCCATCGCAGCACCTGTCCGAGTCTATCGAACAATGATGGCAGCCATCTTGTTTCTCGTAAGAGATCCATAGATTGGCCCAGGTATCCTAGAAATTTGAGATGTAAGAATGCGAATTATGTTATGATACATTGGTAACTTATTCACAAGTTACCAATGTATCATATTATGATAGCTTTGGGAAGTTATTGGACGTATTTTTCTTCGTTTAAACCTCGACCGTCCAGGAGTGGAATTCACCGACCGACGCGCCACCACCTCCAGTGGTGGGTAGCGTTACCATGTATATAATTGATCGCGTGCGCTAAGTTCGCGAGTGCGATACTAGTTCGCGTATTCGCGAAATAATCGCACACGCGAACTTTACCTGTTCTACAGTATTCTATGACATACTGAAGGACATGCACATGGTCTTTTTTGCGACTCCGGCAAATTAAGTTCCCTTTGCCAATAAGATGAGCCAAGCAACCAGTCATTGCTTGAAATATATTTACCAGCCTTCTGTAGAAGTAGGATAAATAGTTTTATTTACCCTCCCTCTAGAGTGGTCAGGCTAAATAGTTTGATCTTCTCTACCCCCAAAATGTTTGAGAAAATAAAAAGCTTTTGATTTGCTTTCTCACACTTGGTCCATCGTACCCAGTAGACATTCGTGAATAACTGGTTCATGCCTTTGCTAACTTTATAAAGTTGTACGTACATACAGTTCCTTGGTACGTAGGCTAAAATGCAACATGTTATAACCAAAGCATACCAAAAACACCATTTTAAGTAAGGGCATACTAAATTAACCCTTTTGTGATATTAGAAGTTAATAAGTATGAATGCTCTTAAGTTCAGCATCTATTTCATTTCATGATTAATATATGTGAAACAATCCATTTATTTTTGTCTTATTTTAGATACTGTAGAATAGGCAAAGTTTGTGAGTGCGATTATTTATATTTACGTCCTTGTTGGACCTGCACACCACAATGGTGCCCGTGCATAGACTAGTATTAAGTATTCCGACTTATTTGTATTACTTTTATTTGGTGATGCCTATGTGGATTGACTGTTCGATAGATAAAAAGATGGTTCAATAGATAGATGATTTGATAGATAAATGGTTCAATAGAAAGATAGAGCGTACAACAGATTATTTTCAAAATTTGCTTTTGTCAGGGGGCGGTTATCAAAAAGTGTCAGGCTTTGAAGGCTGCTGCTGGCCTGAATGGGTTTATGTTTACGTCCTTGTTGGACCTGCACACCACAATGGTGCCTGTGCATAGACTAGTATTAATTATTCCGACTTATTTGTATTACTTTTATTTGGTGATTCCTATGTGTATTGACTTTGTTTATCATTTGATGTGTATTTTCAAGGTTGTATCATCTGTTCAAGGAGGAGATAATGACTTTGCAGGATTCGCCGTCCCAAAGTGGTGAATGCTGCCTATCATATACAATCCTACAGCACTGCTGAATAATGAATTATTATTATCACTATTATTATTACCATGGTCATTATTATTATTATTATTATTGCCATCACCATCATCATTATTGCTTTTTTCTTAAATTATTATTCTTTCAAGATTATTATAATTATATTCATTATTATTATTATTATAATTAAATTCATTATTATTAGAGTCATTATTATTATTCTTTATATTATTATAATTTTCATCATCATTATTGTGTAGTTTTTTCAATCATTTATTGTTACTGATAATCTTCTTTTGGTGTCATTGAAGACGGAAGAAAGGAAGGAATTCTTCACAGCCATGTTTGGCGCGTGCTTTATTGCCACAGCCTACACAGTGATCTCCTGTCTTCACCATAACAGACGGTCCCGGAAAAGCAATGTCATCTTTAAAAGATGTTATGGTACTACCTTGCTCCTCATCGGACTCAACACCATCATCTTCAGAGAGCCTACTGAAAGCAGCTTAACCCGTCGGTGAGGTGCCCATCATCAGTCCCTGCACTCAAGAACATGGGTAAGTTTACATTTAAATTCATGATCTTTAAACCATGATTTGTCCACATCTTAGTCATGGTAAATAAAAGTTACTTAGTGCATTATTCAATTAATCTACTAAAAATACTGGTCTTTTCAATCAGTTATGTTATGTAATTTAATCAGGTGATAAAGACATTAATCAGAGCCATGTCACCCTACAACATATGTGGTACATACTCCCAAAGTCACACCATGAAGGTTAATTGTCATTATTAGTAAATACCATTACAGATTACATTGCAATTTTTTGATTTCCTGGGCTGTTTGAGTAATTGTTGGTGGGTATTATAACCCCATGTTATACCTAAATATTCCATACATTTCCCATCTATTAATTTTCTACCATTTTCTACCACCACAATGGTGCCTGTGCATAGACTAGTATTACCTATTCATACTTATTTGTATTACTTTTATTTTGGTGATACCTATATGTATTGATTTTGTTTATCATTTGATAGATAGCTGGTTCAAACGATAGATAGCTGGTTCAATAGCTAGATGGTTTGAAAGATAGATAGTTTGATGGATAGATAGCTGGTTCAATACATAGATATAGCTGATTTATTTGATAGATAGATAGCTGGTTTGATAGATAGAAAGATGGTTCAATAGATAGATGGTTAAATAGATATATAGATGGTTTGATAGATAGCTGGTTCAATATATAGATAGATAGATGGTTTGATAGATAGATAGATGCTTTGATAGATAGATAGATGGTTTGATAGATAGAAAGCTGGTTTGATACATGGTTAGCTGATTTGATAGATAGAAAGATGGTTCAATAGATAGATAGATGGTTTGATAGATAGATATATGGTTCAATAGAAACATAGAGCGTTGGATAGATTATTTTTAAAATTTGCTTTTGTCAGGGGGCGGTCATCAAAAAATGTCAGGCTCTGAAGGCTGCTGCTGGCCTGAATGGGTTTATGTTTACGTCCTTGTTGGACCTGCACACCACAATGGTGCCTGTGCATAGACTAGTATTAATTATTCCGACTTATTTGTATTACTTTTATTTGGTGATCACCTATGTATTGACTTTGTTTGTCTTTTAATGTGTATTTTCCTGGTAGCATTTACACTTTGTTGGCTTGCTTAATAGTGTGCAATAGCTGGTATATACTCATCCAAATACACGTATTGCCGTAAACAGTAAATTGGCAACAATTCAATTCGAGTAGGAACAAGATAATTATTTCTTTATGATATCCATCATTCTGATAATTATCAACATACACATGTATGTATGTTGATAATTATCAAATGTTCCCATCGCAGCACCTGTCCGAGTCTATCGAACAATGATGGCAGCCATCTTGTTTCTCGTAAGAGATCCATAGATTGGCCCAGGTATCCTAGAAATTTGAGATGTAAGAATGCGAATTATGTTATGATACATTGGTAACTTATTCACAAGTTACCAATGTATCATATTATGATAGCTTTGGGAAGTTATTGGACGTATTTTGTTTCGTTTCAGCCTCGGACCGGCTACTAGTGAGAATCACGCTATGCTGGTATATACTCATCCAAATACACGTATTGCCGTAAACAGTAAATTGGCAACAATTCAATTCGAGTAGGAACAAGATAATTATTTCTTTATGATATCCATAATTCTGATAATTATCAACATACACATGTATGTATGTTGATAATTATCAAATGTTTTATCAAATTATCAAACCTCCCTATGAACCCTGAGTCGGTGTGCCCCCCATTTCTCCCCTTATAAAAGAAGGGGGATGTTCAAAGCTTTCTACGAGTACCATGCATCTAAAAGATCCCGTGGACTCTTTTGGATGCCGGCATTTTGGGACCCTTGTGGGATATAGGTTGGACTGTGGGTGTTATATGCTTTGTTTAAAGTTTATATTTTCATGGTTTTTCTCAACATTTTTATTAGATGTCTGCTGTATAGTAGTGTATCTCAGTTGACAGTTGACAGCGATAACAAAGTGAGCGATCACCATCTTTTTTTTACTACAAACTTTGTTTTGTGTGTTCAGAGGCGTTGAGGGTTTATTTTGGTGTCTACAGTTGCTGATATTTATGGTTATATAAATGGTTCCAATATAATGATATTAATTAAAGAATAAGTATGTAATACTATGTAATACTCAATTGAATCAAACCCGGCAATGGGCCCACCTTATGGTTTGATTTAGGAGTTGGCACCTGCTGGAGAATGCTAAGCTATCTCTAATTAATACATCTATTAAGACGGTTGTGTGCTTTCTATTTTTAAGGGTTGTGTTTACTACTGAGCATTGGACTTTTGCTAATTCAGAAACTGTATACTGCTTCAGTTTGCAGTGCAAATAATTTCGCTTAACAGCCCTGCTGGAGAGTATTTGTGCTACTTTAAATTTGCACATTCAAGCACTCAAACTATATATCTATTAGTGCAAAAAGTAAGATGGCTATCAATAATGAAAACACATTTATTCATATGTATATTTATCTATAAGTAAACACACACATATTTACATACATACTTAGAAACATACATACACACATACATACATATATATACATATGTAAATATATATATGTATAATTTGTGTGTGTCCAAGTGCGCGCGCCCACACAGATAGATAGAAAGATAGATAGAAATACTGACTGACAAACAGACATGTAGATAGATGTTAGATATTGATAGATAAACATAGAGATAAATACATGTTTCCATTATTGATAGGTTTGTCTTACTTATAGTACTGATGATATACTGTAGAATAGAATTTCGCGAAAAGCCGATTTTTCGGTTTTTCGCGTGTACTTTATTTCGCTTATGCACGTTCCTCAGTGCCATCTATTGAACCAAACAGTAATCTTAAAAATGCAAACATTCGGCGGCCATCTTGCGGCTATAATCTGGCAGAAGATTCAACAAAATTGGACTGGTAAACATGCCATTTATAATATGATACCTTGGTAACTTTTTCATAAGTTACCAATGTGTCATATTATAATGAGTTTGTGAAGTTGTTGCATGTATTCCCCTTCGTTTCAGCCTAGGACCGGCTACGAGTGAGAATCACGCTATGCTGGTATATATTCGTCAACTGCAAATACACGTATTGCCGTAAACAGTAAATTGGCAACGATTCAATTCAAGTCAGGAACAATATCATTACTTCTTTATAATGTCCATTATTCTGATAATTATCAACATACACATGTATGTATGTTGATAATTATCAAATGTTTCCATCGCATCACCTGTCCGAGTCTATCGAACAATGGTGGCAGCCATCTTGTTTCTCGTAAGAGATCCATAGATTGGCCCAGGTATCCTAGAAATTTCACATGTAAGAATGCGAATTATGTTATGATACATTGGTAACTTATTCACAAGTTACCAATGTATCATATTATGATAGCTTTGGGAAGTTATTGGACGTATTTTGTTTCGTTTCAGCCTCGGACCGGCTACTAGTGAGAATCACGCTATGCTGGTATATACTCATCCAAATACACGTATTGCCGTAAACAGTAAATTGGCAACAATTCAATTCGAGTAGGAACAAGATAATTATTTCTTTATGATATCCATCATTCTGATAATTATCAACATACACATGTATGTATGTTGATAATTATCAAATGTTCCCATCGCAGCACCTGTCCGAGTCTATCGAACAATGATGGCAGCCATCTTGTTTCTCGTAAGAGATCCATAGATTGGCCCAGGTATCCTAGAAATTTGAGATGTAAGAATGCGAATTATGTTATGATACATTGGTAACTTATTCACAAGTTACCAATGTATCATATTATGATAGCTTTGGGAAGTTATTGGACGTATTTTGTTTCGTTTCAGCCTCGGACCGGCTACTAGTGAGAATCACGCTATGCTGGTATATACTCATCCAAATACACGTATTGCCGTAAACAGTAAATTGGCAACAATTCAATTCGAGTAGGAACAAGATAATTATTTCTTTATGATATCCATAATTCTGATAATTATCAACATACACATGTATGTATGTTGATAATTATCAAATGTTCCCATCGCAGCACCTGTCCGAGTCTATCGAACAATGATGGCAGCCATCTTGTTTCTCGTAAGAGATCCATAGATTGGCCCAGGTATCCTAGAAATTTGAGATGTAAGAATGCGAATTATGTTATGATACATTGGTAACTTATTCACAAGTTACCAATGTATCATATTATGATAGCTTTGGGAAGTTATTGGACGTATTTTTCTTCGTTTAAACCTCGACCGTCCAGGAGTGGAATTCACCGAACGACGCGCCACCACCTCCAGTGGTGGGTAGCGTTACCATGTATATAATTGATCGCGTGCGCTAAGTTCGCGAGTGCGATACTAGTTCGCGTATTCGCGAAATAATCGCACACGCGAACTTTACCTGTTCTACAGTATTCTATGACATACTGAAGGACATGCACATGGTCTTTTTTGCGACTCCGGCAAATTAAGTTCCCTTTGCCAATAAGATGAGCCAAGCAACCAGTCATTGCTTGAAATATATTTACCAGCCTTCTGTAGAAGTAGGATAAACAGTTTTATTTACCCTCCCTCTAGAGTGGTCAGGCTAAATAGTTTGATCTTCTCTACCCCCAAAATGTTTGAGAAAATAAAAAGCTTTTGATTTGCTTTCTCACACTTGGTCCATCGTACCCAGTAGACATTCGTGAATAACTGGTTCATGCCTTTGCTAACTTTATAAAGTTGTACATACAGTTCCTTGGTACGTAGGCTAAAATGCAACATGTTATAACCAAAGCATACCAAAAACACCATTTTAAGTAAGGGCATACTAAATTAACCCTTTTGTGATATTAGAAGTTAATAAGTATGAATGCTCTTAAGTTCAGCATCTATTTCATTTCATGATTAATATATGTGAAACAATCCATTTATTTTTGTCTTATTTTAGATACTGTAGAATAGGCAAAGTTTGTGAGTGCGATTATTTATATTTACGTCCTTGTTGGACCTGCACACCACAATGGTGCCCGTGCATAGACTAGTATTAGGTATTCCGACTTATTTGTATTACTTTTATTTGGTGATGCCTATGTGGATTGACTGTTCGATAGATAAAAAGATGGTTCAATAGATAGATGGTTTGATAGATAAATGGTTCAATAGAAAGATAGAGCGTACAACAGATTATTTTCAAAATTTGCTTTTGTCAGGGGGCGGTCATCAAAAAGTGTCAGGCTTTGAAGGCTGCTGCTGGCCTGAATGGGTTTATGTTTACGTCCTTGTTGGACCTGCACACCACAATGGTGCCTGTGCATAGACTAGTATTAATTATTCCGACTTATTTGTATTACTTTTATTTGGTGATTCCTATGTGTATTGACTTTGTTTATCATTTGATGTGTATTTTCAAGGTTGTATCATCTGTTCAAGGAGGAGATAATGACTTTGCAGGATTCGCCGTCCCAAAGTGGTGAATGCTGCCTATCATATACAATCCTACAGCACTGCTGAATAATGAATTATTGTTATCACTATTATTATTACCATGGTCATTATTATTATTATTATTGCCATCACCATCATCATTATTGCTTTTTTCTTAAATTATTATTCTTTCAAGATTATTATAATTATATTCATTATTATTATTATTATAATTAAATTCATTATTATTAGAGTCATTATTATTATTCTTTATATTATTATAATTTTCATCATCATTATTGTGTAGTTTTTTCAATCATTTATTGTTACTGATAATCTTCTTTTGGTGTCATTGAAGACGGAAGAAAGGAAGGAATTCTTCACAGCCATGTTTGGCGCGTGCTTTATTGCCACAGCCTACACAGTGATCTCCTGTCTTCACCATAACAGACGGTCCCGGAAAAGCAATGTCATCTTTAAAAGATGTTATGGTACTACCTTGCTCCTCATCGGACTCAACACCATCATCTTCAGAGAGCCTACTGAAAGCAGCTTAACCCGTCGGTGAGGTGCCCATCATCAGTCCCTGCACTCAAGAACATGGGTAAGTTTACATTTAAATTCATGATCTTTAAACCATGATTTGTCCACATCTTAGTCATGGTAAATAAAAGTTACTTAGTGCATTATTCAATTAATCTACTAAAAATACTGGTCTTTTCAATCAGTTATGTTATGTAATTTAATCAGGTGATAAAGACATTAATCAGAGCCATGTCACCCTACAACATATGTGGTACATACTCCCAAAGTCACACCATGAAGGTTAATTGTCATTATTAGTAAATACCATTACAGGTTACATTGCAATTTTTTGATTTCCTGGGCTGTTTGAGTAATTGTTGGTGGGTATTATAACCCCATGTTATACCTAAATATTCCATACATTTCCCATCTATTAATTTTCTACCATTTTCTACCACCACAATGGTGCCTGTGCATAGACTAGTATTACATATTCATACTTATTTGTATTACTTTTATTTTGGTGATACCTATATGTATTGATTTTGTTTATCATTTGATAGATAGCTGGTTCAAACGATAGATAGCTGGTTCAATAGCTAGATGGTTTGAAAGATAGATAGTTTGATGGATAGATAGCTGGTTCAATACATAGATATAGCTGATTTATTTGATAGATAGATAGCTGGTTTGATAGATAGAAAGATGGTTCAATAAATAGATGGTTAAATAGATATATAGATGGTTTGATAGATAGCTGGTTCAATATATAGATGGTTTGATAGATAGATAGATGCTTTGATAGATAGATAGATGGTTTGATAGATAGAAAGCTGGTTTGATACATGGTTAGCTGATTTGATAGATAGAAAGATGGTTCAATAGATAGATAGATGGTTTGATAGATAAATATATGGTTCAATAGAAACATAGAGCGTTGGATAGATTATTTTTAAAATTTGCTTTTGTCAGGGGGCGGTCATCAAAAAATGTCAGGCTCTGAAGGCTGCTGCTGGCCTGAATGGGTTTATGTTTACGTCCTTGTTGGACCTGCACACCACAATGGTGCCTGCGCATAGACTAGTATTAATTATTCCGACTTATTTGTATTACTTTTATTTGGTGATCACCTATGTATTGACTTTGTTTGTCTTTTAATGTGTATTTTCCTGGTAGCATTTACACTTTGTTGGCTTGCTTAATAGTGTGCAATAGCTGGTATATACTCATCCAAATAAACGTATTGCCGTAAACAGTAAATTGGCAACAATTCAATTCGAGTAGGAACAAGATAATTATTTCTTTATGATATCCATCATTCTGATAATTATCAACATACACATGTATGTATGTTGATAATTATCAAATGTTTTATCAAATTATCAAACCTCCCTATGAACCCTGAGTCGGTGTGCCCCCCATTTCTCCCCTTATAAAAGAAGGGGGATGTTCAAAGCTTTCTACGAGTACCATGCATCTAAAAGATCCCGTGGACTCTTTTGGATGCCGGCATTTTGGGACCCTTGTGGGATATAGGTTGGACTGTGGGTGTTATATGCTTTGTTTAAAGTTTATATTTTCATGGTTTTTCTCAACATTTTTATTAGATGTCTGCTGTATAGTAGTGTATCTCAGTTGACAGTTGACAGCGATAACAAAGTGAGCGATCACCATCTTTTTTTTACTACAAACTTTGTTTTGTGTGTTCAGAGGCGTTGAGGGTTTATTTTGGTGTCTACAGTTGCTGATATTTATGGTTATATAAATTGTTCCAATATTATGATATCAATTAAAGAATAAGTATGTAATACTATGTAATACTCAATTGAATCAAACCCGGCAATGGGCCCACCTTATGGTTTGATTTAGGAGTTGGCACCTGCTGGAGAATGCTAAGCTATCTCTAATTAATACATCTATTAAGACGGTTGTGTGCTTTCTATTTTTAAGGGTTGTGTTTACTACTGAGCATTGGACCTTTGCTAATTCAGAAACTGTATACTGCTTCAGTTTGCAGTGCAAATAATTTCGCTTAACAGCCCTGCTGGAGAGTATTTGTGCTACTTTAAATTTGCACATTCAAGCACTCAAACTATATATCTATTAGTGCAAAAAGTAAGATGGCTATCAATAATGAAAACACATTTATTCATATGTATATTTATCTATAAGTAAACACACACATATTTACATACATACACACATACATACATATATATACATATGTAAATATATATATGTATAATTTGTGTGTGTCCAAGTGCGCGCGCCCACACAGATAGATAGAAAGATAGATAGAAATACTGACTGACAAACAGACATGTAGATAGATGTTAGATATTGATAGATAAACATAGAGATAAATACATGTTTCCATTATTGATAGGTTTGTCTTACTTATAGTACTGATGATATACTGTAGAATAGGTATATATCGCGCTACAAAAATTTCGCGAAAAGCCGATTTTTCGGTTTTTCGCGTGTACTTTATTTCGCGTGTGAGCATGTTCCTCAGTGCCATCTATTGAACCAAACAGTAATCTTAAAAATGCAAACATTCGGCGGCCATCTTGCGGCTATAATCTGGCAGAAGATTCAACAAAATTGGGCTGGTAAACATGCCATTTATAATATGATACCTTGGTAACTTTTTCATAAGTTACCAATGTGTCATATTATAATGAGTTTGTGAAGTTGTTGCATGTATTCCCCTTCGTTTCAGCCTAGGACCGGCTACGAGTGAGAATCACGCTATGCTGGTATATATTCGTCAACTGCAAATACACGTATTGCCGTAAACAGTAAATTGGCAACGATTCAATTCAAGTCAGGAACAATATCATTACTTCTTTATAATATCCATTATTCTGATAATTATCAACATACACATGTATGTATGTTGATAATTATCAAATGTTTCCATCGCATCACCTGTCCGAGTCTATCGAACAATGGTGGCAGCCATCTTGTTTCTCGTAAGAGATCCATAGATTGGCCCAGGTATCCTAGAAATTTCACATGTAAGAATGCGAATTATGTTATGATACATTGGTAACTTATTCACAAGTTACCAATGTATCATATTATGATAGCTTTGGGAAGTTATTGGACGTATTTTGTTTCGTTTCAGCCTCGGACCGGCTACTAGTGAGAATCACGCTATGCTGGTATATACTCATCCAAATACACGTATTGCCGTAAACAGTAAATTGGCAACAATTCAATTCGAGTAGGAACAAGATAATTATTTCTTTATGATATCCATCATTCTGATAATTATCAACATACACATGTATGTATGTTGATAATTATCAAATGTTCCCATCGCAGCACCTGTCCGAGTCTATCGAACAATGATGGCAGCCATCTTGTTTCTCGTAAGAGATCCATAGATTGGCCCAGGTATCCTAGAAATTTGAGATGTAAGAATGCGAATTATGTTATGATACATTGGTAACTTATTCACAAGTTACCAATGTATCATATTATGATAGCTTTGGGAAGTTATTGGACGTATTTTGTTTCGTTTCAGCCTCGGACCGGCTACTAGTGAGAATCACGCTATGCTGGTATATACTCATCCAAATACACGTATTGCCGTAAACAGTAAATTGGCAACAATTCAATTCGAGTAGGAACAAGATAATTATTTCTTTATGATATCCATAATTCTGATAATTATCAACATACACATGTATGTATGTTGATAATTATCAAATGTTCCCATCGCAGCACCTGTCCGAGTCTATCGAACAATGATGGCAGCCATCTTGTTTCTCGTAAGAGATCCATAGATTGGCCCAGGTATCCTAGAAATTTGAGATGTAAGAATGCGAATTATGTTATGATACATTGGTAACTTATTCACAAGTTACCAATGTATCATATTATGATAGCTTTGGGAAGTTATTGGACGTATTTTTCTTCGTTTAAACCTCGACCGTCCAGGAGTGGAATTCACCGAACGACGCGCCACCACCTCCAGTGGTGGGTAGCGTTACCATGTATATAATTGATCGCGTGCGCTAAGTTCGCGAGTGCGATACTAGTTCGCGTATTCGCGAAATAATCGCACACGCGAACTTTACCTGTTCTACAGTATTCTATGACATACTGAAGGACATGCACATGGTCTTTTTTGCGACTCCGGCAAATTAAGTTCCCTTTGCCAATAAGATGAGCCAAGCAACCAGTCATTGCTTGAAATATATTTACCAGCCTTCTGTAGAAGTAGGATAAACAGTTTTATTTACCCTCCCTCTAGAGTGGTCAGGCTAAATAGTTTGATCTTCTCTACCCCCAAAATGTTTGAGAAAATAAAAAGCTTTTGATTTGCTTTCTCACACTTGGTCCATCGTACCCAGTAGACATTCGTGAATAACTGGTTCATGCCTTTGCTAACTTTATAAAGTTGTACATACAGTTCCTTGGTACGTAGGCTAAAATGCAACATGTTATAACCAAAGCATACCAAAAACACCATTTTAAGTAAGGGCATACTAAATTAACCCTTTTGTGATATTAGAAGTTAATAAGTATGAATGCTCTTAAGTTCAGCATCTATTTCATTTCATGATTAATATATGTGAAACAATCCATTTATTTTTGTCTTATTTTAGATACTGTAGAATAGGCAAAGCTTGTGAGTGCGATTATTTATATTTACGTACTTGTTGGACCTGCACACCACAATGGTGCCCGTGCATATAGACTAGTATTAAGTATTCCAACTTATTTGTATTACTTTTATTTGGTGATTCCAATGTGTATTGACTTTGTTTATCATTTGATGTGTATTTTCAAGGTTGTATTATCTGTTCAAGGAGGAGATAATGACTTTGCAGGATTCGCCGTCCCAAAGTGGTGTAAATTATTATTCTTTCAAGATTATTATAATTATATTCATTATTATTATTATTATTAAATTCATTATTATTAGAGTCATTATTATTATTCTTTATCTTATTATCATTTTCATCATCATTATTGTGTAGTTTTTTCAATCATTTATTGTTACCAATAATCTTCTTTTGCTGTCATTGAAGATGGTAGAAAGGAAGGAATTCTTCACAGCCATGTATTGCCACAGCCTACACAGTGATCTCCTGTCTTCACCATAACAGACGGTCCCGGAAAAGCAATGTCATCTTTAAAAGATGTTTTGGTACTACCTCGCCCCTCATCGGACTCAACACCATCATCTTCAGAGAGCCTACTGAAAGCAGCTTAACCCGTCGGTGAGGTGCCCATCATCAGTCCCTGCACTCAAGAACATGGGTAAGTTTACATTTAAATTCATGTCTAGAGTTTTATCCCATGCCCCCTCCCTCCAGATTTAGAAACAATTTCCAAGTCTTAATCTTTAAAATATCCTGACGTCATAACGGACTCCATGCATTAATTTTTATCCAATACAAAAGGTGATATCTCTTATAATGAATTAAGTACTGGGTCTTATTTTTTCAACTTCAAAAAGAAATTGCAATATCTGGGATGACTGAACAGAGAATGTTTACTTTATTTCAGCATAAACCATCAAGTCAGAAACAAATATGAATGTCCGGATCTGTTCCTACTTATACCTATCTAAACTCAGATAAAATTGTTTAAGGCAGCATTGTTGGAAGTCATGTTTGGGCACATCTGGTTATTCCTTTCAACTGTGTGTTCCATTTTGTAGGCTTCTTCATTTGGTCACCAGCCGACAACAGGACAAACAGAGCTTATCTATACTGGAATGCAACCTCCAAGATGGACGCAAAAAAAGTATCGCACTGCCTTTGAGGCCCAGTTGTCAATACCTTTGCATATCTGCAAACACCATGTAGGCTGAAAAGTGAGGAACTGTTTCTTCCACAATCCATATTCATCAAAAGAATCATATGGGAATTAATACATTCAGTTAGGAATATGATTACATCAGTGGTAATGCTACAGAAAATAGAAATGGGATGAGGTATGCAAATTTGTTTGTCCTGCCCTGTAAGTAGAGATCTCAAATCGGGACATTGACACAGGGTAGTATTTTTCCTAAATTTTCAACCATCAAATTTCTTTCATAACATTTTTCACTTGAAATCCTGATTTGATTATTACAGTAAACTATTAAAAGTGCAATCCCCGAACCTGATAGCATCCTTTAGAATATTTATTGTTCAAAATACATGCTGAATTGACCTTTGTAGCAATTGTATAATATATTTGATGGAAATAAGCTAAACTATCATAGCAAAAGCATATTTCCATATTACTTGATGATACCTGTCAATGTGTAGATTACCATCAATTAGTAGTTAATCAATTCTCAATGTACCTGGTTACAAGATGCATATCAAATAAAATGACAAGATAGGACTATTAGGGCTTGAAATGACATGATATTATTGGTTTATGATATTGGAAGTTTGGAGCATTGTTTCTATCACATCTGTACAAAATAATCACTTGCAAATTATAAGTGGTTCAAAACTGTAATTATTGATAAGCCCCTTGTGGTACCTCAATGTAGCTCTAGGTGACTTCTGTTCAGATTCTGTAATCATCATAAATTGGCGAATTCCATGTAAGGACATTGGAGACCACTTGATGTAATACAGATATTCAAATTGCTTGAAATAAAGACTGATAAACTTAATCAGATGTCCATTTTAATCAAAATATATAACATCTTTTTAAGTTTAAATCATTTTTATTCAGTCCACAAACATGTCAATCAACATTGTTACAAAAAGTAGATATATTATTGTGTACAAATATATTTTGATACAGATATTTGGTCTTTATTATGTAATGTATATGAATAACAAAGAACTTTCGTTCAAAAATATGTCGCTTTCCTTTAACACATAGTCTGTATTTCTCTTGAAAGTAAAAGTTCTTTGTCTCGTTTTTAATGGCCAATATATGAGGATGTTTAACTTCTTTCATGGCATTGTAGATTACCTTTTTGGTTAACAGAATAATTGTATTGATACAGACAGACTTCTCTAATTCGCCCATTATGATTTTCTCATCTGATAGATGATAATCTGGTACCCCTATTTCAATAATCCAGTTCCGGACTTCACCCCAGATCTTTTATTATGTTACATTCAATGAGCATATGTTCTACACTGTCACTTTCTGTGTTACAGAATGTACATAGGGCAGAAGTTTTAATACCCATTTTATAAAGTTTTTCATTAGTATAGAAGCGTTTGTGTAGAGTGCAGAACTGAATGTATTTCAAATAGGTATCTTTGTAAGTTGCTTGATGTAAATTAAAGGAGGTGCTCAAATCATGGTTACATATATTGCGAACTGTGTCTTTGTTCCAAGTGGAAACAATGTTATCTAGGATGTGAGTATTTGAACCCTTAAGGAGTTTGTACATTTTAGCACATCCTTTTTTGTCCATATTTAATAAGGTATATAAGGCACAGTTTTTAGGTTGTGGTTCAAAAAAGTCAATAGTTTCTTTCCAGATCTCAATTCCTGCTTCCTTTATTTGTCAACTATTTAATGGCTTTTAGGTAGCAGCTAGCTAGCAGCTAACTAGCCGCTAGCTAGCTGCTTCCTATTCTTTTTCATGTGGGTGTCCCATACACCACAGCTTCCGAGGAGTCTATGTGGCTTGTAGCACAGTTGACTGCCTTCCACCAATCACAGGCCGAGAAAAGTATACCCTTGGGTAACGCCTTTGGTTTTAGGCAGCTTAGGGAACAAAGGCTTAAAGTGTGGGTTATGTCCTATAACCCTACACTTTTCGAGGCCTCTGATTGGTGGAAGGCAAGCAACTGTGGTACAATTATAGATATATAGATATAAGTGATAGATAGACCCCAAGGAAGCTGTGGTGTATGGGATATACCCAAGGTGTTACGAGGCGAAGCCGAGTAACCCCAAGGGTATCCCATACACCACAGCTTCCGAGGAGTCTATGTGGCTTGTACCACAGTTGACTGCCTTCCACCAATCACAGGCTGAGAAAAGTATACCCTTGGGTAACACCTTTGGGTTTAGGCAGCTTAGAGAACAAAGGCCTGAAAAGTGTGGGGTATGTCCTATAACCCTACACTTTTCGAGGCCTCTGATTGGTGGAAGGCAAGCAACTGTGGTACAAAG
>OZ012684.1:41183560-41377806 GCA_963942565.1 Maea johnstoni
ATTTGAAATGCATTCAGTTCTGCACTCTACACAAACGCTTCTATACTAATGAAAAACTTTATAAAATGGGTATTAAAACTTCTGCCCTATGTACATTCTGTAACACCGAAAGTGACAGTGTAGAACATATGCTCATTGAATGTAACATAATAAAAGATCTGGGGTGAAGTCCGGAACTGGATTATTGAAATAGGGGTACCAGATTATCATTTATCAGATGAGAAAATCATAATGGGCGAATTAGAGAAGTCTGTCTGTATCAATACAATTATTCTGTTAACCAAAAAGGTAATCTACAATGCCATGAAAGAAGTTAAACATCCTCATATATTGACCATTAAAAACGAGACAAAGAGACACTTTTACTTTCAAGAGAAATACAGACTATGTGTTAAAGGAAAGCGACATATTTTTGAACGAAAGTTCTTTGTTATTCATATACATTACATAATAAAGACCAAATATCTGTATCAAAATATATTTGTACACAATAATATATCTACTTTTTGTAACAATGTTGATTGACATGTTTGTGGACTGAATAAAAATGATTCAAACTTAAAAAGATGTTATATATTTTGATTAAAATGGACATTTGATTAAGTTTATCAAAGTCTTTATTTCAAGCAATTTGAATATCTGTATTACATCAAGTGGTCTCCAATGTCCTTACATGGAATTCGCCAACTTATGATGATTAAAGAATCTGAACAGAAGTCACCTAGAGCTACATTGAGGTACCACAAGGGGCTTATCAATAATTACAGTTTTGAACAACTTATAATTTGCAAGTGATTATTTTGTACAGATGTGATAGAAACAATGCTCCAAACTTCCAATATCATAAACCAATAATATCATGTAATTTCAAGCCCTAATAGTCCTATCTTGTCATTTTATTTGATATGCATCTTGTAACCAGGTACATTGAGAATTGATTAACTACTAATTGATGGTAATCTACACATTGACAGGTATCATCAAGTAATATGGTTAAGCTAAACTATCATAGCAAAAGCATATTTCCATCAAATATATTATACAATTGCTACAAAGGTCAATTCAGCATGTGTTTTGAACAATAAATATTCTAAAGGATGCTATCAGGTTCGGGGATTGCACTTTTAATAGTTTACTGTAATAATCAAATCAGGATTTCAAGTGAAAAATGTTATGAAAGAAATTTGATGGTTGAAAATTTAGGAAAAATACTACCCTGTGTCAATGTCCCGATTTGAGATCTCTACGTACAGGGCAGGACAAACATATTTGCATACCTCATCCCATTTCTATTTTCTGTAGCATTACCACTGATGTAATCATATTCCTAACTGAATGTATTAATTCCCATATGATTCTTTTGATGAATATGGATTGTGGAAGAAACAGTTCCTCGCTTTTTAGCCTACATGGTGTTTGCAGATATGCAAAGGTACTGACAACTGGGCCTCAAAGGCAGTGCGATACTTTTTTTGCGTCCATCTTGGAGTTTGCGTTCCAGTATAGATAAGCTCTGTTTGTCCTGTTGTCGGTTGGTGACCAAATGAAGAAGCCTACAAAATGGAACACACAGTTGAAAGGAATAACCAGATGTGCCCAAACATGACTTCCAACAATGCTGCCTTAAACAATTTTATCTGAGTTTAGATAGGTATAAGTAGGAACAGATCCGGACATTCATATTTGTTTCTGACTTGATGGTTTATGCTGAAATAAAGTAAACATTCTCTGTTCAGTCATCCAGATATTGCAATTTTTTTTTGAAGTTGAAAAAATAAGACCCAGTATTTAATTCATTATAAGAGATATCACCTTTTGCATTGGATAAAAATTAATGCCTGGAGTCCGTTATGACGTCAGGATATTTTAAAGATTAAGACTTGGAAATTGTTTCTAAATCTGGAGGGAGGGGGCATGGGATAAAACTCTAGACATGAATTTCAATGTAAACTTACCCATGTTCTTGAGTGCAGGGACTGATGATGGGCACCTCACCGACGGGTTAAGCTGCTTTCAGTAGGCTCTCTGAAGATGATGGTGTTGAGTCCGATGAGGGGCGAGGTAGTACCAAAACATCTTTTAAAGATGACATTGCCTTTCCGGGACCGTCTGTTATGGTGAAGACAGGAGATCACTGTGTAGGCTGTGGCAATAAAGCACGCGCCAAACATGGCTGTGAAGAATTCCTTCCTTTCTACCATCTTCAATGACAGCAAAAGAAGATTATTGGTAACAATAAATGATTGAAAAAACTACACAATAATGATGATGAAAATGATAATAATAAAAAGAATAATAATAATGACTCCAATAATAATGAATTTAATAATAATAATAATGAATATAATTATAATAATCTTAAAAGAATAATAATTTAAGGAAAAACAATAATGATGATGGTGATGGCAATAATAATAATAATGACCATGGTAATAATAATAGTGATAATAATGATTAATTATTCAGCAGTGCTGTAGGATTGTATATGATAGGCAGCATTCACCACTTTGGGACGGCGAATCCTGCAAAGTCATTATCTCCTCCTTGAACAGATAATACAACCTTGAAAATACACATCAAATGATAAACAAAGTCAATACACATAGGAATCACCAAATAAAAGTAATACAAATAAGTCGGAATACTTAATACAACTAGTCTATGCACGGGCACCATTGTGGTGTGCAGGTCCAACAAGGACGTAAATATAAATAATCGCACTCACAAACTTTGCCTATTCTACAGTATCTAAAATAAGACAAAAATAAATGGATTGTTTCACATATATTAATCATGAAATGAAATAGATGCTGAACTTAAGAGCATTCATACTTATTAACTTCTAATATCACAAAAGGGTTAATTTAGTATGCCCTTACTTAAAATGGTGTTTTTGGTATGCTTTGGTTATAACATGTTGCATTTTAGCCTACGTACCAAGGAACTGTATGTACAACTTTATAAAGTTAGCAAAGGCATGAACCAGTTATTCACGAATGTCTACTGGGTACGATGGACCAAGTGTGAGAAAGCAAATCAAAAGCTTTTTATTTTCTCAAACATTTTGGGGGTAGAGAAGATCAAACTATTTAGCCTGACCACTCTAGAGGGAGGGTAAATAAAACTATTTATCCTACTTCTACAGAAGGCTGGTAAATATATTTCAAGCAATGACTGGCAAAGGGAACTTAATTTGCCGGAGTCGCAAAAAAGACCATGTGCATGTCCTTCAGTATGTCATAGATTACTGTAGAACAGGTAAAGTTCGCGTGTGCGATTATTTCGCGAATACGCGAACTAGTATCGCTCTCGCGAACTTAGCGCACGCGATCAATTATATACATGGTAACGCTACCCACCACTGGAGGTGGTGGCGCGTCGGTCGGTGAATTCCACTCCTGGACGGTCGAGGTTTAAACGAAGAAAAATACGTCCAATAACTTCCCAAAGCTATCATAATATGATACATTGGTAACTTGTGAATAAGTTACCAATGTATCATAACATAATTCGCATTCTTACATCTCAAATTTCTAGGATACCTGGGCCAATCTATGGATCTCTTACGAGAAACAAGATGGCTGCCATCATTGTTCGATAGACTCGGACAGGTGCTGCGATGGGAACATTTGATAATTATCAACATACATACATGTGTATGTTGATAATTATCAGAATTATGGATATCATAAAGAAATAATTATCTTGTTCCTACTCAAATTGAATTGTTGCCAATTTACTGTTTACGGCAATACGTGTATTTGGATGAGTATATACCAGCATAGCGTGATTCTCACTAGTAGCCGGTCCGAGGCTGAAACGAAACGAAACAAAATACATCCAATAACTTCCCAAAGCTATCATAATATGATACATTGGTAACTTGTGAATAAGTTACCAATGTATCATAACATAATTCGCATTCTTACATCTCAAATTTCTAGGATACCTGGGCCAATCTATGGATCTCTTATGAGAAACAAGATGGCTGCCATCATTGTTCGATAGACTCGGACAGGTGCTGCGATGGGAACATTTGATAATTATCAACATACATACATGTGTATGTTGATAATTATCAGAATGATGGATATCATAAAGAAATAATTATCTTGTTCCTACTCGAATTGAATTGTTGCCAATTTACTGTTTACGGCAATACGTGTATTTGGATGAGTATATACCAGCATAGCGTGATTCTCACTAGTAGCCGGTCCGAGGCTGAAACAAAACAAAATACGTCCAATAACTTCCCAAAGCTATCATAATATGATACATTGGTAACTTATGAATACGTTACCAATGTATCATAACATAATTCGCATTCTTACATCTCAAATTTCTAGGATACCTGGGCCAATCTATGGATCTCTTACGAGAAACAAGATGGCTGCCACCATTGTTCGATAGACTCGGACAGGTGATGCGATGGAAACATTTGATAATTATCAACATACATACATGTGTATGTTGATAATTATCAGAATAATGGATATTATAAAGAAGTAATGATATTGTTCCTGACTTGAATTGAATCGTTGCCAATTTACTGTTTACGGCAATACGTGTATTTGCAGTTGACGAATATATACCAGCATAGCGTGATTCTCACTCGTAGCCGGTCCTAGGCTGAAACGAAGGGGAATACATGCAACAACTTCACAAACTCATTATAATATGACACATTGGTAACTTATGAAAAAGTTACCAAGGTATCATATTATAAATGGCATGTTTACCAGTCCAATTCTGTTGAATCTTCTGCCAGATTATAGCCGCAAGATGGCCGCCGAATGTTTGCATTTTTAAGATTACTGTTTGGTTCAATAGATGGCACTGAGGAACATGCTCACACGCGAAATAAAGTACACGCGAAAAACCGAAAAATCGGCTTTTCGCGAAATTTTTGTAGCGCGATATGTACCTATTCTACAGTATATCATCAGTACTATAAGTAAGACAAACCTATCAATAATGGAAACATGTATTTATCTCTATGTTTATCTATCAATATCTAACATCTATCTACATGTCTGTTTGTCAGTCAGTATTTCTATCTATCTTTCTATCTATCTGTGTGGGCGCGCGCACTTGGACACACACAAATTATACATATATATATTTACATATGTATATATACATGTATGTATGTGTGTATGTATGTTTCTAAGTATGTATGTAAATATGTGTGTGTTTACTTATAGATAAATATACATATGAATAAATATGTTTTCATTATTGATAGCCATCTTACTTTTTGCACTAATAGATATATAGTTTGAGTGCTTGAATGTGCAAATTTAAAGTAGCACAAATACTCTCCAGCAGGGCTGTTAAGCGAAATTATTTGCACTGCAAACTGAAGCAGTATACAGTTTCTGAATTAGCAAAGGTCCAATGCTCAGTAGTAAACACAACCCTTAAAAATAGAAAGCACACAACCGTCTTAATAGATGTATTAATTAGAGATAGCTTAGCATTCTCCAGCAGGTGCCAACTCCTAAATCAAACCATAAGGTGGGCCCATTGCCGGGTTTGATTCAATTGAGTATTACATAGTATTACATACTTATTCTTTAATTAATATCATTATATTGGAACCATTTATATAACCATAAATATCAGCAAATGTAGACACCAAAATAAACCCTCAACGCCTCTGAACACACAAAACAAAGTTTGTAGTAAAAAAAAGATGGTGATCGCTCACTTTGTTATCGCTGTCAACTGTCAACTGAGATACACTACTATACAGCAGACATCTAATAAAAATGTTGAGAAAAACCATGAAAATATAAACTTTAAACAAAGCATATAACACCCACAGTCCAACCTATATCCCACAAGGGTCCCAAAATGCCGGCATCCAAAAGAGTCCACGGGATCTTTTAGATGCATGGTACTCGTAGAAAGCTTTGAACATCCCCCTTCTTTTATAAGGGGAGAAATGGGGGGCACACCGACTCAGGGTTCATAGGGAGGTTTGATAATTTGATAAAACATTTGATAATTATCAACATACATACATGTGTATGTTGATAATTATCAGAATTATGGATATCATAAAGAAATAATTATCTTGTTCCTACTCGAATTGAATTGTTGCCAATTTACTGTTTACGGCAATACGTGTATTTGGATGAGTATATACCAGCATAGCGTGATTCTCACTAGTAGCCGGTCCGAGGCTGAAACGAAACAAAATACGTCCAATAACTTCCCAAAGCTATCATAATATGATACATTGGTAACTTGTGAATAAGTTACCAATGTATCATAACATAATTCGCATTCTTACATCTCAAATTTCTAGGATACCTGGGCCAATCTATGGATCTCTTATGAGAAACAAGATGGCTGCCATCATTGTTCGATAGACTCGGACAGGTGCTGCGATGGGAACATTTGATAATTATCAACATACATACATGTGTATGTTGATAATTATCAGAATGATGGATATCATAAAGAAATAATTATCTTGTTCCTACTCGAATTGAATTGTTGCCAATTTACTGTTTACGGCAATACGTGTATTTGGATGAGTACATACCAGCTATTGCACACTATTAAGCAAGCCAACAAAGTGTAAATGCTACCAGGAAAATACACATTAAAAGACAAACAAAGTCAATACATAGGTGATCACCAAATAAAAGTAATACAAATAAGTCGGAAAAATTAATACTAGTCTATGCACAGGCACCATTGTGGTGTGCAGGTCCAACAAGGACGTAAACATAAACCCATTCAAGCCAGCAGCAGCCTTCAGAGCCTGACATTTTTTGATGACCGCCCCCTGACAAAAGCAAATTTTAAAAATAATCTATCCAACGCTCTATGTTTCTATTGAACCATATATCTATCTATCAAACCATCTATCTATCTATTGAACTATCTTTCTATCTATCAAATCAGCTAACCATGTATCAAACCAGCTTTCTATCTATCAAACCATCTATCTATCTATCAAAGCATCTATCTATCTATCAAACCATCTATCTATCTATATATTGAACCAGCTATCCATCAAACCATCTATATATCTATTTAACCATCTATCTATTGAACCATCTTTCTATCTATCAAACCAGCTATCTATCTATCAAATAAATCAGCTATATCTATGTATTGAACCAGCTATCTATCCATCAAACTATCTATCTTTCAAACCATCTAGCTATTGAACCAGCTATCTATCGTTTGAACCAGCTATCTATCAAATGATAAACAAAATCAATACATATAGGTATCACCAAAATAAAAGTAATACAAATAAGTATGAATACGTAATACTAGTCTATGCACAGGCACCATTGTGGTGGTAGAAAATGGTAGAAAATTAATAGATGGGAAATGTATGGAATATTTAGGTATAACATGGGGTTATAATACCCACCAACAATTACTCAAACAGCCCAGGAAATCAAAAAATTGCAATGTAATCTGTAATGGTATTTACTAATAATGACAATTAACCTTCATGGTGTGACTTTGGGAGTATGTACCACATATGTTGTAGGGTGACATGGCTCTGATTAATGTCTTTATCACCTGATTAAATTACATAACATAACTGATTGAAAAGACCAGTATTTTTAGTAGATTAATTGAATAATGCACTAAGTAACTTTTATTTACCATGACTAAGATGTGGACAAATCATGGTTTAAAGATCATGAATTTAAATGTAAACTTACCCATGTTCTTGAGTGCAGGGACTGATGATGGGCACCTCACCGACGGGTTAAGCTGCTTTCAGTAGGCTCTCTGAAGATGATGGTGTTGAGTCCGATGAGGAGCAAGGTAGTACCATAACATCTTTTAAAGATGACATTGCTTTTCCGGGACCGTCTGTTATGGTGAAGACAGGAGATCACTGTGTAGGCTGTGGCAATAAAGCAATCGCCAAACATGGCTGTGAAGAATTCCTTCCTTTCTTCCGTCTTCAATGACACCAAAAGAAGATTATCAGTAACAATAAATGATTGAAAAAACTACACAATAATGATGATGAAAATTATAATAATATAAAGAATAATAATAATGACTCTAATAATAATGAATTTAATTATAATAATAATAATAATGAATATAATTATAATAATCTTGAAAGAATAATAATTTAAGAAAAAAGCAATAATGATGATGGTGATGGCAATAATAATAATAATAATGACCATGGTAATAATAATAGTGATAATAATAATTCATTATTCAGCAGTGCTGTAGGATTGTATATGATAGGCAGCATTCACCACTTTGGGACGGCGAATCCTGCAAAGTCATTATCTCCTCCTTGAACAGATGATACAACCTTGAAAATACACATCAAATGATAAACAAAGTCAATACACATAGGAATCACCAAATAAAAGTAATACAAATAAGTCGGAATAATTAATACTAGTCTATGCACAGGCACCATTGTGGTGTGCAGGTCCAACAAGGACGTAAACATAAACCCATTCAGGCCAGCAGCAGCCTTCAAAGCCTGACACTTTTTGATGACCGCCCCCTGACAAAAGCAAATTTTGAAAATAATCTGTCGTACGCTCTATCTTTCTATTGAACCATTTATCTATCAAACCATCTATCTATTGAACCATCTTTTTATCTATCGAACAGTCAATCCACATAGGCATCACCAAATAAAAGTAATACAAATAAGTCGGAATACTTAATACTAGTCTATGCACGGGCACCATTGTGGTGTGCAGGTCCAACAAGGACGTAAATATAAATAATCGCACTCACAAACTTTGCCTATTCTACAGTATCTAAAATAAGACAAAAATAAATGGATTGTTTCACATATATTAATCATGAAATGAAATAGATGCTGAACTTAAGAGCATTCATACTTATTAACTTCTAATATCACAAAAGGGTTAATTTAGTATGCCCTTACTTAAAATGGTGTTTTTGGTATGCTTTGGTTATAACATGTTGCATTTTAGCCTACGTACCAAGGAACTGTATGTACAACTTTATAAAGTTAGCAAAGGCATGAACCAGTTATTCACGAATGTCTACTGGGTACGATGGACCAAGTGTGAGAAAGCAAATCAAAAGCTTTTTATTTTCTCAAACATTTTGGGGGTAGAGAAGATCAAACTATTTAGCCTGACCACTCTAGAGGGAGGGTAAATAAAACTATCTATCCTACTTCTACAGAAGGCTGGTAAATATATTTCAAGCAATGACTGGCAAAGGGAACTTAATTTGCCGGAGTCGCAAAAAAGACCATGTGCATGTCCTTCAGTATGTCATAGAATACTGTAGAACAGGTAAAGTTCGCGTGTGCGATTATTTCGCGAATACGCGAACTAGTATCGCACTCGCGAACTTAGCGCACGCGATCAATTATATACATGGTAACGCTACCCACCACTGGAGGTGGTGGCGCGTCGGTCGGTGAATTCCACTCCTGGACGGTCGAGGTTTAAACGAAGAAAAATACGTCCAATAACTTCCCAAAGCTATCATAATATGATACATTGGTAACTTGTGAATAAGTTACCAATGTATCATAACATAATTCGCATTCTTACATCTCAAATTTCTAGGATACCTGGGCCAATCTATGGATCTCTTACGAGAAACAAGATGGCTGCCATCATTGTTCGATAGACTCGGACAAGTGCTGCGATGGGAACATTTGATAATTATCAACATACATACATGTGTATGTTGATAATTATCAGAATTATGGATATCATAAAGAAATAATTATCTTGTTCCTACTCAAATTGAATTGTTGCCAATTTACTGTTTACGGCAATACGTGTATTTGGATGAGTATATACCAGCATAGCGTGATTCTCACTAGTAGCCGGTCCGAGGCTGAAACGAAACAAAATACATCCAATAACTTCCCAAAGCTATCATAATATGATACATTGGTAACTTGTGAATAAGTTACCAATGTATCATAACATAATTCGCATTCTTACATCTCAAATTTCTAGGATACCTGGGCCAATCTATGGATCTCTTACGAGAAACAAGATGGCTGCCATCATTGTTCGATAGACTCGGACAGGTGCTGCGATGGGAACATTTGGTAATTATCAACATACATACATGTGTATGTTGATAATTATCAGAATGATGGATATCATAAAGAAATAATTATCTTGTTCCTACTCGAATTGAATTGTTGCCAATTTACTGTTTACGGCAATACGTGTATTTGGATGAGTATATACCAGCATAGCGTGATTCTCACTAGTAGCCGGTCCGAGGCTGAAACAAAACAAAATACGTCCAATAACTTCCCAAAGCTATCATAATATGATACATTGGTAACTTATGAATACGTTACCAATGTATCATAACATAATTCGCATTCTTACATCTCAAATTTCTAGGATACCTGGGCCAATCTATGGATCTCTTACGAGAAACAAGATGGCTGCCACCATTGTTCGATAGACTCGGACAGGTGATGCGATGGAAACATTTGATAATTATCAACATACATACATGTGTATGTTGATAATTATCAGAATAATGGATATTATAAAGAAGTAATGATATTGTTCCTGACTTGAATTGAATCGTTGCCAATTTACTGTTTACGGCAATACGTGTATTTGCAGTTGACGAATATATACCAGCATAGCGTGATTCTCACTCGTAGCCGGTCCTAGGCTGAAACGAAGGGGAATACATGCAACAACTTCACAAACTCATTATAATATGACACATTGGTAACTTATGAAAAAGTTACCAAGGTATCATATTATAAATGGCATGTTTACCAGTCCAATTCTGTTGAATCTTCTGCCAGATTATAGCCGCAAGATGGCCGCCGAATGTTTGCATTTTTAAGATTACTGTTTGGTTCAATAGATGGCACTGAGGAACATGCTCACACGCGAAATAAAGTACACGCGAAAAACCGAAAAATCGGCTTTTCGCGAAATTTTTGTAGCGCGATATGTACCTATTCTACAGTATATCATCAGTACTATAAGTAAGACAAACCTATCAATAATGGAAACATGTATTTATCTCTATGTTTATCTATCAATATCTAACATCTATCTACATGTCTGTTTGTCAGTCAGTATTTCTATCTATCTTTCTATCTATCTGTGTGGGCGCGCGCACTTGGACACACACAAATTATACATATATATATTTACATATGTATATATACATGTATGTATGTGTGTATGTATGTTTCTAAGTATGTATGTAAATATGTGTGTGTTTACTTATAGATAAATATACATATGAATAAATATGTTTTCATTATTGATAGCCATCTTACTTTTTGCACTAATAGATATATAGTTTGAGTGCTTGAATGTGCAAATTTAAAGTAGCACAAATACTCTCCAGCAGGGCTGTTAAGCGAAATTATTTGCACTGCAAACTCATACCTGTCAACCCCAGACAAAAAATAAACAGGAGATTTTCTCATGCGGCAGTGCCGCTACCATATACGTTAGTTTACTAACTTCCCACCAGGTGCCGCACCTGTATATATAATTTACCAACGTCCCACCAGGTGGCTCCTACCTAATGTAGTGCCAATACTCTCAACTCTCTGCAGTGAACAGATGGACATAATAACATCAAATCAATGTTAACATGACCATGAGTTGCATGCTAAGCTGTAGGAGTTTAAGTAGATCTGGGCTGAACTTGAGGAAAAACAGGAGATTATAGTCGCTTTAGACTGGTTTTCTAGAAAAACAGGAGAAAAACAGGAGACAAGAAAAAAACAGGAGAAAAACAGGAGGCAGGTAAAATGAAGTCCAAAAAACAGTAGACTCCTGTTAAAAACAGGAGACTTGACGGGTATGCAAACTGAAGCAGTATACAGTTTCTGAATTAGCAAAGGTCCAATGCTCAGTAGTAAACACAACCCTTAAAAATAGAAAGCACACAACCGTCTTAATAGATGTATTAATTAGAGATAGCTTAGCATTCTCCAGCAGGTGCCAACTCCTAAATCAAACCATAAGGTGGGCCCATTGCCGGGTTTGATTCAATTGAGTATTACATAGTATTACATACTTATTCTTTAATTAATATCATTATATTGGAACCATTTATATAACCATAAATATCAGCAAATGTAGACACCAAAATAAACCCTCAACGCCTCTGAACACACAAAACAAAGTTTGTAGTAAAAAAAAGATGGTGATCGCTCACTTTGTTATCGCTGTCAACTGTCAACTGAGATACACTACTATACAGCAGACATCTAATAAAAATGTTGAGAAAAACCATGAAAATATAAACTTTAAACAAAGCATATAACACCCACAGTCCAACCTATATCCCACAAGGGTCCCAAAATGCCGGCATCCAAAAGAGTCCACGGGATCTTTTAGATGCATGGTACTCGTAGAAAGCTTTGAACATCCCCCTTCTTTTATAAGGGGAGAAATGGGGGGCACACCGACTCAGGGTTCATAGGGAGGTTTGATAATTTGATAAAACATTTGATAATTATCAACATACATACATGTGTATGTTGATAATTATCAGAATTATGGATATCATAAAGAAATAATTATCTTGTTCCTACTCGAATTGAATTGTTGCCAATTTACTGTTTACGGCAATACGTGTATTTGGATGAGTATATACCAGCATAGCGTGATTCTCACTAGTAGCCGGTCCGAGGCTGAAACGAAACAAAATACGTCCAATAACTTCCCAAAGCTATCATAATATGATACATTGGTAACTTGTGAATAAGTTACCAATGTATCATAACATAATTCGCATTCTTACATCTCAAATTTCTAGGATACCTGGGCCAATCTATGGATCTCTTACGAGAAACAAGATGGCTGCCATCATTGTTCGATAGACTCGGACAGGTGCTGCGATGGGAACATTTGATAATTATCAACATACATACATGTGTATGTTGATAATTATCAGAATGATGGATATCATAAAGAAATAATTATCTTGTTCCTACTCGAATTGAATTGTTGCCAATTTACTGTTTACGGCAATACGTGTATTTGGATGAGTACATACCAGCTATTGCACACTATTAAGCAAGCCAACAAAGTGTAAATGCTACCAGGAAAATACACATTAAAAGACAAACAAAGTCAATACATAGGTGATCACCAAATAAAAGTAATACAAATAAGTCGGAAAAATTAATACTAGTCTATGCACAGGCACCATTGTGGTGTGCAGGTCCAACAAGGACGTAAACATAAACCCATTCAAGCCAGCAGCAGCCTTCAGAGCCTGACATTTTTTGATGACCGCCCCCTGACAAAAGCAAATTTTAAAAATAATCTATCCAACGCTCTATGTTTCTATTGAACCATATATCTATCTATCAAACCATCTATCTATCTATTGAACTATCTTTCTATCTATCAAATCAGCTAACCATGTATCAAACCAGCTTTCTATCTATCAAACCATCTATCTATCTATCAAAGCATCTATCTATCTATCAAACCATCTATCTATCTATATATTGAACCAGCTATCTATCAAACCATCTATATATCTATTTAACCATCTATCTATTGAACCATCTTTCTATCTATCAAACCAGCTATCTATCTATCAAATAAATCAGCTATATCTATGTATTGAACCAGCTATCTATCCATCAAACTATCTATCTTTCAAACCATCTAGCTATTGAACCAGCTATCTATCGTTTGAACCAGCTATCTATCAAATGATAAACAAAATCAATACATATAGGTATCACCAAAATAAAAGTAATACAAATAAGTATGAATACGTAATACTAGTCTATGCACAGGCACCATTGTGGTGGTAGAAAATGGTAGAAAATTAATAGATGGGAAATGTATGGAATATTTAGGTATAACATGGGGTTATAATACCCACCAACAATTACTCAAACAGCCCAGGAAATCAAAAAATTGCAATGTAATCTGTAATGGTATTTACTAATAATGACAATTAACCTTCATGGTGTGACTTTGGGAGTATGTACCACATATGTTGTAGGGTGACATGGCTCTGATTAATGTCTTTATCACCTGATTAAATTACATAACATAACTGATTGAAAAGACCAGTATTTTTAGTAGATTAATTGAATAATGCACTAAGTAACTTTTATTTACCATGACTAAGATGTGGACAAATCATGGTTTAAAGATCATGAATTTAAATGTAAACTTACCCATGTTCTTGAGTGCAGGGACTGATGATGGGCACCTCACCGACGGGTTAAGCTGCTTTCAGTAGGCTCTCTGAAGATGATGGTGTTGAGTCCGATGAGGAGCAAGGTAGTACCATAACATCTTTTAAAGATGACATTGCTTTTCCGGGACCGTCTGTTATGGTGAAGACAGGAGATCACTGTGTAGGCTGTGGCAATAAAGCACGCGCCAAACATGGCTGTGAAGAATTCCTTCCTTTCTTCCGTCTTCAATGACACCAAAAGAAGATTATCAGTAACAATAAATGATTGAAAAAACTACACAATAATGATGATGAAAATTATAATAATATAAAGAATAATAATAATGACTCTAATAATAATGAATTTAATTATAATAATAATAATAATGAATATAATTATAATAATCTTGAAAGAATAATAATTTAAGAAAAAAGCAATAATGATGATGGTGATGGCAATAATAATAATAATAATGACCATGGTAATAATAATAGTGATAATAATAATTCATTATTCAGCAGTGCTGTAGGATTGTATATGATAGGCAGCATTCACCACTTTGGGACGGCGAATCCTGCAAAGTCATTATCTCCTCCTTGAACAGATGATACAACCTTGAAAATACACATCAAATGATAAACAAAGTCAATACACATAGGAATCACCAAATAAAAGTAATACAAATAAGTCGGAATAATTAATACTAGTCTATGCACAGGCACCATTGTGGTGTGCAGGTCCAACAAGGACGTAAACATAAACCCATTCAGGCCAGCAGCAGCCTTCAAAGCCTGACACTTTTTGATGACCGCCCCCTGACAAAAGCAAATTTTGAAAATAATCTGTCGTACGCTCTATCTTTCTATTGAACCATTTATCTATCAAACCATCTATCTATTGAACCATCTTTTTATCTATCGAACAGTCAATCCACATAGGCATCACCAAATAAAAGTAATACAAATAAGTCGGAATACTTAATACTAGTCTATGCACGGGCACCATTGTGGTGTGCAGGTCCAACAAGGACGTAAATATAAATAATCGCACTCACAAACTTTGCCTATTCTACAGTATCTAAAATAAGACAAAAATAAATGGATTGTTTCACATATATTAATCATGAAATGAAATAGATGCTGAACTTAAGAGCATTCATACTTATTAACTTCTAATATCACAAAAGGGTTAATTTAGTATGCCCTTACTTAAAATGGTGTTTTTGGTATGCTTTGGTTATAACATGTTGCATTTTAGCCTACGTACCAAGGAACTGTATGTACAACTTTATAAAGTTAGCAAAGGCATGAACCAGTTATTCACGAATGTCTACTGGGTACGATGGACCAAGTGTGAGAAAGCAAATCAAAAGCTTTTTATTTTCTCAAACATTTTGGGGGTAGAGAAGATCAAACTATTTAGCCTGACCACTCTAGAGGGAGGGTAAATAAAACTATCTATCCTACTTCTACAGAAGGCTGGTAAATATATTTCAAGCAATGACTGGCAAAGGGAACTTAATTTGCCGGAGTCGCAAAAAAGACCATGTGCATGTCCTTCAGTATGTCATAGAATACTGTAGAACAGGTAAAGTTCGCGTGTGCGATTATTTCGCGAATACGCGAACTAGTATCGCACTCGCGAACTTAGCGCACGCGATCAATTATATACATGGTAACGCTACCCACCACTGGAGGTGGTGGCGCGTCGGTCGGTGAATTCCACTCCTGGACGGTCGAGGTTTAAACGAAGAAAAATACGTCCAATAACTTCCCAAAGCTATCATAATATGATACATTGGTAACTTGTGAATAAGTTACCAATGTATCATAACATAATTCGCATTCTTACATCTCAAATTTCTAGGATACCTGGGCCAATCTATGGATCTCTTACGAGAAACAAGATGGCTGCCATCATTGTTCGATAGACTCGGACAGGTGCTGCGATGGGAACATTTGATAATTATCAACATACATACATGTGTATGTTGATAATTATCAGAATTATGGATATCATAAAGAAATAATTATCTTGTTCCTACTCAAATTGAATTGTTGCCAATTTACTTTTTACGGCAATACGTGTATTTGGATGAGTATATACCAGCATAGCGTGATTCTCACTAGTAGCCGGTCCGAGGCTGAAACAAAACAAAATACATCCAATAACTTCCCAAAGCTATCATAATATGATACATTGGTAACTTGTGCATAAGTTACCAATGTATCATAACATAATTCGCATTCTTACATCTCAAATTTCTAGGATACCTGGGCCAATCTATGGATCTCTTACGAGAAACAAGATGGCTGCCATCATTGTTCGATAGACTCGGACAGGTGCTGCGATGGGAACATTTGATAATTATCAACATACATACATGTGTATGTTGATAATTATCAGAATGATGGATATCATAAAGAAATAATTATCTTGTTCCTACTCGAATTGAATTGTTGCCAATTTACTGTTTACGGCAATACGTGTATTTGGATGAGTATATACCAGCATAGCGTGATTCTCACTAGTAGCCGGTCCGAGGCTGAAACAAAACAAAATACGTCCAATAACTTCCCAAAGCTATCATAATATGATACATTGGTAACTTATGAATACGTTACCAATGTATCATAACATAATGCGCATTCTTACATGTGAAATTTCTAGGATACCTGGGCCAATCTATGGATCTCTTACGAGAAACAAGATGGCTGCCACCATTGTTCGATAGACTCGGACAGGTGATGCGATGGAAACATTTGATAATTATCAACATACATACATGTGTATGTTGATAATTATCAGAATAATGGATATTATAAAGAAGTAATGATATTGTTCCTGACTTGAATTGAATCGTTGCCAATTTACTGTTTACGGCAATACGTGTATTTGCAGTTGACGAATATATACCAGCATAGCGTGATTCTCACTCGTAGCCGGTCCTAGGCTGAAACGAAGGGGAATACATGCAACAACTTCACAAACTCATTATAATATGACACATTGGTAACTTATGAAAAAGTTACCAAGGTATCATATTATAAATGGCATGTTTACCAGTCCAATTCTGTTGAATCTTCTGCCAGATTATAGCCGCAAGATGGCCGCCGAATGTTTGCATTTTTAAGATTACTGTTTGGTTCAATAGATGGCACTGAGGAACATGCTCACACGCGAAATAAAGTACACGCGAAAAACCGAAAAATCGGCTTTTCGTGAAATTTTTGTAGCGCGATATGTACCTATTCTACAGTATATCATCAGTACTATAAGTAAGACAAACCTATCAATAATGGAAACATGTATTTATCTCTATGTTTATCTATCAATATCTAACATCTATCTACATGTCTGTTTGTCAGTCAGTATTTCTATCTATCTTTCTATCTATCTGTGTGGGCGCGCGCACTTGGACACACACAAATTATACATATATATATTTACATATGTATATATACATGTATGTATGTGTGTATGTATGTTTCTAAGTATGTATGTAAATATGTGTGTGTTTACTTATAGATAAATATACATATGAATAAATATGTTTTCATTATTGATAGCCATCTTACTTTTTGCACTAATAGATATATAGTTTGAGTGCTTGAATGTGCAAATTTAAAGTAGCACAAATACTCTCCAGCAGGGCTGTTAAGCGAAATTATTTGCACTGCAAACTGAAGCAGTATACAGTTTCTGAATTAGCAAAGGTCCAATGCTCAGTAGTAAACACAACCCTTAAAAATAGAAAGCACACAACCGTCTTAATAGATGTATTAATTAGAGATAGCTTAGCATTCTCCAGCAGGTGCCAACTCCTAAATCAAACCATAAGGTGGGCCCATTGCCGGGTTTGATTCAATTGAGTATTACATAGTATTACATACTTATTCTTTAATTAATATCATTATATTGGAACCATTTATATAACCATAAATATCAGCAAATGTAGACACCAAAATAAACCCTCAACGCCTCTGAACACACAAAACAAAGTTTGTAGTAAAAAAAAGATGGTGATCGCTCACTTTGTTATCGCTGTCAACTGTCAACTGAGATACACTACTATACAGCAGACATCTAATAAAAATGTTGAGAAAAACCATGAAAATATAAACTTTAAACAAAGCATATAACACCCACAGTCCAACCTATATCCCACAAGGGTCCCAAAATGCCGGCATCCAAAAGAGTCCACGGGATCTTTTAGATGCATGGTACTCGTAGAAAGCTTTGAACATCCCCCTTCTTTTATAAGGGGAGAAATGGGGGGCACACCGACTCAGGGTTCATAGGGAGGTTTGATAATTTGATAAAACATTTGATAATTATCAACATACATACATGTGTATGTTGATAATTATCAGAATTATGGATATCATAAAGAAATAATTATCTTGTTCCTACTCGAATTGAATTGTTGCCAATTTACTGTTTACGGCAATACGTGTATTTGGATGAGTATATACCAGCATAGCGTGATTCTCACTAGTAGCCGGTCCGAGGCTGAAACGAAACAAAATACGTCCAATAACTTCCCAAAGCTATCATAATATGATACATTGGTAACTTGTGAATAAGTTACCAATGTATCATAACATAATTCGCATTCTTACATCTCAAATTTCTAGGATACCTGGGCCAATCTATGGATCTCTTACGAGAAACAAGATGGCTGCCATCATTGTTCGATAGACTCGGACAGGTGCTGCGATGGGAACATTTGATAATTATCAACATACATACATGTGTATGTTGATAATTATCAGAATGATGGATATCATAAAGAAATAATTATCTTGTTCCTACTCGAATTGAATTGTTGCCAATTTACTGTTTACGGCAATACGTGTATTTGGATGAGTACATACCAGCTATTGCACACTATTAAGCAAGCCAACAAAGTGTAAATGCTACCAGGAAAATACACATTAAAAGACAAACAAAGTCAATACATAGGTGATCACCAAATAAAAGTAATACAAATAAGTCGGAAAAATTAATACTAGTCTATGCACAGGCACCATTGTGGTGTGCAGGTCCAACAAGGACGTAAACATAAACCCATTCAAGCCAGCAGCAGCCTTCAGAGCCTGACATTTTTTGATGACCGCCCCCTGACAAAAGCAAATTTTAAAAATAATCTATCCAACGCTCTATGTTTCTATTGAACCATATATCTATCTATCAAACCATCTATCTATCTATTGAACTATCTTTCTATCTATCAAATCAGCTAACCATGTATCAAACCAGCTTTCTATCTATCAAACCATCTATCTATCTATCAAAGCATCTATCTATCTATCAAACCATCTATCTATCTATATATTGAACCAGCTATCTATCAAACCATCTATATATCTATTTAACCATCTATCTATTGAACCATCTTTCTATCTATCAAACCAGCTATCTATCTATCAAATAAATCAGCTATATCTATGTATTGAACCAGCTATCTATCCATCAAACTATCTATCTTTCAAACCATCTAGCTATTGAACCAGCTATCTATCGTTTGAACCAGCTATCTATCAAATGATAAACAAAATCAATACATATAGGTATCACCAAAATAAAAGTAATACAAATAAGTATGAATACGTAATACTAGTCTATGCACAGGCACCATTGTGGTGGTAGAAAATGGTAGAAAATTAATAGATGGGAAATGTATGGAATATTTAGGTATAACATGGGGTTATAATACCCACCAACAATTACTCAAACAGCCCAGGAAATCAAAAAATTGCAATGTAATCTGTAATGGTATTTACTAATAATGACAATTAACCTTCATGGTGTGACTTTGGGAGTATGTACCACATATGTTGTAGGGTGACATGGCTCTGATTAATGTCTTTATCACCTGATTAAATTACATAACATAACTGATTGAAAAGACCAGTATTTTTAGTAGATTAATTGAATAATGCACTAAGTAACTTTTATTTACCATGACTAAGATGTGGACAAATCATGGTTTAAAGATCATGAATTTAAATGTAAACTTACCCATGTTCTTGAGTGCAGGGACTGATGATGGGCACCTCACCGACGGGTTAAGCTGCTTTCAGTAGGCTCTCTGAAGATGATGGTGTTGAGTCCGATGAGGAGCAAGGTAGTACCATAACATCTTTTAAAGATGACATTGCTTTTCCGGGACCGTCTGTTATGGTGAAGACAGGAGATCACTGTGTAGGCTGTGGCAATAAAGCACGCGCCAAACATGGCTGTGAAGAATTCCTTCCTTTCTTCCGTCTTCAATGACACCAAAAGAAGATTATCAGTAACAATAAATGATTGAAAAAACTACACAATAATGATGATGAAAATTATAATAATATAAAGAATAATAATAATGACTCTAATAATAATGAATTTAATTATAATAATAATAATAATGAATATAATTATAATAATCTTGAAAGAATAATAATTTAAGAAAAAAGCAATAATGATGATGGTGATGGCAATAATAATAATAATAATGACCATGGTAATAATAATAGTGATAATAATAATTCATTATTCAGCAGTGCTGTAGGATTGTATATGATAGGCAGCATTCACCACTTTGGGACGGCGAATCCTGCAAAGTCATTATCTCCTCCTTGAACAGATGATACAACCTTGAAAATACACATCAAATGATAAACAAAGTCAATACACATAGGAATCACCAAATAAAAGTAATACAAATAAGTCGGAATAATTAATACTAGTCTATGCACAGGCACCATTGTGGTGTGCAGGTCCAACAAGGACGTAAACATAAACCCATTCAGGCCAGCAGCAGCCTTCAAAGCCTGACACTTTTTGATGACCGCCCCCTGACAAAAGCAAATTTTGAAAATAATCTGTCGTACGCTCTATCTTTCTATTGAACCATTTATCTATCAAACCATCTATCTATTGAACCATCTTTTTATCTATCGAACAGTCAATCCACATAGGCATCACCAAATAAAAGTAATACAAATAAGTCGGAATACTTAATACTAGTCTATGCACGGGCACCATTGTGGTGTGCAGGTCCAACAAGGACGTAAATATAAATAATCGCACTCACAAACTTTGCCTATTCTACAGTATCTAAAATAAGACAAAAATAAATGGATTGTTTCACATATATTAATCATGAAATGAAATAGATGCTGAACTTAAGAGCATTCATACTTATTAACTTCTAATATCACAAAAGGGTTAATTTAGTATGCCCTTACTTAAAATGGTGTTTTTGGTATGCTTTGGTTATAACATGTTGCATTTTAGCCTACGTACCAAGGAACTGTATGTACAACTTTATAAAGTTAGCAAAGGCATGAACCAGTTATTCACGAATGTCTACTGGGTACGATGGACCAAGTGTGAGAAAGCAAATCAAAAGCTTTTTATTTTCTCAAACATTTTGGGGGTAGAGAAGATCAAACTATTTAGCCTGACCACTCTAGAGGGAGGGTAAATAAAACTATCTATCCTACTTCTACAGAAGGCTGGTAAATATATTTCAAGCAATGACTGGCAAAGGGAACTTAATTTGCCGGAGTCGCAAAAAAGACCATGTGCATGTCCTTCAGTATGTCATAGAATACTGTAGAACAGGTAAAGTTCGCGTGTGCGATTATTTCGCGAATACGCGAACTAGTATCGCACTCGCGAACTTAGCGCACGCGATCAATTATATACATGGTAACGCTACCCACCACTGGAGGTGGTGGCGCGTCGGTCGGTGAATTCCACTCCTGGACGGTCGAGGTTTAAACGAAGAAAAATACGTCCAATAACTTCCCAAAGCTATCATAATATGATACATTGGTAACTTGTGAATAAGTTACCAATGTATCATAACATAATTCGCATTCTTACATCTCAAATTTCTAGGATACCTGGGCCAATCTATGGATCTCTTACGAGAAACAAGATGGCTGCCATCATTGTTCGATAGACTCGGACAGGTGCTGCGATGGGAACATTTGATAATTATCAACATACATACATGTGTATGTTGATAATTATCAGAATTATGGATATCATAAAGAAATAATTATCTTGTTCCTACTCAAATTGAATTGTTGCCAATTTACTTTTTACGGCAATACGTGTATTTGGATGAGTATATACCAGCATAGCGTGATTCTCACTAGTAGCCGGTCCGAGGCTGAAACAAAACAAAATACATCCAATAACTTCCCAAAGCTATCATAATATGATACATTGGTAACTTGTGCATAAGTTACCAATGTATCATAACATAATTCGCATTCTTACATCTCAAATTTCTAGGATACCTGGGCCAATCTATGGATCTCTTACGAGAAACAAGATGGCTGCCATCATTGTTCGATAGACTCGGACAGGTGCTGCGATGGGAACATTTGATAATTATCAACATACATACATGTGTATGTTGATAATTATCAGAATGATGGATATCATAAAGAAATAATTATCTTGTTCCTACTCGAATTGAATTGTTGCCAATTTACTGTTTACGGCAATACGTGTATTTGGATGAGTATATACCAGCATAGCGTGATTCTCACTAGTAGCCGGTCCGAGGCTGAAACAAAACAAAATACGTCCAATAACTTCCCAAAGCTATCATAATATGATACATTGGTAACTTATGAATACGTTACCAATGTATCATAACATAATGCGCATTCTTACATGTGAAATTTCTAGGATACCTGGGCCAATCTATGGATCTCTTACGAGAAACAAGATGGCTGCCACCATTGTTCGATAGACTCGGACAGGTGATGCGATGGAAACATTTGATAATTATCAACATACATACATGTGTATGTTGATAATTATCAGAATAATGGATATTATAAAGAAGTAATGATATTGTTCCTGACTTGAATTGAATCGTTGCCAATTTACTGTTTACGGCAATACGTGTATTTGCAGTTGACGAATATATACCAGCATAGCGTGATTCTCACTCGTAGCCGGTCCTAGGCTGAAACGAAGGGGAATACATGCAACAACTTCACAAACTCATTATAATATGACACATTGGTAACTTATGAAAAAGTTACCAAGGTATCATATTATAAATGGCATGTTTACCAGTCCAATTCTGTTGAATCTTCTGCCAGATTATAGCCGCAAGATGGCCGCCGAATGTTTGCATTTTTAAGATTACTGTTTGGTTCAATAGATGGCACTGAGGAACATGCTCACACGCGAAATAAAGTACACGCGAAAAACCGAAAAATCGGCTTTTCGTGAAATTTTTGTAGCGCGATATGTACCTATTCTACAGTATATCATCAGTACTATAAGTAAGACAAACCTATCAATAATGGAAACATGTATTTATCTCTATGTTTATCTATCAATATCTAACATCTATCTACATGTCTGTTTGTCAGTCAGTATTTCTATCTATCTTTCTATCTATCTGTGTGGGCGCGCGCACTTGGACACACACAAATTATACATATATATATTTACATATGTATATATACATGTATGTATGTGTGTATGTATGTTTCTAAGTATGTATGTAAATATGTGTGTGTTTACTTATAGATAAATATACATATGAATAAATATGTTTTCATTATTGATAGCCATCTTACTTTTTGCACTAATAGATATATAGTTTGAGTGCTTGAATGTGCAAATTTAAAGTAGCACAAATACTCTCCAGCAGGGCTGTTAAGCGAAATTATTTGCACTGCAAACTGAAGCAGTATACAGTTTCTGAATTAGCAAAGGTCCAATGCTCAGTAGTAAACACAACCCTTAAAAATAGAAAGCACACAACCGTCTTAATAGATGTATTAATTAGAGATAGCTTAGCATTCTCCAGCAGGTGCCAACTCCTAAATCAAACCATAAGGTGGGCCCATTGCCGGGTTTGATTCAATTGAGTATTACATAGTATTACATACTTATTCTTTAATTAATATCATTATATTGGAACCATTTATATAACCATAAATATCAGCAAATGTAGACACCAAAATAAACCCTCAACGCCTCTGAACACACAAAACAAAGTTTGTAGTAAAAAAAAAGATGGTGATCGCTCACTTTGTTATCGCTGTCAACTGTCAACTGAGATACACTACTATACAGCAGACATCTAATAAAAATGTTGAGAAAAACCATGAAAATATAAACTTTAAACAAAGCATATAACACCCACAGTCCAACCTATATCCCACAAGGGTCCCAAAATGCCGGCATCCAAAAGAGTCCACGGGATCTTTTAGATGCATGGTACTCGTAGAAAGCTTTGAACATCCCCCTTCTTTTATAAGGGGAGAAATGGGGGGCACACCGACTCAGGGTTCATAGGGAGGTTTGATAATTTGATAAAACATTTGATAATTATCAACATACATACATGTGTATGTTGATAATTATCAGAATTATGGATATCATAAAGAAATAATTATCTTGTTCCTACTCGAATTGAATTGTTGCCAATTTACTGTTTACGGCAATACGTGTATTTGGATGAGTATATACCAGCATAGCGTGATTCTCACTAGTAGCCGGTCCGAGGCTGAAACGAAACAAAATACGTCCAATAACTTCCCAAAGCTATCATAATATGATACATTGGTAACTTGTGAATAAGTTACCAATGTATCATAACATAATTCGCATTCTTACATCTCAAATTTCTAGGATACCTGGGCCAATCTATGGATCTCTTACGAGAAACAAGATGGCTGCCATCATTGTTCGATAGACTCGGACAGGTGCTGCGATGGGAACATTTGATAATTATCAACATACATACATGTGTATGTTGATAATTATCAGAATGATGGATATCATAAAGAAATAATTATCTTGTTCCTACTCGAATTGAATTGTTGCCAATTTACTGTTTACGGCAATACGTGTATTTGGATGAGTATATACCAGCTATTGCACACTATTAAGCAAGCCAACAAAGTGTAAATGCTACCAGGAAAATACACATTAAAAGACAAACAAAGTCAATACATAGGTGATCACCAAATAAAAGTAATACAAATAAGTCGGAAAAATTAATACTAGTCTATGCACAGGCACCATTGTGGTGTGCAGGTCCAACAAGGACGTAAACATAAACCCATTCAAGCCAGCAGCAGCCTTCAGAGCCTGACATTTTTTGATGACCGCCCCCTGACAAAAGCAAATTTTAAAAATAATCTATCCAACGCTCTATGTTTCTATTGAACCATATATCTATCTATCAAACCATCTATCTATCTATTGAACTATCTTTCTATCTATCAAATCAGCTAACCATGTATCAAACCAGCTTTCTATCTATCAAACCATCTATCTATCTATCAAAGCATCTATCTATCTATCAAACCATCTATCTATCTATATATTGAACCAGCTATCTATCAAACCATCTATATATCTATTTAACCATCTATCTATTGAACCATCTTTCTATCTATCAAACCAGCTATCTATCTATCAAATAAATCAGCTATATCTATGTATTGAACCAGCTATCTATCCATCAAACTATCTATCTTTCAAACCATCTAGCTATTGAACCAGCTATCTATCGTTTGAACCAGCTATCTATCAAATGATAAACAAAATCAATACATATAGGTATCACCAAAATAAAAGTAATACAAATAAGTATGAATACGTAATACTAGTCTATGCACAGGCACCATTGTGGTGGTAGAAAATGGTAGAAAATTAATAGATGGGAAATGTATGGAATATTTAGGTATAACATGGGGTTATAATACCCACCAACAATTACTCAAACAGCCCAGGAAATCAAAAAATTGCAATGTAATCTGTAATGGTATTTACTAATAATGACAATTAACCTTCATGGTGTGACTTTGGGAGTATGTACCACATATGTTGTAGGGTGACATGGCTCTGATTAATGTCTTTATCACCTGATTAAATTACATAACATAACTGATTGAAAAGACCAGTATTTTTAGTAGATTAATTGAATAATGCACTAAGTAACTTTTATTTACCATGACTAAGATGTGGACAAATCATGGTTTAAAGATCATGAATTTAAATGTAAACTTACCCATGTTCTTGAGTGCAGGGACTGATGATGGGCACCTCACCGACGGGTTAAGCTGCTTTCAGTAGGCTCTCTGAAGATGATGGTGTTGAGTCCGATGAGGAGCAAGGTAGTACCATAACATCTTTTAAAGATGACATTGCTTTTCCGGGACCGTCTGTTATGGTGAAGACAGGAGATCACTGTGTAGGCTGTGGCAATAAAGCACGCGCCAAACATGGCTGTGAAGAATTCCTTCCTTTCTTCCGTCTTCAATGACACCAAAAGAAGATTATCAGTAACAATAAATGATTGAAAAAACTACACAATAATGATGATGAAAATTATAATAATATAAAGAATAATAATAATGACTCTAATAATAATGAATTTAATTATAATAATAATAATAATGAATATAATTATAATAATCTTGAAAGAATAATAATTTAAGAAAAAAGCAATAATGATGATGGTGATGGCAATAATAATAATAATAATGACCATGGTAATAATAATAGTGATAATAATAATTCATTATTCAGCAGTGCTGTAGGATTGTATATGATAGGCAGCATTCACCACTTTGGGACGGCGAATCCTGCAAAGTCATTATCTCCTCCTTGAACAGATGATACAACCTTGAAAATACACATCAAATGATAAACAAAGTCAATACACATAGGAATCACCAAATAAAAGTAATACAAATAAGTCGGAATAATTAATACTAGTCTATGCACAGGCACCATTGTGGTGTGCAGGTCCAACAAGGACGTAAACATAAACCCATTCAGGCCAGCAGCAGCCTTCAAAGCCTGACACTTTTTGATGACCGCCCCCTGACAAAAGCAAATTTTGAAAATAATCTGTCGTACGCTCTATCTTTCTATTGAACCATTTATCTATCAAACCATCTATCTATTGAACCATCTTTTTATCTATCGAACAGTCAATCCACATAGGCATCACCAAATAAAAGTAATACAAATAAGTCGGAATACTTAATACTAGTCTATGCACGGGCACCATTGTGGTGTGCAGGTCCAACAAGGACGTAAATATAAATAATCGCACTCACAAACTTTGCCTATTCTACAGTATCTAAAATAAGACAAAAATAAATGGATTGTTTCACATATATTAATCATGAAATGAAATAGATGCTGAACTTAAGAGCATTCATACTTATTAACTTCTAATATCACAAAAGGGTTAATTTAGTATGCCCTTACTTAAAATGGTGTTTTTGGTATGCTTTGGTTATAACATGTTGCATTTTAGCCTACGTACCAAGGAACTGTATGTACAACTTTATAAAGTTAGCAAAGGCATGAACCAGTTATTCACGAATGTCTACTGGGTACGATGGACCAAGTGTGAGAAAGCAAATCAAAAGCTTTTTATTTTCTCAAACATTTTGGGGGTAGAGAAGATCAAACTATTTAGCCTGACCACTCTAGAGGGAGGGTAAATAAAACTATTTATCCTACTTCTACAGAAGGCTGGTAAATATATTTCAAGCAATGACTGGTTGCTTGGCTCATCTTATTGGCAAAGGGAACTTAATTTGCCGGAGTCGCAAAAAAGACCATGTGCATGTCCTTCAGTATGTCATAGAATACTGTAGAACAGGTAAAGTTCGCGTGTGCGATTATTTCGCGAATACGCGAACTAGTATCGCACTCGCGAACTTAGCGCACGCGATCAATTATATACATGGTAACGCTACCCACCACTGGAGGTGGTGGCACGTCGGTCGGTGAATTCCACTCCTGGACGGTCGAGGTTTAAACGAAGAAAAATACGTCCAATAACTTCCCAAAGCTATCATAATATGATACATTGGTAACTTGTGAATAAGTTACCAATGTATCATAACATAATTCGCATTCTTACATCTCAAATTTCTAGGATACCTGGGCCAATCTATGGATCTCTTACGAGAAACAAGATGGCTGCCATCATTGTTCGATAGACTCGGACAGGTGCTGCGATGGGAACATTTGATAATTATCAACATACATACATGTGTATGTTGATAATTATCAGAATTATGGATATCATAAAGAAATAATTATCTTGTTCCTACTCGAATTGAATTGATGCCAATTTACTGTTTACGGCAATACGTGTATTTGGATGAGTATATACCAGCATAGCGTGATTCTCACTAGTAGCCGGTCCGAGGCTGAAACAAAACAAAATACGTCCAATAACTTCCCAAAGCTATCATAATATGATACATTGGTAACTTATGAATACGTTACCAATGTATCATAACATAATTCGCATTCTTACATGTGAAATTTCTAGGATACCTGGGCCAATCTATGGATCTCTTACGAGAAACAAGATGGCTGCCACCATTGTTCGATAGACTCGGACAGGTGATGCGATGGAAACATTTGATAATTATCAACATACATACATGTGTATGTTGATAATTATCAGAATAATGGATATTATAAAGAAGTAATGATATTGTTCCTGACTTGAATTGAATCGTTGCCAATTTACTGTTTACGGCAATACGTGTATTTGCAGTTGACGAATATATACCAGCATAGCGTGATTCTCACTCGTAGCCGGTCCTAGGCTGAAACGAAGGGGAATACATGCAACAACTTCACAAACTCATTATAATATGACACATTGGTAACTTATGAAAAAGTTACCAAGGTATCATATTATAAATGGCATGTTTACCAGTCCAATTTTGTTGAATCTTCTGCCAGATTATAGCCGCAAGATGGCCGCCGAATGTTTGCATTTTTAAGATTACTGTTTGGTTCAATAGATGGCACTGAGGAACATGCTCACACGCGAAATAAAGTACACGCGAAAAAGCGAAAAATCGGCTTTTCGCGAAATTTTTGTAGCGCGATATATACCTATTCTACAGTATTTCATCAGTACTATAAGTAAGACAAACCTATCAATAATGGAAACATGTATTTATCTCTATGTTTATCTATCAATATCTAACATCTATCTACATGTCTGTTTGTCAGTCAGTATTTCTATCTATCTTTCTATCTATCTGTGTGGGCGCGCGCACTTGGACACACACAAATTATACATATATATATTTACATATGTATATATACATGTATGTATGTGTGTATGTATGTTTCTAAGTATGTATGTAAATATGTGTGTGTTTACTTATAGATAAATATACATATGAATAAATATGTTTTCATTATTGATAGCCATCTTACTTTTTGCACTAATAGATATATAGTTTGAGTGCTTGAATGTGCAAATTTAAAGTAGCACAAATACTCTCCAGCAGGGCTGTTAAGCGAAATTATTTGCACTGCAAACTGAAGCAGTATACAGTTTCTGAATTAGCAAAGGTCCAATGCTCAGTAGTAAACACAACCCTTAAAAATAGAAAGCACACAACCGTCTTAATAGATGTATTAATTAGAGATAGCTTAGCATTCTCCAGCAGGTGCCAACTCCTAAATCAAACCATAAGGTGGGCCCATTGCCGGGTTTGATTCAATTGAGTATTACATAGTATTACATACTTATTCTTTAATTAATATCATTATATTGGAACCATTTATATAACCATAAATATCAGCAAATGTAGACACCAAAATAAACCCTCAACGCCTCTGAACACACAAAACAAAGTTTGTAGTAAAAAAAAGATGGTGATCGCTCACTTTGTTATCGCTGTCAACTGTCAACTGAGATACACTACTATACAGCAGACATCTAATAAAAATGTTGAGAAAAACCATGAAAATATAAACTTTAAACAAAGCATATAACACCCACAGTCCAACCTATATCCCACAAGGGTCCCAAAATGCCGGCATCCAAAAGAGTCCACGGGATCTTTTAGATGCATGGTACTCGTAGAAAGCTTTGAACATCCCCCTTCTTTTATAAGGGGAGAAATGGGGGGCACACCGACTCAGGGTTCATAGGGAGGTTTGATAATTTGATAAAACATTTGATAATTATCAACATACATACATGTGTATGTTGATAATTATCAGAATTATGGATATCATAAAGAAATAATTATCTTGTTCCTACTCGAATTGAATTGTTGCCAATTTACTGTTTACGGCAATACGTGTATTTGGATGAGTATATACCAGCATAGCGTGATTCTCACTAGTAGCCGGTCCGAGGCTGAAACGAAACAAAATACGTCCAATAACTTCCCAAAGCTATCATAATATGATACATTGGTAACTTGTGAATAAGTTACCAATGTATCATAACATAATTCGCATTCTTACATCTCAAATTTCTAGGATACCTGGGCCAATCTATGGATCTCTTACGAGAAACAAGATGGCTGCCATCATTGTTCGATAGACTCGGACAGGTGCTGCGATGGGAACATTTGATAATTATCAACATACATACATGTGTATGTTGATAATTATCAGAATGATGGATATCATAAAGAAATAATTATCTTGTTCCTACTCGAATTGAATTGTTGCCAATTTACTGTTTACGGCAATACGTGTATTTGGATGAGTACATACCAGCTATTGCACACTATTAAGCAAGCCAACAAAGTGTAAATGCTACCAGGAAAATACACATTAAAAGACAAACAAAGTCAATACATAGGTGATCACCAAATAAAAGTAATACAAATAAGTCGGAAAAATTAATACTAGTCTATGCACAGGCACCATTGTGGTGTGCAGGTCCAACAAGGACGTAAACATAAACCCATTCAAGCCAGCAGCAGCCTTCAGAGCCTGACATTTTTTGATGACCGCCCCCTGACAAAAGCAAATTTTAAAAATAATCTATCCAACGCTCTATGTTTCTATTGAACCATATATCTATCTATCAAACCATCTATCTATCTATTGAACTATCTTTCTATCTATCAAATCAGCTAACCATGTATCAAACCAGCTTTCTATCTATCAAACCATCTATCTATCTATCAAAGCATCTATCTATCTATCAAACCATCTATCTATCTATATATTGAACCAGCTATCCATCAAACCATCTATATATCTATTTAACCATCTATCTATTGAACCATCTTTCTATCTATCAAACCAGCTATCTATCTATCAAATAAATCAGCTATATCTATGTATTGAACCAGCTATCTATCCATCAAACTATCTATCTTTCAAACCATCTAGCTATTGAACCAGCTATCTATCGTTTGAACCAGCTATCTATCAAATGATAAACAAAATCAATACATATAGGTATCACCAAAATAAAAGTAATACAAATAAGTATGAATACGTAATACTAGTCTATGCACAGGCACCATTGTGGTGGTAGAAAATGGTAGAAAATTAATAGATGGGAAATGTATGGAATATTTAGGTATAACATGGGGTTATAATACCCACCAACAATTACTCAAACAGCCCAGGAAATCAAAAAATTGCAATGTAATCTGTAATGGTATTTACTAATAATGACAATTAACCTTCATGGTGTGACTTTGGGAGTATGTACCACATATGTTGTAGGGTGACATGGCTCTGATTAATGTCTTTATCACCTGATTAAATTACATAACATAACTGATTGAAAAGACCAGTATTTTTAGTAGATTAATTGAATAATGCACTAAGTAACTTTTATTTACCATGACTAAGATGTGGACAAATCATGGTTTAAAGATCATGAATTTAAATGTAAACTTACCCATGTTCTTGAGTGCAGGGACTGATGATGGGCACCTCACCGACGGGTTAAGCTGCTTTCAGTAGGCTCTCTGAAGATGATGGTGTTGAGTCCGATGAGGAGCAAGGTAGTACCATAACATCTTTTAAAGATGACATTGCTTTTCCGGGACCGTCTGTTATGGTGAAGACAGGAGATCACTGTGTAGGCTGTGGCAATAAAGCACGCGCCAAACATGGCTGTGAAGAATTCCTTCCTTTCTTCCGTCTTCAATGACACCAAAAGAAGATTATCAGTAACAATAAATGATTGAAAAAAACTACACAATAATGATGATGAAAATTATAATAATATAAAGAATAATAATAATGACTCTAATAATAATGAATTTAATTATAATAATAATAATAATGAATATAATTATAATAATCTTGAAAGAATAATAATTTAAGAAAAAAGCGATAATGATGATGGTGATGGCAATAATAATAATAATAATGACCATGGTAATAATAATAGTGATAATAATAATTCATTATTCAGCAGTGCTGTAGGATTGTATATGATAGGCAGCATTCACCACTTTGGGACGGCGAATCCTGCAAAGTCATTATCTCCTCCTTGAACAGATGATACAACCTTGAAAATACACATCAAATGATAAACAAAGTCAATACACATAGGAATCACCAAATAAAAGTAATACAAATAAGTCGGAATAATTAATACTAGTCTATGCACAGGCACCATTGTGGTGTGCAGGTCCAACAAGGACGTAAACATAAACCCATTCAGGCCAGCAGCAGCCTTCAAAGCCTGACACTTTTTGATGACCGCCCCCTGACAAAAGCAAATTTTGAAAATAATCTGTTGTACGCTCTATCTTTCTATTGAACCATTTATCTATCAAACCATCTATCTATTGAACCATCTTTTTATCTATCGAACAGTCAATCCACATAGGCATCACCAAATAAAAGTAATACAAATAAGTCGGAATACTTAATACTAGTCTATGCACGGGCACCATTGTGGTGTGCAGGTCCAACAAGGACGTAAATATAAATAATCGCACTCACAAACTTTGCCTATTCTACAGTATCTAAAATAAGACAAAAATAAATGGATTGTTTCACATATATTAATCATGAAATGAAATAGATGCTGAACTTAAGAGCATTCATACTTATTAACTTCTAATATCACAAAAGGGTTAATTTAGTATGCCCTTACTTAAAATGGTGTTTTTGGTATGCTTTGGTTATAACATGTTGCATTTTAGCCTACGTACCAAGGAACTGTATGTACAACTTTATAAAGTTAGCAAAGGCATGAACCAGTTATTCACGAATGTCTACTGGGTACGATGGACCAAGTGTGAGAAAGCAAATCAAAAGCTTTTTATTTTCTCAAACATTTTGGGGGTAGAGAAGATCAAACTATTTAGCCTGACCACTCTAGAGGGAGGGTAAATAAAACTATTTATCCTACTTCTACAGAAGGCTGGTAAATATATTTCAAGCAATGACTGGTTGCTTGGCTCATCTTATTGGCAAAGGGAACTTAATTTGCCGGAGTCGCAAAAAAGACCATGTGCATGTCCTTCAGTATGTCATAGAATACTGTAGAACAGGTAAAGTTCGCGTGTGCGATTATTTCGCGAATACGCGAACTAGTATCGCACTCGCGAACTTAGCGCACGCGATCAATTATATACATGGTAACGCTACCCACCACTGGAGGTGGTGGCACGTCGGTCGGTGAATTCCACTCCTGGACGGTCGAGGTTTAAACGAAGAAAAATACGTCCAATAACTTCCCAAAGCTATCATAATATGATACATTGGTAACTTGTGAATAAGTTACCAATGTATCATAACATAATTCGCATTCTTACATCTCAAATTTCTAGGATACCTGGGCCAATCTATGGATCTCTTACGAGAAACAAGATGGCTGCCATCATTGTTCGATAGACTCGGACAGGTGCTGCGATGGGAACATTTGATAATTATCAACATACATACATGTGTATGTTGATAATTATCAGAATGATGGATATCATAAAGAAATAATTATCTTGTTCCTACTCGAATTGAATTGATGCCAATTTACTGTTTACGGCAATACGTGTATTTGGATGAGTATATACCAGCATAGCGTGATTCTCACTAGTAGCCGGTCCGAGGCTGAAACAAAACAAAATACGTCCAATAACTTCCCAAAGCTATCATAATATGATACATTGGTAACTTATGAATACGTTACCAATGTATCATAACATAATTCGCATTCTTACATGTGAAATTTCTAGGATACCTGGGCCAATCTATGGATCTCTTACGAGAAACAAGATGGCTGCCACCATTGTTCGATAGACTCGGACAGGTGATGCGATGGAAACATTTGATAATTATCAACATACATACATGTGTATGTTGATAATTATCAGAATAATGGATATTATAAAGAAGTAATGATATTGTTCCTGACTTGAATTGAATCGTTGCCAATTTACTGTTTACGGCAATACGTGTATTTGCAGTTGACGAATATATACCAGCATAGCGTGATTCTCACTCGTAGCCGGTCCTAGGCTGAAACGAAGGGGAATACATGCAACAACTTCACAAACTCATTATAATATGACACATTGGTAACTTATGAAAAAGTTACCAAGGTATCATATTATAAATGGCATGTTTACCAGTCCAATTTTGTTGAATCTTCTGCCAGATTATAGCCGCAAGATGGCCGCCGAATGTTTGCATTTTTAAGATTACTGTTTGGTTCAATAGATGGCACTGAGGAACATGCTCACACGCGAAATAAAGTACACGCGAAAAACCGAAAAATCGGCTTTTCGCGAAATTTTTGTAGCGCGATATGTACCTATTCTACAGTATATCATCAGTACTATAAGTAAGACAAACCTATCAATAATGGAAACATGTATTTATCTCTATGTTTATCTATCAATATCTAACATCTATCTACATGTCTGTTTGTCAGTCAGTATTTCTATCTATCTTTCTATCTATCTGTGTGGGCGCGCGCACTTGGACACACACAAATTATACATATATATATTTACATATGTATATATACATGTATGTATGTGTGTATGTATGTTTCTAAGTATGTATGTAAATATGTGTGTGTTTACTTATAGATAAATATACATATGAATAAATATGTTTTCATTATTGATAGCCATCTTACTTTTTGCACTAATAGATATATAGTTTGAGTGCTTGAATGTGCAAATTTAAAGTAGCACAAATACTCTCCAGCAGGGCTGTTAAGCGAAATTATTTGCACTGCAAACTGAAGCAGTATACAGTTTCTGAATTAGCAAAGGTCCAATGCTCAGTAGTAAACACAACCCTTAAAAATAGAAAGCACACAACCGTCTTAATAGATGTATTAATTAGAGATAGCTTAGCATTCTCCAGCAGGTGCCAACTCCTAAATCAAACCATAAGGTGGGCCCATTGCCGGGTTTGATTCAATTGAGTATTACATAGTATTACATACTTATTCTTTAATTAATATCATTATATTGGAACCATTTATATAACCATAAATATCAGCAAATGTAGACACCAAAATAAACCCTCAACGCCTCTGAACACACAAAACAAAGTTTGTAGTAAAAAAAAGATGGTGATCGCTCACTTTGTTATCGCTGTCAACTGTCAACTGAGATACACTACTATACAGCAGACATCTAATAAAAATGTTGAGAAAAACCATGAAAATATAAACTTTAAACAAAGCATATAACACCCACAGTCCAACCTATATCCCACAAGGGTCCCAAAATGCCGGCATCCAAAAGAGTCCACGGGATCTTTTAGATGCATGGTACTCGTAGAAAGCTTTGAACATCCCCCTTCTTTTATAAGGGGAGAAATGGGGGGCACACCGACTCAGGGTTCATAGGGAGGTTTGATAATTTGATAAAACATTTGATAATTATCAACATACATACATGTGTATGTTGATAATTATCAGAATTATGGATATCATAAAGAAATAATTATCTTGTTCCTACTCGAATTGAATTGTTGCCAATTTACTGTTTACGGCAATACGTGTATTTGGATGAGTATATACCAGCATAGCGTGATTCTCACTAGTAGCCGGTCCGAGGCTGAAACGAAACAAAATACGTCCAATAACTTCCCAAAGCTATCATAATATGATACATTGGTAACTTGTGAATAAGTTACCAATGTATCATAACATAATTCGCATTCTTACATCTCAAATTTCTAGGATACCTGGGCCAATCTATGGATCTCTTACGAGAAACAAGATGGCTGCCATCATTGTTCGATAGACTCGGACAGGTGCTGCGATGGGAACATTTGATAATTATCAACATACATACATGTGTATGTTGATAATTATCAGAATGATGGATATCATAAAGAAATAATTATCTTGTTCCTACTCGAATTGAATTGTTGCCAATTTACTGTTTACGGCAATACGTGTATTTGGATGAGTATATACCAGCTATTGCACACTATTAAGCAAGCCAACAAAGTGTAAATGCTACCAGGAAAATACACATTAAAAGACAAACAAAGTCAATACATAGGTGATCATCAAATAAAAGTAATACAAATAAGTCGGAAAAATTAATACTAGTCTATGCACAGGCACCATTGTGGTGTGCAGGTCCAACAAGGACGTAAACATAAACCCATTCAAGCCAGCAGCAGCCTTCAGAGCCTGACATTTTTTGATGACCACCCCCTGACAAAAGCAAATTTTAAAAATAATCTATCCAACGCTCTATGTTTCTATTGAACCATATATCTATCTATCAAACCATCTATCTATCTATTGAACTATCTTTCTATCTATCAAATCAGCTAACCATGTATCAAACCAGCTTTCTATCTATCAAACCATCTATCTATCTATCAAAGCATCTATCTATCTATCAAACCATCTATCTATCTATATATTGAACCAGCTATCTATCAAACCATCTATATATCTATTTAACCATCTATCTATTGAACCATCTTTCTATCTATCAAACCAGCTATCTATCTATCAAATAAATCAGCTATATCTATGTATTGAACCAGCTATCTATCCATCAAACTATCTATCTTTCAAACCATCTAGCTATTGAACCAGCTATCTATCGTTTGAACCAGCTATCTATCAAATGATAAACAGAATCAATACATATAGGTATCACCAAAATAAAAGTAATACAAATAAGTATGAATACGTAATACTAGTCTATGCACAGGCACCATTGTGGTGGTAGAAAATGGTAGAAAATTAATAGATGGGAAATGTATGGAATATTTAGGTATAACATGGGGTTATAATACCCACCAACAATTACTCAAACAGCCCAGGAAATCAAAAAATTGCAATGTAATCTGTAATGGTATTTACTAATAATGACAATTAACCTTCATGGTGTGACTTTGGGAGTATGTACCACATATGTTGTAGGGTGACATGGCTCTGATTAATGTCTTTATCACCTGATTAAATTACATAACATAACTGATTGAAAAGACCAGTATTTTTAGTAGATTAATTGAATAATGCACTAAGTAACTTTTATTTACCATGACTAAGATGTGGACAAATCATGGTTTAAAGATCATGAATTTAAATGTAAACTTACCCATGTTCTTGAGTGCAGGGACTGATGATGGGCACCTCACCGACGGGTTAAGCTGCTTTCAGTAGGCTCTCTGAAGATGATGGTGTTGAGTCCGATGAGGAGCAAGGTAGTACCATAACATCTTTTAAAGATGACATTGCTTTTCCGGGACCGTCTGTTATGGTGAAGACAGGAGATCACTGTGTAGGCTGTGGCAATAAAGCACGCGCCAAACATGGCTGTGAAGAATTCCTTCCTTTCTTCCGTCTTCAATGACACCAAAAGAAGATTATCAGTAACAATAAATGATTGAAAAAAACTACACAATAATGATGAAAATTATAATAATATAAAGAATAATAATAATGACTCTAATAATAATGAATTTAATTATAATAATAATAATAATGAATATAATTATAATAATCTTGAAAGAATAATAATTTAAGAAAAAAGCGATAATGATGATGGTGATGGCAATAATAATAATAATAATGACCATGGTAATAATAATAGTGATAATAATAATTCATTATTCAGCAGTGCTGTAGGATTGTATATGATAGGCAGCATTCACCACTTTGGGACGGCGAATCCTGCAAAGTCATTATCTCCTCCTTGAACAGATGATACAACCTTGAAAATACACATCAAATGATAAACAAAGTCAATACACATAGGAATCACCAAATAAAAGTAATACAAATAAGTCGGAATAATTAATACTAGTCTATGCACAGGCACCATTGTGGTGTGCAGGTCCAACAAGGACGTAAACATAAACCCATTCAGGCCAGCAGCAGCCTTCAAAGCCTGACACTTTTTGATGACCGCCCCCTGACAAAAGCAAATTTTGAAAATAATCTGTTGTACGCTCTATCTTTCTATTGAACCATTTATCTATCAAACCATCTATCTATTGAACCATCTTTTTATCTATCGAACAGTCAATCCACATAGGCATCACCAAATAAAAGTAATACAAATAAGTCGGAATACTTAATACTAGTCTATGCACAGGCACCATTGTGGTGTGCAGGTCCAACAAGGACGTAAATATAAATAATCGCACTCACAAACTTTGCCTATTCTACAGTATCTAAAATAAGACAAAAATAAATGGATTGTTTCACATATATTAATCATGAAATGAAATAGATGCTGAACTTAAGAGCATTCATACTTATTAACTTCTAATATCACAAAAGGGTTAATTTAGTATGCCCTTACTTAAAATGGTGTTTTTGGTATGCTTTGGTTATAACATGTTGCATTTTAGCCTACGTACCAAGGAACTGTATGTACAACTTTATAAAGTTAGCAAAGGCATGAACCAGTTATTCACGAATGTCTACTGGGTACGATGGACCAAGTGTGAGAAAGCAAATCAAAAGCTTTTTATTTTCTCAAACATTTTGGGGGTAGAGAAGATCAAACTATTTAGCCTGACCACTCTAGAGGGAGGGTAAATAAAACTATTTATCCTACTTCTACAGAAGGCTGGTAAATATATTTCAAGCAATGACTGGTTGCTTGGCTCATCTTATTGGCAAAGGGAACTTAATTTGCCGGAGTCGCAAAAAAGACCATGTGCATGTCCTTCAGTATGTCATAGAATACTGTAGAACAGGTAAAGTTCGCGTGTGCGATTATTTCGCGAATACGCGAACTAGTATCGCACTCGCGAACTTAGCGCACGCGATCAATTATATACATGGTAACGCTACCCACCACTGGAGGTGGTGGCACGTCGGTCGGTGAATTCCACTCCTGGACGGTCGAGGTTTAAACGAAGAAAAATACGTCCAATAACTTCCCAAAGCTATCATAATATGATACATTGGTAACTTGTGAATAAGTTACCAATGTATCATAACATAATTCGCATTCTTACATCTCAAATTTCTAGGATACCTGGGCCAATCTATGGATCTCTTACGAGAAACAAGATGGCTGCCATCATTGTTCGATAGACTCGGACAGGTGCTGCGATGGGAACATTTGATAATTATCAACATACATACATGTGTATGTTGATAATTATCAGAATGATGGATATCATAAAGAAATAATTATCTTGTTCTTACTCGAATTGAATTGATGCCAATTTACTGTTTACGGCAATACGTGTATTTGGATGAGTATATACCAGCATAGCGTGATTCTCACTAGTAGCCGGTCCGAGGCTGAAACAAAACAAAATACGTCCAATAACTTCCCAAAGCTATCATAATATGATACATTGGTAACTTATGAATACGTTACCAATGTATCATAACATAATTCGCATTCTTACATGTGAAATTTCTAGGATACCTGGGCCAATCTATGGATCTCTTACGAGAAACAAGATGGCTGCCACCATTGTTCGATAGACTCGGACAGGTGATGCGATGGAAACATTTGATAATTATCAACATACATACATGTGTATGTTGATAATTATCAGAATAATGGATATTATAAAGAAGTAATGATATTGTTCCTGACTTGAATTGAATCGTTGCCAATTTACTGTTTACGGCAATACGTGTATTTGCAGTTGACGAATATATACCAGCATAGCGTGATTCTCACTCGTAGCCGGTCCTAGGCTGAAACGAAGGGGAATACATGCAACAACTTCACAAACTCATTATAATATGACACATTGGTAACTTATGAAAAAGTTACCAAGGTATCATATTATAAATGGCATGTTTACCAGTCCAATTTTGTTGAATCTTCTGCCAGATTATAGCCGCAAGATGGCCGCCGAATGTTTGCATTTTTAAGATTACTGTTTGGTTCAATAGATGGCACTGAGGAACATGCTCACACGCGAAATAAAGTACACGCGAAAAACCGAAAAATCGGCTTTTCGCGAAATTTTTGTAGCGCGATATGTACCTATTCTACAGTATATCATCAGTACTATAAGTAAGACAAACCTATCAATAATGGAAACATGTATTTATCTCTATGTTTATCTATCAATATCTAACATCTATCTACATGTCTGTTTGTCAGTCAGTATTTCTATCTATCTTTCTATCTATCTGTGTGGGCGCGCGCACTTGGACACACACAAATTATACATATATATATTTACATATGTATATATACATGTATGTATGTGTGTATGTATGTTTCTAAGTATGTATGTAAATATGTGTGTGTTTACTTATAGATAAATATACATATGAATAAATATGTTTTCATTATTGATAGCCATCTTACTTTTTGCACTAATAGATATATAGTTTGAGTGCTTGAATGTGCAAATTTAAAGTAGCACAAATACTCTCCAGCAGGGCTGTTAAGCGAAATTATTTGCACTGCAAACTGAAGCAGTATACAGTTTCTGAATTAGCAAAGGTCCAATGCTCAGTAGTAAACACAACCCTTAAAAATAGAAAGCACACAACCGTCTTAATAGATGTATTAATTAGAGATAGCTTAGCATTCTCCAGCAGGTGCCAACTCCTAAATCAAACCATAAGGTGGGCCCATTGCCGGGTTTGATTCAATTGAGTATTACATAGTATTACATACTTATTCTTTAATTAATATCATTATATTGGAACCATTTATATAACCATAAATATCAGCAAATGTAGACACCAAAATAAACCCTCAACGCCTCTGAACACACAAAACAAAGTTTGTAGTAAAAAAAAGATGGTGATCGCTCACTTTGTTATCGCTGTCAACTGTCAACTGAGATACACTACTATACAGCAGACATCTAATAAAAATGTTGAGAAAAACCATGAAAATATAAACTTTAAACAAAGCATATAACACCCACAGTCCAACCTATATCCCACAAGGGTCCCAAAATGCCGGCATCCAAAAGAGTCCACGGGATCTTTTAGATGCATGGTACTCGTAGAAAGCTTTGAACATCCCCCTTCTTTTATAAGGGGAGAAATGGGGGGCACACCGACTCAGGGTTCATAGGGAGGTTTGATAATTTGATAAAACATTTGATAATTATCAACATACATACATGTGTATGTTGATAATTATCAGAATTATGGATATCATAAAGAAATAATTATCTTGTTCCTACTCGAATTGAATTGTTGCCAATTTACTGTTTACGGCAATACGTGTATTTGGATGAGTATATACCAGCATAGCGTGATTCTCACTAGTAGCCGGTCCGAGGCTGAAACGAAACAAAATACGTCCAATAACTTCCCAAAGCTATCATAATATGATACATTGGTAACTTGTGAATAAGTTACCAATGTATCATAACATAATTCGCATTCTTACATCTCAAATTTCTAGGATACCTGGGCCAATCTATGGATCTCTTACGAGAAACAAGATGGCTGCCATCATTGTTCGATAGACTCGGACAGGTGCTGCGATGGGAACATTTGATAATTATCAACATACATACATGTGTATGTTGATAATTATCAGAATGATGGATATCATAAAGAAATAATTATCTTGTTCCTACTCGAATTGAATTGTTGCCAATTTACTGTTTACGGCAATACGTGTATTTGGATGAGTATATACCAGCTATTGCACACTATTAAGCAAGCCAACAAAGTGTAAATGCTACCAGGAAAATACACATTAAAAGACAAACAAAGTCAATACATAGGTGATCATCAAATAAAAGTAATACAAATAAGTCGGAAAAATTAATACTAGTCTATGCACAGGCACCATTGTGGTGTGCAGGTCCAACAAGGACGTAAACATAAACCCATTCAAGCCAGCAGCAGCCTTCAGAGCCTGACATTTTTTGATGACCACCCCCTGACAAAAGCAAATTTTAAAAATAATCTATCCAACGCTCTATGTTTCTATTGAACCATATATCTATCTATCAAACCATCTATCTATCTATTGAACTATCTTTCTATCTATCAAATCAGCTAACCATGTATCAAACCAGCTTTCTATCTATCAAACCATCTATCTATCTATCAAAGCATCTATCTATCTATCAAACCATCTATCTATCTATATATTGAACCAGCTATCTATCAAACCATCTATATATCTATTTAACCATCTATCTATTGAACCATCTTTCTATCTATCAAACCAGCTATCTATCTATCAAATAAATCAGCTATATCTATGTATTGAACCAGCTATCTATCCATCAAACTATCTATCTTTCAAACCATCTAGCTATTGAACCAGCTATCTATCGTTTGAACCAGCTATCTATCAAATGATAAACAAAATCAATACATATAGGTATCACCAAAATAAAAGTAATACAAATAAGTATGAATACGTAATACTAGTCTATGCACAGGCACCATTGTGGTGGTAGAAAATGGTAGAAAATTAATAGATGGGAAATGTATGGAATATTTAGGTATAACATGGGGTTATAATACCCACCAACAATTACTCAAACAGCCCAGGAAATCAAACAATTGCAATGTAATCTGTAATGGTATTTACTAATAATGACAATTAACCTTCATGGTGTGACTTTGGGAGTATGTACCACATATGTTGTAGGGTGACATGGCTCTGATTAATGTCTTTATCACCTGATTAAATTACATAACATAACTGATTGAAAAGACCAGTATTTTTAGTAGATTAATTGAATAATGCACTAAGTAACTTTTATTTACCATGACTAAGATGTGGACAAATCATGGTTTAAAGATCATGAATTTAAATGTAAACTTACCCATGTTCTTGAGTGCAGGGACTGATGATGGGCACCTCACCGACGGGTTAAGCTGCTTTCAGTAGGCTCTCTGAAGATGATGGTGTTGAGTCCGATGAGGAGCAAGGTAGTACCATAACATCTTTTAAAGATGACATTGCTTTTCCGGGACCGTCTGTTATGGTGAAGACAGGAGATCACTGTGTAGGCTGTGGCAATAAAGCACGCGCCAAACATGGCTGTGAAGAATTCCTTCCTTTCTTCCGTCTTCAATGACACCAAAAGAAGATTATCAGTAACAATAAATGATTGAAAAAAACTACACAATAATGATGATGAAAATTATAATAATATAAAGAATAATAATAATGACTCTAATAATAATGAATTTAATTATAATAATAATAATAATGAATATAATTATAATAATCTTGAAAGAATAATAATTTAAGAAAAAAGCGATAATGATGATGGTGATGGCAATAATAATAATAATAATGACCATGGTAATAATAATAGTGATAATAATAATTCATTATTCAGCAGTGCTGTAGGATTGTATATGATAGGCAGCATTCACCACTTTGGGACGGCGAATCCTGCAAAGTCATTATCTCCTCCTTGAACAGATGATACAACCTTGAAAATACACATCAAATGATAAACAAAGTCAATACACATAGGAATCACCAAATAAAAGTAATACAAATAAGTCGGAATAATTAATACTAGTCTATGCACAGGCACCATTGTGGTGTGCAGGTCCAACAAGGACGTAAACATAAACCCATTCAGGCCAGCAGCAGCCTTCAAAGCCTGACACTTTTTGATGACCGCCCCCTGACAAAAGCAAATTTTGAAAATAATCTGTTGTACGCTCTATCTTTCTATTGAACCATTTATCTATCAAACCATCTATCTATTGAACCATCTTTTTATCTATCGAACAGTCAATCCACATAGGCATCACCAAATAAAAGTAATACAAATAAGTCGGAATACTTAATACTAGTCTATGCACGGGCACCATTGTGGTGTGCAGGTCCAACAAGGACGTAAATATAAATAATCGCACTCACAAACTTTGCCTATTCTACAGTATCTAAAATAAGACAAAAATAAATGGATTGTTTCACATATATTAATCATGAAATGAAATAGATGCTGAACTTAAGAGCATTCATACTTATTAACTTCTAATATCACAAAAGGGTTAATTTAGTATGCCATTACTTAAAATGGTGTTTTTGGTATGCTGTGGTTATAACATGTTGCATTTTAGCCTACGTACCAAGGAACTGTATGTACAACTTTATAAAGTTAGCAAAGGCATGAACCAGTTATTCACGAATGTCTACTGGGTACGATGGACCAAGTGTGAGAAAGCAAATCAAAAGCTTTTTATTTTCTCAAACATTTTGGGGGTAGAGAAGATCAAACTATTTAGCCTGACCACTCTAGAGGGAGGGTAAATAAAACTATTTATCCTACTTCTACAGAAGGCTGGTAAATATATTTCAAGCAATGACTGGTTGCTTGGCTCATCTTATTGGCAAAGGGAACTTAATTTGCCGGAGTCGCAAAAAAGACCATGTGCATGTCCTTCAGTATGTCATAGAATACTGTAGAACAGGTAAAGTTCGCGTGTGCGATTATTTCGCGAATACGCGAACTAGTATCGCACTCGCGAACTTAGCGCACGCGATCAATTATATACATGGTAACGCTACCCACCACTGGAGGTGGTGGCGCGTCGGTCGGTGAATTTCACTCCTGGACGGTCGAGGTTTAAACGAAGAAAAATACGTCCAATAACTTCCCAAAGCTATCATAATATGATACATTGGTAACTTGTGAATAAGTTACCAATGTATCATAACATAATTCGCATTCTTACATCTCAAATTTCTAGGATACCTGGGCCAATCTATGGATCTCTTACGAGAAACAAGATGGCTGCCATCATTGTTCGATAGACTCGGACAGGTGCTGCGATGGGAACATTTGATAATTATCAACATACATACATGTGTATGTTGATAATTATCAGAATGATGGATATCATAAAGAAATAATTATCTTGTTCCTACTCGAATTGAATTGTTGCCAATTTACTGTTTACGGCAATACGTGTATTTGGATGAGTATATACCAGCATAGCGTGATTCTCACTAGTAGCCGGTCCGAGGCTGAAACGAAACAAAATACGTCCAATAACTTCCCAAAGCTATCATAATATGATACATTGGTAACTTGTGAATAAGTTACCAATGTATCATAACATAATTCGCATTCTTACATGTGAAATTTCTAGGATACCTGGGCCAATCTATGGATCTCTTACGAGAAACAAGATGGCTGCCACCATTGTTCGATAGACTCGGACAGGTGATGCGATGGAAACATTTGATAATTATCAACATACATACATGTGTATGTTGATAATTATCAGAATAATGGATATTATAAAGAAGTAATGATATTGTTCCTGACTTGAATTGAATCGTTGCCAATTTACTGTTTACGGCAATACGTGTATTTGCAGTTGACGAATATATACCAGCATAGCGTGATTCTCACTCGTAGCCGGTCCTAGGCTGAAACGAAGGGGAATACATGCAACAACTTCACAAACTCATTATAATATGACACATTGGTAACTTATGAAAAAGTTACCAAGGTATCATATTATAAATGGCATGTTTACCAGTCCAATTTTGTTGAATCTTCTGCCAGATTATAGCCGCAAGATGGCCGCCGAATGTTTGCATTTTTAAGATTACTGTTTGGTTCAATAGATGGCACTGAGGAACATGCTCACACGCGAAATAAAGTACACGCGAAAAAGCGAAAAATCGGCTTTTCGCGAAATTTTTGTAGCGCGATATATACCTATTCTACAGTATTTCATCAGTACTATAAGTAAGACAAACCTATCAATAATGGAAACATGTATTTATCTCTATGTTTATCTATCAATATCTAACATCTATCTACATGTCTGTTTGTCAGTCAGTATTTCTATCTATCTTTCTATCTATCTGTGTGGGCGCGCGCACTTGGACACACACAAATTATACATATATATATTTACATATGTATATATACATGTATGTATGTGTGTATGTATGTTTCTAAGTATGTATGTAAATATGTGTGTGTTTACTTATAGATAAATATACATATGAATAAATATGTTTTCATTATTGATAGCCATCTTACTTTTTGCACTAATAGATATATAGTTTGAGTGCTTGAATGTGCAAATTTAAAGTAGCACAAATACTCTCCAGCAGGGCTGTTAAGCGAAATTATTTGCACTGCAAACTGAAGCAGTATACAGTTTCTGAATTAGCAAAGGTCCAATGCTCAGTAGTAAACACAACCCTTAAAAATAGAAAGCACACAACCGTCTTAATAGATGTATTAATTAGAGATAGCTTAGCATTCTCCAGCAGGTGCCAACTCCTAAATCAAACCATAAGGTGGGCCCATTGCCGGGTTTGATTCAATTGAGTATTACATAGTATTACATACTTATTCTTTAATTAATATCATTATATTGGAACCATTTATATAACCATAAATATCAGCAAATGTAGACACCAAAATAAACCCTCAACGCCTCTGAACACACAAAACAAAGTTTGTAGTAAAAAAAAGATGGTGATCGCTCACTTTGTTATCGCTGTCAACTGTCAACTGAGATACACTACTATACAGCAGACATCTAATAAAAATGTTGAGAAAAACCATGAAAATATAAACTTTAAACAAAGCATATAACACCCACAGTCCAACCTATATCCCACAAGGGTCCCAAAATGCCGGCATCCAAAAGAGTCCACGGGATCTTTTAGATGCATGGTACTCGTAGAAAGCTTTGAACATCCCCCTTCTTTTATAAGGGGAGAAATGGGGGGCACACCGACTCAGGGTTCATAGGGAGGTTTGATAATTTGATAAAACATTTGATAATTATCAACATACATACATGTGTATGTTGATAATTATCAGAATTATGGATATCATAAAGAAATAATTATCTTGTTCCTACTCGAATTGAATTGTTGCCAATTTACTGTTTACGGCAATACGTGTATTTGGATGAGTATATACCAGCATAGCGTGATTCTCACTAGTAGCCGGTCCGAGGCTGAAACGAAACAAAATACGTCCAATAACTTCCCAAAGCTATCATAATATGATACATTGGTAACTTGTGAATAAGTTACCAATGTATCATAACATAATTCGCATTCTTACATCTCAAATTTCTAGGATACCTGGGCCAATCTATGGATCTCTTACGAGAAACAAGATGGCTGCCATCATTGTTCGATAGACTCGGACAGGTGCTGCGATGGGAACATTTGATAATTATCAACATACATACATGTGTATGTTGATAATTATCAGAATGATGGATATCATAAAGAAATAATTATCTTGTTCCTACTCGAATTGAATTGTTGCCAATTTACTGTTTACGGCAATACGTGTATTTGGATGAGTATATACCAGCTATTGCACACTATTAAGCAAGCCAACAAAGTGTAAATGCTACCAGGAAAATACACATTAAAAGACAAACAAAGTCAATACATAGGTGATCATCAAATAAAAGTAATACAAATAAGTCGGAAAAATTAATACTAGTCTATGCACAGGCACCATTGTGGTGTGCAGGTCCAACAAGGACGTAAACATAAACCCATTCAAGCCAGCAGCAGCCTTCAGAGCCTGACATTTTTTGATGACCACCCCCTGACAAAAGCAAATTTTAAAAATAATCTATCCAACGCTCTATGTTTCTATTGAACCATATATCTATCTATCAAACCATCTATCTATCTATTGAACTATCTTTCTATCTATCAAATCAGCTAACCATGTATCAAACCAGCTTTCTATCTATCAAACCATCTATCTATCTATCAAAGCATCTATCTATCTATCAAACCATCTATCTATCTATATATTGAACCAGCTATCTATCAAACCATCTATATATCTATTTAACCATCTATCTATTGAACCATCTTTCTATCTATCAAACCAGCTATCTATCTATCAAATAAATCAGCTATATCTATGTATTGAACCAGCTATCTATCCATCAAACTATCTATCTTTCAAACCATCTAGCTATTGAACCAGCTATCTATCGTTTGAACCAGCTATCTATCAAATGATAAACAAAATCAATACATATAGGTATCACCAAAATAAAAGTAATACAAATAAGTATGAATACGTAATACTAGTCTATGCACAGGCACCATTGTGGTGGTAGAAAATGGTAGAAAATTAATAGATGGGAAATGTATGGAATATTTAGGTATAACATGGGGTTATAATACCCACCAACAATTACTCAAACAGCCCAGGAAATCAAAAAATTGCAATGTAATCTGTAATGGTATTTACTAATAATGACAATTAACCTTCATGGTGTGACTTTGGGAGTATGTACCACATATGTTGTAGGGTGACATGGCTCTGATTAATGTCTTTATCACCTGATTAAATTACATAACATAACTGATTGAAAAGACCAGTATTTTTAGTAGATTAATTGAATAATGCACTAAGTAACTTTTATTTACCATGACTAAGATGTGGACAAATCATGGTTTAAAGATCATGAATTTAAATGTAAACTTACCCATGTTCTTGAGTGCAGGGACTGATGATGGGCACCTCACCGACGGGTTAAGCTGCTTTCAGTAGGCTCTCTGAAGATGATGGTGTTGAGTCCGATGAGGAGCAAGGTAGTACCATAACATCTTTTAAAGATGACATTGCTTTTCCGGGACCGTCTGTTATGGTGAAGACAGGAGATCACTGTGTAGGCTGTGGCAATAAAGCACGCGCCAAACATGGCTGTGAAGAATTCCTTCCTTTCTTCCGTCTTCAATGACACCAAAAGAAGATTATCAGTAACAATAAATGATTGAAAAAAACTACACAATAATGATGATGAAAATTATAATAATATAAAGAATAATAATAATGACTCTAATAATAATGAATTTAATTATAATAATAATAATAATGAATATAATTATAATAATCTTGAAAGAATAATAATTTAAGAAAAAAGCGATAATGATGATGGTGATGGCAATAATAATAATAATAATGACCATGGTAATAATAATAGTGATAATAATAATTCATTATTCAGCAGTGCTGTAGGATTGTATATGATAGGCAGCATTCACCACTTTGGGACGGCGAATCCTGCAAAGTCATTATCTCCTCCTTGAACAGATGATACAACCTTGAAAATACACATCAAATGATAAACAAAGTCAATACACATAGGAATCACCAAATAAAAGTAATACAAATAAGTCGGAATAATTAATACTAGTCTATGCACAGGCACCATTGTGGTGTGCAGGTCCAACAAGGACGTAAACATAAACCCATTCAGGCCAGCAGCAGCCTTCAAAGCCTGACACTTTTTGATGACCGCCCCCTGACAAAAGCAAATTTTGAAAATAATCTGTTGTACGCTCTATCTTTCTATTGAACCATTTATCTATCAAACCATCTATCTATTGAACCATCTTTTTATCTATCGAACAGTCAATCCACATAGGCATCACCAAATAAAAGTAATACAAATAAGTCGGAATACTTAATACTAGTCTATGCACGGGCACCATTGTGGTGTGCAGGTCCAACAAGGACGTAAATATAAATAATCGCACTCACAAACTTTGCCTATTCTACAGTATCTAAAATAAGACAAAAATAAATGGATTGTTTCACATATATTAATCATGAAATGAAATAGATGCTGAACTTAAGAGCATTCATACTTATTAACTTCTAATATCACAAAAGGGTTAATTTAGTATGCCATTACTTAAAATGGTGTTTTTGGTATGCTGTGGTTATAACATGTTGCATTTTAGCCTACGTACCAAGGAACTGTATGTACAACTTTATAAAGTTAGCAAAGGCATGAACCAGTTATTCACGAATGTCTACTGGGTACGATGGACCAAGTGTGAGAAAGCAAATCAAAAGCTTTTTATTTTCTCAAACATTTTGGGGGTAGAGAAGATCAAACTATTTAGCCTGACCACTCTAGAGGGAGGGTAAATAAAACTATTTATCCTACTTCTACAGAAGGCTGGTAAATATATTTCAAGCAATGACTGGTTGCTTGGCTCATCTTATTGGCAAAGGGAACTTAATTTGCCGGAGTCGCAAAAAAGACCATGTGCATGTCCTTCAGTATGTCATAGAATACTGTAGAACAGGTAAAGTTCGCGTGTGCGATTATTTCGCGAATACGCGAACTAGTATCGCACTCGCGAACTTAGCGCACGCGATCAATTATATACATGGTAACGCTACCCACCACTGGAGGTGGTGGCGCGTCGGTCGGTGAATTCCACTCCTGGACGGTCGAGGTTTAAACGAAGAAAAATACGTCCAATAACTTCCCAAAGCTATCATAATATGATACATTGGTAACTTGTGAATAAGTTACCAATGTATCATAACATAATTCGCATTCTTACATCTCAAATTTCTAGGATACCTGGGCCAATCTATGGATCTCTTACGAGAAACAAGATGGCTGCCATCATTGTTCGATAGACTCGGACAGGTGCTGCGATGGGAACATTTGATAATTATCAACATACATACATGTGTATGTTGATAATTATCAGAATGATGGATATCATAAAGAAATAATTATCTTGTTCCTACTCGAATTGAATTGTTGCCAATTTACTGTTTACGGCAATACGTGTATTTGGATGAGTATATACCAGCATAGCGTGATTCTCACTAGTAGCCGGTCCGAGGCTGAAACGAAACAAAATACGTCCAATAACTTCCCAAAGCTATCATAATATGATACATTGGTAACTTGTGAATAAGTTACCAATGTATCATAACATAATTCGCATTCTTACATGTGAAATTTCTAGGATACCTGGGCCAATCTATGGATCTCTTACGAGAAACAAGATGGCTGCCACCATTGTTCGATAGACTCGGACAGGTGATGCGATGGAAACATTTGATAATTATCAACATACATACATGTGTATGTTGATAATTATCAGAATAATGGATATTATAAAGAAGTAATGATATTGTTCCTGACTTGAATTGAATCGTTGCCAATTTACTGTTTACGGCAATACGTGTATTTGCAGTTGACGAATATATACCAGCATAGCGTGATTCTCACTCGTAGCCGGTCCTAGGCTGAAACGAAGGGGAATACATGCAACAACTTCACAAACTCATTATAATATGACACATTGGTAACTTATGAAAAAGTTACCAAGGTATCATATTATAAATGGCATGTTTACCAGTCCAATTTTGTTGAATCTTCTGCCAGATTATAGCCGCAAGATGGCCGCCGAATGTTTGCATTTTTAAGATTACTGTTTGGTTCAATAGATGGCACTGAGGAACATGCTCACACGCGAAATAAAGTACACGCGAAAAAGCGAAAAATCGGCTTTTCGCGAAATTTTTGTAGCGCGATATATACCTATTCTACAGTATTTCATCAGTACTATAAGTAAGACAAACCTATCAATAATGGAAACATGTATTTATCTCTATGTTTATCTATCAATATCTAACATCTATCTACATGTCTGTTTGTCAGTCAGTATTTCTATCTATCTTTCTATCTATCTGTGTGGGCGCGCGCACTTGGACACACACAAATTATACATATATATATTTACATATATATATTTACATATGTATATATATGTATGTATGTGTGTATGTATGTAAATATGTGTGTGTTTACTTATAGATAAATATACATATGAATAAATGTGTTTTCATTATTGATAGCCATCTTACTTTTTGCACTAATAGATATATAGTTTGAGTGCTTGAATGTGCAAATTTAAAGTAGCACAAATACTCTCCAGCAGGGCTGTTAAGCGAAATTATTTGCACTGCAAACTGGAACAGTATACAGTTTCTGAATTAGCAAAGGTCCAATGCTCAGTAGTAAACACAACCCTTAAAAATAGAAAGCACACAACCGTCTTAATAGATGTATTAATTAGAGATAGCTTAGCATTCTCCAGCAGGTGCCAACTCCTAAATCAAACCATAAGGTGGGCCCATTGCCGGGTTTGATTCAATTGAGTATTACATAGTATTACATACTTATTCTTTAATTAATATCATTATATTGGAACCATTTATATAACCATAAATATCAGCAACTGTAGACACCAAAATAAACCCTCAACGCCTCTGAACACACAAAACAAAGTTTGTAGTAAAAAAAAGATGGTGATCGCTCACTTTGTTATCGCTGTCAACTGTCAACTGAGATACACTACTATACAGCAGACATCTAATAAAAATGTTGAGAAAAACCATGAAAATATAAACTTTAAACAAAGCATATAACACCCACAGTCCAACCTATATCCCACAAGGGTCCCAAAATGCCGGCATCCAAAAGAGTCCACGGGATCTTTTAGATGCATGGTACTCGTAGAAAGCTTTGAACATCCCCCTTCTTTTATAAGGGGAGAAATGGGGGGCACACCGACTCAGGGTTCATAGGGAGGTTTGATAATTTGATAAAACATTTGATAATTATCAACATACATACATGTGTATGTTGATAATTATCAGAATTATGGAAATCATAAAGAAATAATTATCTTGTTCCTACTCGAATTGAATTGTTGCCAATTTACTGTTTACGGCAATACGTGTATTTGGATGAGTATATACCAGCATAGCGTGATTCTCACTAGTAGCCGGTCCGAGGCTGAAACGAAACAAAATACGTCCAATAACTTCCCAAAGCTATCATAATATGATACATTGGTAACTTGTGAATAAGTTACCAATGTATCATAACATAATTCGCATTCTTACATCTCAAATTTCTAGGATACCTGGGCCAATCTATGGATCTCTTACGAGAAACAAGATGGCTGCCATCATTGTTCGATAGACTCGGACAGGTGCTGCGATGGGAACATTTGATAATTATCAACATACATACATGTGTATGTTGATAATTATCAGAATGATGGATATCATAAAGAAATAATTATCTTGTTCCTACTCGAATTGAATTGTTGCCAATTTACTGTTTACGGCAATACGTGTATTTGGATGAGTATATACCAGCTATTGCACACTATTAAGCAAGCCAACAAAGTGTAAATGCTACCAGGAAAATACACATTAAAAGACAAACAAAGTCAATACATAGGTGATCACCAAATAAAAGTAATACAAATAAGTCGGAATAATTAATACTAGTCTATGCACAGGCACCATTGTGGTGTGCAGGTCCAACAAGGACGTAAACATAAACCCATTCAGGCCAGCAGCAGCCTTCAGAGCCTGACATTTTTTGATGACCGCCCCCTGACAAAAGCAAATTTTAAAAATAATCTATCCAACGCTCTATGTTTCTATTGAACCATATATCTATCTATCAAACCATCTATCTATCTATTGAACCATCTTTCTATCTATCAAATCAGCTAACCATGTATCAAACCAGCTTTCTATCTATCAAACCATCTATCTATCTATCAAAGCATCTATCTATCTATCAAACCATCTATCTATCTATATATTGAACCAGCTATCTATCAAACCATCTATATATCTATTTAACCATCTATTTATTGAACCATCTTTCTATCTATCAAACCAGCTATCTATCTATCAAATAAATCAGCTATATCTATCGTTTGAACCAGCTATCTATCAAATGATAAACAAAATCAATACATATAGGTATCACCAAAATAAAAGTAATACAAATAAGTATGAATACGTAATACTAGTCTATGCACAGGCACCATTGTGGTGGTAGAAAATGGTAGAAAATTAATAGATGGGAAATGTATGGAATATTTAGGTATAACATGGGGTTATAATACCCACCAACAATTACTCAAACAGCCCAGGAAATCAAAAAATTGCAATGTAATCTGTAATGGTATTTACTAATAATGACAATTAACCTTCATGGTGTGACTTTGGGAGTATGTACCACATATGTTGTAGGGTGACATGGCTCTGATTAATGTCTTTATCACCTGATTAAATTACATAACATAACTGATTGAAAAGACCAGTATTTTTAGTAGATTAATTGAATAATGCACTAAGTAACTTTTATTTACCATGACTAAGATGTGGACAAATCATGGTTTAAAGATCATGAATTTAAATGTAAACTTACCCATGTTCTTGAGTGCAGGGACTGATGATGGGCACCTCACCGACGGGTTAAGCTGCTTTCAGTAGGCTCTCTGAAGATGATGGTGTTGAGTCCGATGAGGAGCAAGGTAGTACCATAACATCTTTTAAAGATGACATTGCTTTTCCGGGACCGTCTGTTATGGTGAAGACAGGAGATCACTGTGTAGGCTGTGGCAATAAAGCACGCGCCAAACATGGCTGTGAAGAATTCCTTCCTTTCTTCCGTCTTCAATGACACCAAAAGAAGATTATCAGTAACAATAAATGATTGAAAAAAACTACACAATAATGATGATGAAAATTATAATAATATAAAGAATAATAATAATGACTCTAATAATAATGAATTTAATTATAATAATAATAATAATGAATATAATTATAATAATCTTGAAAGAATAATAATTTAAGAAAAAAGCGATAATGATGATGGTGATGGCAATAATAATAATAATAATGACCATGGTAATAATAATAGTGATAATAATAATTCATTATTCAGCAGTGCTGTAGGATTGTATATGATAGGCAGCATTCACCACTTTGGGACGGCGAATCCTGCAAAGTCATTATCTCCTCCTTGAACAGATGATACAACCTTGAAAATACACATCAAATGATAAACAAAGTCAATACACATAGGAATCACCAAATAAAAGTAATACAAATAAGTCGGAATAATTAATACTAGTCTATGCACAGGCACCATTGTGGTGTGCAGGTCCAACAAGGACGTAAACATAAACCCATTCAGGCCAGCAGCAGCCTTCAAAGCCTGACACTTTTTGATGACCGCCCCCTGACAAAAGCAAATTTTGAAAATAATCTGTTGTACGCTCTATCTTTCTATTGAACCATTTATCTATCAAACCATCTATCTATTGAACCATCTTTTTATCTATCGAACAGTCAATCCACATAGGCATCACCAAATAAAAGTAATACAAATAAGTCGGAATACTTAATACTAGTCTATGCACGGGCACCATTGTGGTGTGCAGGTCCAACAAGGACGTAAATATAAATAATCGCACTCACAAACTTTGCCTATTCTACAGTATCTAAAATAAGACAAAAATAAATGGATTGTTTCACATATATTAATCATGAAATGAAATAGATGCTGAACTTAAGAGCATTCATACTTATTAACTTCTAATATCACAAAAGGGTTAATTTAGTATGCCATTACTTAAAATGGTGTTTTTGGTATGCTGTGGTTATAACATGTTGCATTTTAGCCTACGTACCAAGGAACTGTATGTACAACTTTATAAAGTTAGCAAAGGCATGAACCAGTTATTCACGAATGTCTACTGGGTACGATGGACCAAGTGTGAGAAAGCAAATCAAAAGCTTTTTATTTTCTCAAACATTTTGGGGGTAGAGAAGATCAAACTATTTAGCCTGACCACTCTAGAGGGAGGGTAAATAAAACTATTTATCCTACTTCTACAGAAGGCTGGTAAATATATTTCAAGCAATGACTGGTTGCTTGGCTCATCTTATTGGCAAAGGGAACTTAATTTGCCGGAGTCGCAAAAAAGACCATGTGCATGTCCTTCAGTATGTCATAGAATACTGTAGAACAGGTAAAGTTCGCGTGTGCGATTATTTCGCGAATACGCGAACTAGTATCGCACTCGCGAACTTAGCGCACGCGATCAATTATATACATGGTAACGCTACCCACCACTGGAGGTGGTGGCGCGTCGGTCGGTGAATTCCACTCCTGGACGGTCGAGGTTTAAACGAAGAAAAATACGTCCAATAACTTCCCAAAGCTATCATAATATGATACATTGGTAACTTGTGAATAAGTTACCAATGTATCATAACATAATTCGCATTCTTACATCTCAAATTTCTAGGATACCTGGGCCAATCTATGGATCTCTTACGAGAAACAAGATGGCTGCCATCATTGTTCGATAGACTCGGACAGGTGCTGCGATGGGAACATTTGATAATTATCAACATACATACATGTGTATGTTGATAATTATCAGAATGATGGATATCATAAAGAAATAATTATCTTGTTCCTACTCGAATTGAATTGTTGCCAATTTACTGTTTACGGCAATACGTGTATTTGGATGAGTATATACCAGCATAGCGTGATTCTCACTAGTAGCCGGTCCGAGGCTGAAACGAAACAAAATACGTCCAATAACTTCCCAAAGCTATCATAATATGATACATTGGTAACTTGTGAATAAGTTACCAATGTATCATAACATAATTCGCATTCTTACATGTGAAATTTCTAGGATACCTGGGCCAATCTATGGATCTCTTACGAGAAACAAGATGGCTGCCACCATTGTTCGATAGACTCGGACAGGTGATGCGATGGAAACATTTGATAATTATCAACATACATACATGTGTATGTTGATAATTATCAGAATAATGGATATTATAAAGAAGTAATGATATTGTTCCTGACTTGAATTGAATCGTTGCCAATTTACTGTTTACGGCAATACGTGTATTTGCAGTTGACGAATATATACCAGCATAGCGTGATTCTCACTCGTAGCCGGTCCTAGGCTGAAACGAAGGGGAATACATGCAACAACTTCACAAACTCATTATAATATGACACATTGGTAACTTATGAAAAAGTTACCAAGGTATCATATTATAAATGGCATGTTTACCAGTCCAATTTTGTTGAATCTTCTGCCAGATTATAGCCGCAAGATGGCCGCCGAATGTTTGCATTTTTAAGATTACTGTTTGGTTCAATAGATGGCACTGAGGAACATGCTCACACGCGAAATAAAGTACACGCGAAAAAGCGAAAAATCGGCTTTTCGCGAAATTTTTGTAGCGCGATATATACCTATTCTACAGTATTTCATCAGTACTATAAGTAAGACAAACCTATCAATAATGGAAACATGTATTTATCTCTATGTTTATCTATCAATATCTAACATCTATCTACATGTCTGTTTGTCAGTCAGTATTTCTATCTATCTTTCTATCTATCTGTGTGGGCGCGCGCACTTGGACACACACAAATTATACATATATATATTTACATATATATATTTACATATGTATATATATGTATGTATGTGTGTATGTATGTAAATATGTGTGTGTTTACTTATAGATAAATATACATATGAATAAATGTGTTTTCATTATTGATAGCCATCTTACTTTTTGCACTAATAGATATATAGTTTGAGTGCTTGAATGTGCAAATTTAAAGTAGCACAAATACTCTCCAGCAGGGCTGTTAAGCGAAATTATTTGCACTGCAAACTGGAACAGTATACAGTTTCTGAATTAGCAAAGGTCCAATGCTCAGTAGTAAACACAACCCTTAAAAATAGAAAGCACACAACCGTCTTAATAGATGTATTAATTAGAGATAGCTTAGCATTCTCCAGCAGGTGCCAACTCCTAAATCAAACCATAAGGTGGGCCCATTGCCGGGTTTGATTCAATTGAGTATTACATAGTATTACATACTTATTCTTTAATTAATATCATTATATTGGAACCATTTATATAACCATAAATATCAGCAACTGTAGACACCAAAATAAACCCTCAACGCCTCTGAACACACAAAACAAAGTTTGTAGTAAAAAAAAGATGGTGATCGCTCACTTTGTTATCGCTGTCAACTGTCAACTGAGATACACTACTATACAGCAGACATCTAATAAAAATGTTGAGAAAAACCATGAAAATATAAACTTTAAACAAAGCATATAACACCCACAGTCCAACCTATATCCCACAAGGGTCCCAAAATGCCGGCATCCAAAAGAGTCCACGGGATCTTTTAGATGCATGGTACTCGTAGAAAGCTTTGAACATCCCCCTTCTTTTATAAGGGGAGAAATGGGGGGCACACCGACTCAGGGTTCATAGGGAGGTTTGATAATTTGATAAAACATTTGATAATTATCAACATACATACATGTGTATGTTGATAATTATCAGAATTATGGAAATCATAAAGAAATAATTATCTTGTTCCTACTCGAATTGAATTGTTGCCAATTTACTGTTTACGGCAATACGTGTATTTGGATGAGTATATACCAGCATAGCGTGATTCTCACTAGTAGCCGGTCCGAGGCTGAAACGAAACAAAATACGTCCAATAACTTCCCAAAGCTATCATAATATGATACATTGGTAACTTGTGAATAAGTTACCAATGTATCATAACATAATTCGCATTCTTACATCTCAAATTTCTAGGATACCTGGGCCAATCTATGGATCTCTTACGAGAAACAAGATGGCTGCCATCATTGTTCGATAGACTCGGACAGGTGCTGCGATGGGAACATTTGATAATTATCAACATACATACATGTGTATGTTGATAATTATCAGAATGATGGATATCATAAAGAAATAATTATCTTGTTCCTACTCGAATTGAATTGTTGCCAATTTACTGTTTACGGCAATACGTGTATTTGGATGAGTATATACCAGCTATTGCACACTATTAAGCAAGCCAACAAAGTGTAAATGCTACCAGGAAAATACACATTAAAAGACAAACAAAGTCAATACATAGGTGATCACCAAATAAAAGTAATACAAATAAGTCGGAATAATTAATACTAGTCTATGCACAGGCACCATTGTGGTGTGCAGGTCCAACAAGGACGTAAACATAAACCCATTCAGGCCAGCAGCAGCCTTCAGAGCCTGACATTTTTTGATGACCGCCCCCTGACAAAAGCAAATTTTAAAAATAATCTATCCAACGCTCTATGTTTCTATTGAACCATATATCTATCTATCAAACCATCTATCTATCTATTGAACCATCTTTCTATCTATCAAATCAGCTAACCATGTATCAAACCAGCTTTCTATCTATCAAACCATCTATCTATCTATCAAAGCATCTATCTATCTATCAAACCATCTATCTATCTATATATTGAACCAGCTATCTATCAAACCATCTATATATCTATTTAACCATCTATTTATTGAACCATCTTTCTATCTATCAAACCAGCTATCTATCTATCAAATAAATCAGCTATATCTATCGTTTGAACCAGCTATCTATCAAATGATAAACAAAATCAATACATATAGGTATCACCAAAATAAAAGTAATACAAATAAGTATGAATACGTAATACTAGTCTATGCACAGGCACCATTGTGGTGGTAGAAAATGGTAGAAAATTAATAGATGGGAAATGTATGGAATATTTAGGTATAACATGGGGTTATAATACCCACCAACAATTACTCAAACAGCCCAGGAAATCAAAAAATTGCAATGTAATCTGTAATGGTATTTACTAATAATGACAATTAACCTTCATGGTGTGACTTTGGGAGTATGTACCACATATGTTGTAGGGTGACATGGCTCTGATTAATGTCTTTATCACCTGATTAAATTACATAACATAACTGATTGAAAAGACCAGTATTTTTAGTAGATTAATTGAATAATGCACTAAGTAACTTTTATTTACCATGACTAAGATGTGGACAAATCATGGTTTAAAGATCATGAATTTAAATGTAAACTTACCCATGTTCTTGAGTGCAGGGACTGATGATGGGCACCTCACCGACGGGTTAAGCTGCTTTCAGTAGGCTCTCTGAAGATGATGGTGTTGAGTCCGATGAGGAGCAAGGTAGTACCATAACATCTTTTAAAGATGACATTGCTTTTCCGGGACCGTCTGTTATGGTGAAGACAGGAGATCACTGTGTAGGCTGTGGCAATAAAGCACGCGCCAAACATGGCTGTGAAGAATTCCTTCCTTTCTTCCGTCTTCAATGACACCAAAGAAGATTATCAGTAACAATAAATGATTGAAAAAACTACACAATAATGATGATGAAAATTATAATAATATAAAGAATAATAATAATGACTCTAATAATAATGAATTTAATTATAATAATAATAATAATGAATATAATTATAATAATCTTGAAAGAATAATAATTTAAGAAAAAAGCAATAATGATGATGGTGATGGCAATAATAATAATGACCATGGTAATAATAATAGTGATAATAATAATTCATTATTCAGCAGTGCTGTAGGATTGTATATGATAGGCAGCATTCACCACTTTGGGACGGCGAATCCTGCAAAGTCATTATCTCCTCCTTGAACAGATGATACAACCTTGAAAATACACATCAAATGATAAACAAAGTCAATACACATAGGAATCACCAAATAAAAGTAATACAAATAAGTCGGAATAATTAATACTAGTCTATGCACAGGCACCATTGTGGTGTGCAGGTCCAACAAGGACGTAAACATAAACCCATTCAGGCCAGCAGCAGCCTTCAAAGCCTGACACTTTTTGATGACCGCCCCCTGACAAAAGCAAATTTTGAAAATAATCTGTTGTACGCTCTATCTTTCTATTGAACCATTTATCTATCAAACCATCTATCTATTGAACCATCTTTTTATCTATCGAACAGTCAATCCACATAGGCATCACCAAATAAAAGTAATACAAATAAGTCGGAATACTTAATACTAGTCTATGCACGGGCACCATTGTGGTGTGCAGGTCCAACAAGGACGTAAATATAAATAATCGCACTCACAAACTTTGCCTATTCTACAGTATCTAAAATAAGACAAAAATAAATGGATTGTTTCACATATATTAATCATGAAATGAAATAGATGCTGAACTTAAGAGCATTCATACTTATTAACTTCTAATATCACAAAAGGGTTAATTTAGTATGCCCTTACTTAAAATGGTGTTTTTGGTATGCTTTGGTTATAACATGTTGCATTTTAGCCTACGTACCAAGGAACTGTATGTACAACTTTATAAAGTTAGCAAAGGCATGAACCAGTTATTCACGAATGTCTACTGGGTACGATGGACCAAGTGTGAGAAAGCAAATCAAAAGCTTTTTATTTTCTCAAACATTTTGGGGGTAGAGAAGATCAAACTATTTAGCCTGACCACTCTAGAGGGAGGGTAAATAAAACTATTTATCCTACTTCTACAGAAGGCTGGTAAATATATTTCAAGCAATGACTGGTTGCTTGGCTCATCTTATTGGCAAAGGGAACTTAATTTGCCGGAGTCGCAAAAAAGACCATGTGCATGTCCTTCAGTATGTCATAGAATACTGTAGAACAGGTAAAGTTCGCGTGTTCGATTATTTCGCGAATACGCGAACTAGTATCGCACTCGCGAACTTAGCGCACGCGATCAATTATATACATGGTAACGCTACCCACCACTGGAGGTGGTGGCGTGTCGGTCGGTGAATTCCACTCCTGGACGGTCGAGGTTTAAACGAAGAAAAATACGTCCAATAACTTCCCAAAGCTATCATAATATGATACATTGGTAACTTGTGAATAAGTTACCAATGTATCATAACATAATTCGCATTCTTACATCTCAAATTTCTAGGATACCTGGGCCAATCTATGGATCTCTTACGAGAAACAAGATGGCTGCCATCATTGTTCGATAGACTCGGACAGGTGCTGCGATGGGAACATTTGATAATTATCAACATACATACATGTGTATGTTGATAATTATCAGAATTATGGATATCATAAAGAAATAATTATCTTGTTCCTACTCAAATTGAATTGTTGCCAATTTACTGTTTACGGCAATACGTGTATTTGGATGAGTATATACCAGCATAGCGTGATTCTCACTAGTAGCCGGTCCGAGGCTGAAACGAAACAAAATACGTCCAATAACTTCCCAAAGCTATCATAATATGATACATTGGTAACTTGTGAATAAGTTACCAATGTATCATAACATAATTCGCATTCTTACATCTCAAATTTCTAGGATACCTGGGCCAATCTATGGATCTCTTACGAGAAACAAGATGGCTGCCATCATTGTTCGATAGACTCGGACAGGTGCTGCGATGGGAACATTTGATAATTATCAACATACATACATGTGTATGTTGATAATTATCAGAATGATGGATATCATAAAGAAATAATTATCTTGTTCCTACTCGAATTGAATTGTTGCCAATTTACTGTTTACGGCAATACGTGTATTTGGATGAGTATATACCAGCTATTGCACACTATTAAGCAAGCCAACAAAGTGTAAATGCTACCAGGAAAATACACATTAAAAGACAAACAAAGTCAATACATAGGTGATCACCAAATAAAAGTAATACAAATAAGTCGGAATAATTAATACTAGTCTATGCACAGGCACCATTGTGGTGTGCAGGTCCAACAAGGACGTAAACATAAACCCATTCAGGCCAGCAGCAGCCTTCAGAGCCTGACATTTTTTGATGACCGCCCCCTGACAAAAGCAAATTTTAAAAATAATCTATCCAACGCTCTATGTTTCTATTGAACCATATATCTATCTATCAAACCATCTATCTATCTATTGAACCATCTTTCTATCTATCAAATCAGCTAACCATGTATCAAACCAGCTTTCTATCTATCAAACCATCTATCTATCTATCAAAGCATCTATCTATCTATCAAACCATCTATCTATCTATATATTGAACCAGCTATCTATCAAACCATCTATATATCTATTTAACCATCTATTTATTGAACCATCTTTCTATCTATCAAACCAGCTATCTATCTATCAAATAAATCAGCTATATCTATCGTTTGAACCAGCTATCTATCAAATGATAAACAAAATCAATACATATAGGTATCACCAAAATAAAAGTAATACAAATAAGTATGAATACGTAATACTAGTCTATGCACAGGCACCATTGTGGTGGTAGAAAATGGTAGAAAATTAATAGATGGGAAATGTATGGAATATTTAGGTATAACATGGGGTTATAATACCCACCAACAATTACTCAAACAGCCCAGGAAATCAAAAAATTGCAATGTAATCTGTAATGGTATTTACTAATAATGACAATTAACCTTCATGGTGTGACTTTGGGAGTATGTACCACATATGTTGTAGGGTGACATGGCTCTGATTAATGTCTTTATCACCTGATTAAATTACATAACATAACTGATTGAAAAGACCAGTATTTTTAGTAGATTAATTGAATAATGCACTAAGTAACTTTTATTTACCATGACTAAGATGTGGACAAATCATGGTTTAAAGATCATGAATTTAAATGTAAACTTACCCATGTTCTTGAGTGCAGGGACTGATGATGGGCACCTCACCGACGGGTTAAGCTGCTTTCAGTAGGCTCTCTGAAGATGATGGTGTTGAGTCCGATGAGGAGCAAGGTAGTACCATAACATCTTTTAAAGATGACATTGCTTTTCCGGGACCGTCTGTTATGGTGAAGACAGGAGATCACTGTGTAGGCTGTGGCAATAAAGCACGCGCCAAACATGGCTGTGAAGAATTCCTTCCTTTCTTCCGTCTTCAATGACACCAAAGAAGATTATCAGTAACAATAAATGATTGAAAAAACTACACAATAATGATGATGAAAATTATAATAATATAAAGAATAATAATAATGACTCTAATAATAATGAATTTAATTATAATAATAATAATAATGAATATAATTATAATAATCTTGAAAGAATAATAATTTAAGAAAAAAGCAATAATGATGATGGTGATGGCAATAATAATAATGACCATGGTAATAATAATAGTGATAATAATAATTCATTATTCAGCAGTGCTGTAGGATTGTATATGATAGGCAGCATTCACCACTTTGGGACGGCGAATCCTGCAAAGTCATTATCTCCTCCTTGAACAGATGATACAACCTTGAAAATACACATCAAATGATAAACAAAGTCAATACACATAGGAATCACCAAATAAAAGTAATACAAATAAGTCGGAATAATTAATACTAGTCTATGCACAGGCACCATTGTGGTGTGCAGGTCCAACAAGGACGTAAACATAAACCCATTCAGGCCAGCAGCAGCCTTCAAAGCCTGACACTTTTTGATGACCGCCCCCTGACAAAAGCAAATTTTGAAAATAATCTGTTGTACGCTCTATCTTTCTATTGAACCATTTATCTATCAAACCATCTATCTATTGAACCATCTTTTTATCTATCGAACAGTCAATCCACATAGGCATCACCAAATAAAAGTAATACAAATAAGTCGGAATACTTAATACTAGTCTATGCACGGGCACCATTGTGGTGTGCAGGTCCAACAAGGACGTAAATATAAATAATCGCACTCACAAACTTTGCCTATTCTACAGTATCTAAAATAAGACAAAAATAAATGGATTGTTTCACATATATTAATCATGAAATGAAATAGATGCTGAACTTAAGAGCATTCATACTTATTAACTTCTAATATCACAAAAGGGTTAATTTAGTATGCCCTTACTTAAAATGGTGTTTTTGGTATGCTTTGGTTATAACATGTTGCATTTTAGCCTACGTACCAAGGAACTGTATGTACAACTTTATAAAGTTAGCAAAGGCATGAACCAGTTATTCACGAATGTCTACTGGGTACGATGGACCAAGTGTGAGAAAGCAAATCAAAAGCTTTTTATTTTCTCAAACATTTTGGGGGTAGAGAAGATCAAACTATTTAGCCTGACCACTCTAGAGGGAGGGTAAATAAAACTATTTATCCTACTTCTACAGAAGGCTGGTAAATATATTTCAAGCAATGACTGGTTGCTTGGCTCATCTTATTGGCAAAGGGAACTTAATTTGCCGGAGTCGCAAAAAAGACCATGTGCATGTCCTTCAGTATGTCATAGAATACTGTAGAACAGGTAAAGTTCGCGTGTTCGATTATTTCGCGAATACGCGAACTAGTATCGCACTCGCGAACTTAGCGCACGCGATCAATTATATACATGGTAACGCTACCCACCACTGGAGGTGGTGGCGTGTCGGTCGGTGAATTCCACTCCTGGACGGTCGAGGTTTAAACGAAGAAAAATACGTCCAATAACTTCCCAAAGCTATCATAATATGATACATTGGTAACTTGTGAATAAGTTACCAATGTATCATAACATAATTCGCATTCTTACATCTCAAATTTCTAGGATACCTGGGCCAATCTATGGATCTCTTACGAGAAACAAGATGGCTGCCATCATTGTTCGATAGACTCGGACAGGTGCTGCGATGGGAACATTTGATAATTATCAACATACATACATGTGTATGTTGATAATTATCAGAATTATGGATATCATAAAGAAATAATTATCTTGTTCCTACTCAAATTGAATTGTTGCCAATTTACTGTTTACGGCAATACGTGTATTTGGATGAGTATATACCAGCATAGCGTGATTCTCACTAGTAGCCGGTCCGAGGCTGAAACGAAACAAAATACGTCCAATAACTTCCCAAAGCTATCATAATATGATACATTGGTAACTTGTGAATAAGTTACCAATGTATCATAACATAATTCGCATTCTTACATCTCAAATTTCTAGGATACCTGGGCCAATCTATGGATCTCTTACGAGAAACAAGATGGCTGCCATCATTGTTCGATAGACTCGGACAGGTGCTGCGATGGGAACATTTGATAATTATCAACATACATACATGTGTATGTTGATAATTATCAGAATGATGGATATCATAAAGAAATAATTATCTTGTTCCTACTCGAATTGAATTGTTGCCAATTTACTGTTTACGGCAATACGTGTATTTGGATGAGTATATACCAGCTATTGCACACTATTAAGCAAGCCAACAAAGTGTAAATGCTACCAGGAAAATACACATTAAAAGACAAACAAAGTCAATACATAGGTGATCACCAAATAAAAGTAATACAAATAAGTCGGAATAATTAATACTAGTCTATGCACAGGCACCATTGTGGTGTGCAGGTCCAACAAGGACGTAAACATAAACCCATTCAGGCCAGCAGCAGCCTTCAGAGCCTGACATTTTTTGATGACCGCCCCCTGACAAAAGCAAATTTTAAAAATAATCTATCCAACGCTCTATGTTTCTATTGAACCATATATCTATCTATCAAACCATCTATCTATCTATTGAACCATCTTTCTATCTATCAAATCAGCTAACCATGTATCAAACCAGCTTTCTATCTATCTATCTATCTATCAAAGCATCTATCTATCTATCAAACCATCTATCTATCTATATATTGAACCAGCTATCTATCAAACCATCTATATATCTATTTAACCATCTATTTATTGAACCATCTTTCTATCTATCAAACCAGCTATCTATCTATCAAATAAATCAGCTATATCTATCGTTTGAACCAGCTATCTATCAAATGATAAACAAAATCAATACATATATTGTATCACCAAAATAAAAGTAATACAAATAAGTATGAATACGTAATACTAGTCTATGCACAGGCACCATTGTGGTGGTAGAAAATGGTAGAAAATTAATAGATGGGAAATGTATGGAATATTTAGGTATAACATGGGGTTATAATACCCACCAACAATTACTCAAACAGCCCAGGAAATCAAAAAATTGCAATGTAATCTGTAATGGTATTTACTAATAATGACAATTAACCTTCATGGTGTGACTTTGGGAGTATGTACCACATATGTTGTAGGGTGACATGGCTCTGATTAATGTCTTTATCACCTGATTAAATTACATAACATAACTGATTGAAAAGACCAGTATTTATCAACATACATACATGTGTATGTTGATAATTATCAGAATGATGGATATCATAAAGAAATAATTATCTTGTTCCTACTCAAATTGAATTGTTGCCAATTTACTGTTTACGGCAATACGTGTATTTGGATGAGTATATACCAGCATAGCGTGATTCTCACTAGTAGCCGGTCCGAGGCTGAAACGAAACAAAATACGTCCAATAACTTCCCAAAGCTATCATAATATGATACATTGGTAACTTGTGAATAAGTTACCAATGTATCATAACATAATTCGCATTCTTACATGTGAAATTTCTAGGATACCTGGGCCAATCTATGGATCTCTTACGAGAAACAAGATGGCTGCCACCATTGTTCGATAGACTCGGACAGGTGATGCGATGGAAACATTTGATAATTATCAACATACATACATGTGTATGTTGATAATTATCAGAATAATGGATATTATAAAGAAGTAATGATATTGTTCCTGACTTGAATTGAATCGTTGCCAATTTACTGTTTACGGCAATACGTGTATTTGCAGTTGACGAATATATACCAGCATAGCGTGATTCTCACTCGTAGCCGGTCCTAGGCTGAAACGAAGGGGAATACATGCAACAACTTCACAAACTCATTATAATATGACACATTGGTAACTTATGAAAAAGTTACCAAGGTATCATATTATAAATGGCATGTTTACCAGTCCAATTTTGTTGAATCTTCTGCCAGATTATAGCCGCAAGATGGCCGCCGAATGTTTGCATTTTTAAGATTACTGTTTGGTTCAATAGATGGCACTGAGGAACATGCTCACACGCGAAATAAAGTACACGCGAAAAACCGAAAAATCGGCTTTTCGCGAAATTCTATTCTACAGTATATCATCAGTACTATAAGTAAGACAAACCTATCAATAATGGAAACATGTATTTATCTCTATGTTTATCTATCAATATCTAACATCTATCTACATGTCTGTTTGTCAGTCAGTATTTCTATCTATCTTTCTATCTATCTGTGTGGGCGCGCGCACTTGGACACACACAAATTATACATATATATATTTACATATGTATATATATGTATGTATGTGTGTATGTATGTTTCTAAGTATGTATGTAAATATGTGTGTGTTTACTTATAGATAAATATACATATGAATAAATGTGTTTTCATTATTGATAGCCATCTTACTTTTTGCACTAATAGATATATAGTTTGAGTGCTTGAATGTGCAAATTTAAAGTAGCACAAATACTCTCCAGCAGGGCTGTTAAGCGAAATTATTTGCACTGCAAACTGAAGCAGTATACAGTTTCTGAATTAGCAAAGGTCCAATGCTCAGTAGTAAACACAACCCTTAAAAATAGAAAGCACACAACCGTCTTAATAGATGTATTAATTAGAGATAGCTTAGCATTCTCCAGCAGGTGCCAACTCCTAAATCAAACCATAAGGTGGGCCCATTGCCGGGTTTGATTCAATTGAGTATTACATAGTATTACATACTTATTCTTTAATTAATATCATTATATTGGAACCATTTATATAACCATAAATATCAGCAACTGTAGACACCAAAATAAACCCTCAACGCCTCTGAACACACAAAACAAAGTTTGTAGTAAAAAAAAGATGGTGATCGCTCACTTTGTTATCGCTGTCAACTGTCAACTGAGATACACTACTATACAGCAGACATCTAATAAAAATGTTGAGAAAAACCATGAAAATATAAACTTTAAACAAAGCATATAACACTCACAGTCCAACCTATATCCCACAAGGGTCCCAAAATGCTGGCATCCAAAAGAGTCCACGGGATCTTTTAGATGCATGGTACTCGTAGAAAGCTTTGAACATCCCCCTTCTTTTATAAGGGGAGAAATGGGGGGCACACCGACTCAGGGTTCATAGGGAGGTTTGATAATTTGATAAAACATTTGATAATTATCAACATACATACATGTGTATGTTGATAATTATCAGAATTATGGATATCATAAAGAAATAATTATCTTGTTCCTACTCGAATTGAATTGTTGCCAATTTACTGTTTACGGCAATATGTGTATTTGGATGAGTATATACCAGCATAGCGTGATTCTCACTAGTAGCCGGTCCGAGGCTGAAACGAAACAAAATACGTCCAATAACTTCCCAAAGCTATCATAATATGATACATTGGTAACTTGTGAATAAGTTACCAATGTATCATAACATAATTCGCATCCTTACATCTCAAATTTCTAGGATACCTGGGCCAATCTATGGATCTCTTACGAGAAACAAGATGGCTGCCATCATTGTTCGATAGACTCGGACAGGTGCTGCGATGGGAACATTTGATAATTATCAACATACATACATGTGTATGTTGATAATTATCAGAATGATGGATATCATAAAGAAATAATTATCTTGTTCCTACTCAAATTGAATTGTTGCCAATTTACTGTTTACGGCAATACGTGTATTTGGATGAGTATATACCAGCTATTGCACACTATTAAGCAAGCCAACAAAGTGTAAATGCTACCAGGAAAATACACATTAAAAGACAAACAAAGTCAATACATAGGTGATCACCAAATAAAAGTAATACAAATAAGTCGGAATAATTAATACTAGTCTATGCACAGGCACCATTGTGGTGTGCAGGTCCAACAAGGACGTAAACATAAACCCATTCAGGCCAGCAGCAGCCTTCAGAGCCTGACATTTTTTGATGACCGCCCCCTGACAAAAGCAAATTTTAAAAATAATCTATCCAACGCTCTATGTTTCTATTGAACCATATATCTATCTATCAAACCATCTATCTATCTATTGAACCATCTTTCTATCTATCAAATCAGCTAACCATGTATCAAACCAGCTTTCTATCTATCAAACCATCTATCTATCTATCAAAGCATCTATCTATCTATCAAACCATCTATCTATCTATATATTGAACCAGCTATCTATCAAACCATCTATATATCTATTTAACCATCTATTTATTGAACCATCTTTCTATATATCAAACCAGCTATCTATCTATCAAATAAATCAGCTATATCTATCGTTTGAACCAGCTATCTATCAAATGATAAACAAAATCAATACATATAGGTATCACCAAAATAAAAGTAATACAAATAAGTATGAATACGTAATACTAGTCTATGCACAGGCACCATTGTGGTGGTAGAAAATGGTAGAAAATTAATAGATGGGAAATGTATGGAATATTTAGGTATAACATGGGGTTATAATACCCACCAACAATTACTCAAACAGCCCAGGAAATCAAAAAATTGCAATGTAATCTGTAATGGTATTTACTAATAATGACAATTAACCTTCATGGTGTGACTTTGGGAGTATGTACCACATATGTTGTAGGGTGACATGGCTCTGATTAATGTCTTTATCACCTGATTAAATTACATAACATAACTGATTGAAAAGACCAGTATTTTTTAGTAGATTAATTGAATAATGCACTAAGTAACTTTTATTTACCATGACTAAGATGTGGACAAATCATGGTTTAAAGATCATGAATTTAAATGTAAACTTACCCATGTTCTTGAGTGCAGGGACTGATGATGGGCACCTCACCGACGGGTTAAGCTGCTTTCAGTAGGCTCTCTGAAGATGATGGTGTTGAGTCCGATGAGGAGCAAGGTAGTACCATAACATCTTTTAAAGATGACATTGCTTTTCCGGGACTGTCTGTTATGGTGAAGACAGGAGATCACTGTGTAGGCTGTGGCAATAAAGCACGCGCCAAACATGGCTGTGAAGAATTCCTTCCTTTCTTCCGTCTTCAATGACACCAAAGAAGATTATCAGTAACAATAAATGATTGAAAAAACTACACAATAATGATGATGAAAATTATAATAATATAAAGAATAATAATGACTCTAATAATAATGAATTTAATTATAATAATAATAATAATGAATATAATTATAATAATCTTGAAAGAATAATAATTTAAGAAAAAAGCAATAATGATGATGGTGATGGCAATAATAATAATGACCATGGTAATAATAATAGTGATAATAATAATTCATTATTCAGCAGTGCTGTAGGATTGTATATGATAGGCAGCATTCACCACTTTGGGACGGCGAATCCTGCAAAGTCATTATCTCCTCCTTGAACAGATGATACAACCTTGAAAATACACATCAAATGATAAACAAAGTCAATACACATAGGAATCACCAAATAAAAGTAATACAAATAAGTCGGAATAATTAATACTAGTCTATGCACAGGCACCATTGTGGTGTGCAGGTCCAACAAGGACGTAAACATAAACCCATTCAGGCCAGCAGCAGCCTTCAAAGCCTGACACTTTTTGATGACCGCCCCCTGACAAAAGCAAATTTTGAAAATAATCTGTTGTACGCTCTATCTTTCTATTGAACCATTTATCTATCAAACCATCTATCTATTGAACCATCTTTTTATCTATCGAACAGTCAATCCACATAGGCATCACCAAATAAAAGTAATACAAATAAGTCGGAATACTTAATACTAGTCTATGCACGGGCACCATTGTGGTGTGCAGGTCCAACAAGGACGTAAATATAAATAATCGCACTCACAAACTTTGCCTATTCTACAGTATCTAAAATAAGACAAAAATAAATGGATTGTTTCACATATATTAATCATGAAATGAAATAGATGCTGAACTTAAGAGCATTCATACTTATTAACTTCTAATATCACAAAAGGGTTAATTTAGTATGCCCTTACTTAAAATGGTGTTTTTGGTATGCTTTGGTTATAACATGTTGCATTTTAGCCTACGTACCAAGGAACTGTATGTACAACTTTATAAAGTTAGCAAAGGCATGAACCAGTTATTCACGAATGTCTACTGGGTACGATGGACCAAGTGTGAGAAAGCAAATCAAAAGCTTTTTATTTTCTCAAACATTTTGGGGGTAGAGAAGATCAAACTATTTAGCCTGACCACTCTAGAGGGAGGGTAAATAAAACTATTTATCCTACTTCTACAGAAGGCTGGTAAATATATTTCAAGCAATGACTGGTTGCTTGGCTCATCTTATTGGCAAAGGGAACTTAATTTGCCGGAGTCGCAAAAAAGACCATGTGCATGTCCTTCAGTATGTCATAGAATACTGTAGAACAGGTAAAGTTCGCGTGTGCGATTATTTCGCGAATACGCGAACTAGTATCGCACTCGCGAACTTAGCGCACGCGATCAATTATACACATGGTAACGCTACCCACCACTGGAGGTGGTGGCACGTCGGTCGGTGAATTCCACTCCTGGACGGTCGAGGTTTAAACGAAGAAAAATACGTCCAATAACTTCCCAAAGCTATCATAATATGATACATTGGTAACTTGTGAATAAGTTACCAATGTATCATAACATAATTCGCATTCTTACATCTCAAATTTCTAGGATACCTGGGCCAATCTATGGATCTCTTACGAGAAACAAGATGGCTGCCATCATTGTTCGATAGACTCGGACAGGTGCTGCGATGGGAACATTTGATAATTATCAACATACATACATGTGTATGTTGATAATTATCAGAATGATGGATATCATAAAGAAATAATTATCTTGTTCCTACTCGAATTGAATTGATGCCAATTTACTGTTTACGGCAATACGTGTATTTGGATGAGTATATACCAGCATAGCGTGATTCTCACTAGTAGCCGGTCCGAGGCTGAAACAAAACAAAATACGTCCAATAACTTCCCAAAGCTATCATAATATGATACATTGGTAACTTATGAATACGTTACCAATGTATCATAACATAATTTGCATTCTTACATGTGAAATTTCTAGGATACCTGGGCCAATCTATGGATCTCTTACGAGAAACAAGATGGCTGCCACCATTGTTCGATAGACTCGGACAGGTGATGCGATGGAAACATTTGATAATTATCAACATACATACATGTGTATGTTGATAATTATCAGAATAATGGATATTATAAAGAAGTAATGATATTGTTCCTGACTTGAATTGAATCGTTGCCAATTTACTGATTACGGCAATACGTGTATTTGCAGTTGACGAATATATACCAGCATAGCGTGATTCTCACTCGTAGCCGGTCCTAGGCTGAAACGAAGGGGAATACATGCAACAACTTCACAAACTCATTATAATATGACACATTGGTAACTTATGAAAAAGTTACCAAGGTATCATATTATAAATGGCATGTTTACCAGTCCAATTTTGTTGAATCTTCTGCCAGATTATAGCCGCAAGATGGCCGCCGAATGTTTGCATTTTTAAGATTACTGTTTGGTTCAATAGATGGCACTGAGGAACATGCTCACACGCGAAATAAAGTACACGCGAAAAACCGAAAAATCGGCTTTTCGCGAAATTTTTGTAGCGCGATATGTACCTATTCTACAGTATATCATCAGTACTATAAGTAAGACAAACCTATCAATAATGGAAACATGTATTTATCTCTATGTTTATCTATCAATATCTAACATCTATCTACATGTCTGTTTGTCAGTCAGTATTTCTAATTATCTTTCTATCTATCTGTGTGGGCGCGCGCACTTGGACACACACAAATTATACATATATATATTTACATATGTATATATACATGTATGTATGTGTGTATGTATGTTTCTAAGTATGTATGTAAATATGTGTGTGTTTACTTATAGATAAATATACATATGAATAAATATGTTTTCATTATTGATAGCCATCTTACTTTTTGCACTAATAGATATATAGTTTGAGTGCTTGAATGTGCAAATTTAAAGTAGCACAAATACTCTCCAGCAGGGCTGTTAAGCGAAATTATTTGCACTGCAAACTGAAGCAGTATACAGTTTCTGAATTAGCAAAGGTCCAATGCTCAGTAGTAAACACAACCCTTAAAAATAGAAAGCACACAACCGTCTTAATAGATGTATTAATTAGAGATAGCTTAGCATTCTCCAGCAGGTGCCAACTCCTAAATCAAACCATAAGGTGGGCCCATTGCCGGGTTTGATTCAATTGAGTATTACATAGTATTACATACTTATTCTTTAATTAATATCATTATATTGGAACCATTTATATAACCATAAATATCAGCAACTGTAGACACCAAAATAAACCCTCAACGCCTCTGAACACACAAAACAAAGTTTGTAGTAAAAAAAAGATGGTGATCGCTCACTTTGTTATCGCTGTCAACTGTCAACTGAGATACACTACTATACAGCAGACATCTAATAAAAATGTTGAGAAAAACCATGAAAATATAAACTTTAAACAAAGCATATAACACCCACAGTCCAACCTATATCCCACAAGGGTCCCAAAATGCCGGCATCCAAAAGAGTCCACGGGATCTTTTAGATGCATGGTACTCGTAGAAAGCTTTGAACATCCCCCTTCTTTTATAAGGGGAGAAATGGGGGGCACACCGACTCAGGGTTCATAGGGAGGTTTGATAATTTGATAAAACATTTGATAATTATCAACATACATACATGTGTATGTTGATAATTATCAGAATTATGGATATCATAAAGAAATAATTATCTTGTTCCTACTCGAATTGAATTGTTGCCAATTTACTGTTTACGGCAATACGTGTATTTGGATGAGTATATACCAGCATAGCGTGATTCTCACTAGTAGCCGGTCCGAGGCTGAAACGAAACAAAATACGTCCAATAACTTCCCAAAGCTATCATAATATGATACATTGGTAACTTGTGAATAAGTTACCAATGTATCATAACATAATTCGCATTCTTACATCTCAAATTTCTAGGATACCTGGGCCAATCTATGGATCTCTTACGAGAAACAAGATGGCTGCCATCATTGTTCGATAGACTCGGACAGGTGCTGCGATGGGAACATTTGATAATTATCAACATACATACATGTGTATGTTGATAATTATCAGAATGATGGATATCATAAAGAAATAATTATCTTGTTCCTACTCGAATTGAATTGTTGCCAATTTACTGTTTACGGCAATACGTGTATTTGGATGAGTATATACCAGCTATTGCACACTATTAAGCAAGCCAACAAAGTGTAAATGCTACCAGGAAAATACACATTAAAAGACAAACAAAGTCAATACATAGGTGATCACCAAATAAAAGTAATACAAATAAGTCGGAATAATTAATACTAGTCTATGCACAGGCACCATTGTGGTGTGCAGGTCCAACAAGGACGTAAACATAAACCCATTCAGGCCAGCAGCAGCCTTCAGAGCCTGACATTTTTTGATGACCGCCCCCTGACAAAAGCAAATTTTAAAAATAATCTATCCAACGCTCTATGTTTCTATTGAACCATATATCTATCTATCAAACCATCTATCTATCTATTGAACCATCTTTCTATCTATCAAATCAGCTAACCATGTATCAAACCAGCTTTCTATCTATCAAACCATCTATCTATCTATCAAAGCATCTATCTATCTATCAAACCATCTATCTATCTATATATTGAACCAGCTATCTATCAAACCATCTATATATCTATTTAACCATCTATTTATTGAACCATCTTTCTATCTATCAAACCAGCTATCTATCTATCAAATAAATCAGCTATATCTATCGTTTGAACCAGCTATCTATCAAATGATAAACAAAATCAATACATATATTGTATCACCAAGATAAAAGTAATACAAATAAGTATGAATACGTAATACTAGTCTATGCACAGGCACCATTGTGGTGGTAGAAAATGGTAGAAAATTAATAGATGGGAAATGTATGGAATATTTAGGTATAACATGGGGTTATAATACCCACCAACAATTACTCAAACAGCCCAGGAAATCAAAAAATTGCAATGTAATCTGTAATGGTATTTACTAATAATGACAATTAACCTTCATGGTGTGACTTTGGGAGTATGTACCACATATGTTGTAGGGTGACATGGCTCTGATTAATGTCTTTATCACCTGATTAAATTACATAACATAACTGATTGAAAAGACCAGTATTTATCAACATACATACATGTGTATGTTGATAATTATCAGAATGATGGATATCATAAAGAAATAATTATCTTGTTCCTACTCAAATTGAATTGTTGCCAATTTACTGTTTACGGCAATACGTGTATTTGGATGAGTATATACCAGCATAGCGTGATTCTCACTAGTAGCCGGTCCGAGGCTGAAACGAAACAAAATACGTCCAATAACTTCCCAAAGCTATCATAATATGATACATTGGTAACTTGTGAATAAGTTACCAATGTATCATAACATAATTCGCATTCTTACATGTGAAATTTCTAGGATACCTGGGCCAATCTATGGATCTCTTACGAGAAACAAGATGGCTGCCACCATTGTTCGATAGACTCGGACAGGTGATGCGATGGAAACATTTGATAATTATCAACATACATACATGTGTATGTTGATAATTATCAGAATAATGGATATTATAAAGAAGTAATGATATTGTTCCTGACTTGAATTGAATCGTTGCCAATTTACTGTTTACGGCAATACGTGTATTTGCAGTTGACGAATATATACCAGCATAGCGTGATTCTCACTCGTAGCCGGTCCTAGGCTGAAACGAAGGGGAATACATGCAACAACTTCACAAACTCATTATAATATGACACATTGGTAACTTATGAAAAAGTTACCAAGGTATCATATTATAAATGGCATGTTTACCAGTCCAATTTTGTTGAATCTTCTGCCAGATTATAGCCGCAAGATGGCCGCCGAATGTTTGCATTTTTAAGATTACTGTTTGGTTCAATAGATGGCACTGAGGAACATGCTCACACGCGAAATAAAGTACACGCGAAAAACCGAAAAATCGGCTTTTCGCGAAATTCTATTCTACAGTATATCATCAGTACTATAAGTAAGACAAACCTATCAATAATGGAAACATGTATTTATCTCTATGTTTATCTATCAATATCTAACATCTATCTACATGTCTGTTTGTCAGTCAGTATTTCTATCTATCTTTCTATCTATCTGTGTGGGCGCGCGCACTTGGACACACACAAATTATACATATATATATTTACATATGTATATATATGTATGTATGTGTGTATGTATGTTTCTAAGTATGTATGTAAATATGTGTGTGTTTACTTATAGATAAATATACATATGAATAAATGTGTTTTCATTATTGATAGCCATCTTACTTTTTGCACTAATAGATATATAGTTTGAGTGCTTGAATGTGCAAATTTAAAGTAGCACAAATACTCTCCAGCAGGGCTGTTAAGCGAAATTATTTGCACTGCAAACTGAAGCAGTATACAGTTTCTGAATTAGCAAAGGTCCAATGCTCAGTAGTAAACACAACCCTTAAAAATAGAAAGCACACAACCGTCTTAATAGATGTATTAATTAGAGATAGCTTAGCATTCTCCAGCAGGTGCCAACTCCTAAATCAAACCATAAGGTGGGCCCATTGCCGGGTTTGATTCAATTGAGTATTACATAGTATTACATACTTATTCTTTAATTAATATCATTATATTGGAACCATTTATATAACCATAAATATCAGCAACTGTAGACACCAAAATAAACCCTCAACGCCTCTGAACACACAAAACAAAGTTTGTAGTAAAAAAAAGATGGTGATCGCTCACTTTGTTATCGCTGTCAACTGAGATACACTACTATACAGCAGACATCTAATAAAAATGTTGAGAAAAACCATGAAAATATAAACTTTAAACAAAGCATATAACACCCACAGTCCAACCTATATCCCACAAGGGTCCCAAAATGCCGGCATCCAAAAGAGTCCACGGGATCTTTTAGATGCATGGTACTCGTAGAAAGCTTTGAACATCCCCCTTCTTTTATAAGGGGAGAAATGGGGGGCACACCGACTCAGGGTTCATAGGGAGGTTTGATAATTTGATAAAACATTTGATAATTATCAACATACATACATGTGTATGTTGATAATTATCAGAATTATGGATATCATAAAGAAATAATTATCTTGTTCCTACTCGAATTGAATTGTTGCCAATTTACTGTTTACGGCAATACGTGTATTTGGATGAGTATATACCAGCATAGCGTGATTCTCACTAGTAGCCGGTCCGAGGCTGAAACGAAACAAAATACGTCCAATAACTTCCCAAAGCTATCATAATATGATACATTGGTAACTTGTGAATAAGTTACCAATGTATCATAACATAATTCGCATTCTTACATCTCAAATTTCTAGGATACCTGGGCCAATCTATGGATCTCTTACGAGAAACAAGATGGCTGCCATCATTGTTCGATAGACTCGGACAGGTGCTGCGATGGGAACATTTGATAATTATCAACATACATACATGTGTATGTTGATAATTATCAGAATGATGGATATCATAAAGAAATAATTATCTTGTTCCTACTCGAATTGAATTGTTGCCAATTTACTGTTTACGGCAATACGTGTATTTGGATGAGTATATACCAGCTATTGCACACTATTAAGCAAGCCAACAAAGTGTAAATGCTACCAGGAAAATACACATTAAAAGACAAACAAAGTCAATACATAGGTGATCACCAAATAAAAGTAATACAAATAAGTCGGAATAATTAATACTAGTCTATGCACAGGCACCATTGTGGTGTGCAGGTCCAACAAGGACGTAAACATAAACCCATTCAGGCCAGCAGCAGCCTTCAGAGCCTGACATTTTTTGATGACCGCCCCCTGACAAAAGCAAATTTTAAAAATAATCTATCCAACGCTCTATGTTTCTATTGAACCATATATCTATCTATCAAACCATCTATCTATCTATTGAACCATCTTTCTATCCATCAAATCAGCTAACCATGTATCAAACCAGCTTTCTATCTATCAAACCATCTATCTATCTATCAAAGCATCTATCTATCTATCAAACCATCTATCTATCTATATATTGAACCAGCTATCTATCAAACCATCTATATATCTATTTAACCATCTATTTATTGAACCATCTTTCTATCTATCAAACCAGCTATCTATCTATCAAATAAATCAGCTATATCTATGTATTGAACCAGCTATCTATCCATCAAACTATCTATCTTTCAAACCATCTAGCTATTGAACCAGCTATCTATCGTTTGAACCAGCTATCTATCAAATGATAAACAAAATCAATACATATAGGTATCACCAAAATAAAAGTAATACAAATAAGTATGAATAGGTAATACTAGTCTATGCACAGGCACCATTGTGGTGGTAGAAAATGGTAGAAAATTAATAGATGGGAAATGTATGGAATATTTAGGTATAACATGGGGTTATAATACCCACCAACAATTACTCAAACAGCCCAGGAAATCAAAAAATTGCAATGTAACCTGTAATGGTATTTACTAATAATGACAATTAACCTTCATGGTGTGACTTTGGGAGTATGTACCACATATGTTGTAGGGTGACATGGCTCTGATTAATGTCTTTATCACCTGATTAAATTACATAACATAACTGATTGAAAAGACCAGTATTTTTAGTAGATTAATTGAATAATGCACTAAGTAACTTTTATTTACCATGACTAAGATGTGGACAAATCATGGTTTAAAGATCATGAATTTAAATGTAAACTTACCCATGTTCTTGAGTGCAGGGACTGATGATGGGCACCTCACCGACGGGTTAAGCTGCTTTCAGTAGGCTCTCTGAAGATGATGGTGTTGAGTCCGATGAGGAGCAAGGTAGTACCATAACATCTTTTAAAGATGACATTGCTTTTCCGGGACCGTCTGTTATGGTGAAGACAGGAGATCACTGTGTAGGCTGTGGCAATAAAGCACGCGCCAAACATGGCTGTGAAGAATTCCTTCCTTTCTTCCGTCTTCAATGACACCAAAAGAAGATTATCAGTAACAATAAATGATTGAAAAAACTACACAATAATGATGATGAAAATTATAATAATATAAAGAATAATAATAATGACTCTAATAATAATGAATTTAATTATAATAATAATAATGAATATAATTATAATGATCTTGAAAGAATAATAATTTAAGAAAAAACAATAATGATGATGGTGATGGCAATAATAATAATAATGACCATGGTAATAATAATAGTGATAATAATAATTAATTATTCAGCAGTGCTGTAGGATTGTATATGATAGGCAGCATTCACCACTTTGGGACGGCGAATCCTGCAAAGTCATTATCTCCTCCTTGAACAGATAATACAACCTTGAAAATACACATCAAATGATAAACAAAGTCAATACACATAGGAATCACCAAATAAAAGTAATACCGACCTGATGGAGGTGTGCTCCAGCGGCTGGGCTCGGAGCGTCAGCTTGTTGCCGGCGGTGAGGATGAGTTGGACGACCTGTGTGTGGAGCAGGCCGGTGACGGGCTCGTCGTTCACGTGACTGATCAGATCTCCAGCACGGAGGCCTTCCTCGAACACTGGGCTGCTTGTCTCAACAGCCTACAAGAATAAAAAGCATCATTATTAAACTAGGTATAATATAATAGCAAACGCCCACAGATAATCATAAATTACCGTAATTTTGTATGTTCAAATCCCACAAATACTTGTTTGATGTGGTCTTAAATTCTAATTCTATTTTGATACAAAGACCTATTCTCTATTTTTTCTTAACCAAAAGTAATATGTTTTTAAAAATAATCTTAAATCTTTTCAAAAAACAAAGCTCTTCTACTCCTCATAAAACAAAACTCTTTTAAAGGGATCAATGGCTAAATATTCTGAGAAGTCTGTTTTACACCAACCAACAATTATTAAGACCAAAATGCTACAAAGTTCAACCAAGTTAATTACCTTTTGATTTACTACTTTGTTATATTGATCACGCACTAGTCAGAGGCCCGACTAAATTAAAGGGAAGTGAGTACTATATCTATCTAGATTATTACTGCACAGGGTTGGATAACATTGAGAGATACCGGTACTGTATCTTTTCGTTCTTTGAGGTTTCCATACCTACTGCTGTACTAGAATACTACTATCCACACAAGAGCAATAAGAGTGTAACTATGCTGCTGTGTATTCATACGTACCACGACTAGATGATGAAGCATGTAGTTATCGGTGTCACCAAGGTAGACTCGTATAGCTCTGAGCGTGAAGCCGTAGCCCCGAGCACCTTTACGGATACAGAGTGGTGGCTTGAGCAATCCTGTGATGGGTGAGAATTCGCGAGATGGGGAGGTATCTCGCGAGCTGGTACTCGACCCACCAGGTGACTGTGGGGCAGGAATAAACTCTTCTGCAGGAGAAAACATAGGAAATGTTAATACAAACAACACAGCACATGAGACACATGGATAATAAACTATTCAAAGGCTATAGGATCATCAAAATCAAGAACTTTAGCTATTCATGCTGAGATAAGACAAGTGATCTTATAACGATGAAATTCAATATCTGATTGTAAAATATAGTTAAGTATTGTTTCTTTGAAGGGAAGGTTCAACTTTCATTTATACAATTCTGTGTCAAAGGGACAGAGGCAGCAAATTTTACACCACTTATTATTTGCAACATCAGTGTTATTAAGCAATTAAACCAAAGTAAATGTATTACACTTGCATCATCTCCTCAAATATCTAATCTGTAACGTGTCACTCACACTTTCATAATTTCTCTGGAAAACTATACAGTTACCAATAATCACTAGGATAAAAATGCTAAGTGCTGGATTAAATTTTGTTTAATTATCTATTGTTTAACTCTATAGTATGTTGAATTGAAGATGTACCAATCAAGGGTGTGAATAATCGCCAGTAGTATGGATTTCATTATTCTAAAGTACTACTGTTTCGTCAGGGGTATCCAAGTTTGGCCAACTAATCTTTTGGCAGCCAAAGTACAATTGATGTCACCAAGAAGCATTTCGTCAGGGGTATCCAAGATTGTCTAACTAGTTTTTAGGCAGCCGAAGTACAATAGATGTCACCAAGAAGCATTACCATATCAGTCTTCAAATCAATAAAAGACTAACTTGAGCTACTTTCTCTATAATGTAAACAAATACGAGAGTTCTCAATAGTTTGCCTCCTAGTCATCACACTGAGGCGAGATTAGGTGTGTCCAGGGCTTTATAATGGGATTCATGGTAATTGGTGTGTGGTGACCAATCCATGTCCTATTCTTCCAAGGTCAATTCATTTTGGCAGGCCAAGGCCTAACAAAAAATGTCACCAAGATGCACAACAAGCCTTCATATCAATAATATACATCGGTCAGCTAATAGACAATTTAAAAGTGCTGGAGGTCACGTCTCTTGACAATGCTGGTCATGCTCCCAGCTCCCAGCAAATTAGCAAGTTCAGTAGTGCATGATGCATTTGGTCTGCCACAAGTCTTTAACCTATTTAAATGCTTAAGAATTGCTCCAGAAATTGTTGTCTGGATATTAGATACTTCTGACAATAACTTTGGAATTAAGAATCATTTTACAAAATATTTGAAAGAGAGTTGCCGATAGTGTTCTGATGTCCATTTCTCCTTCAATTAATTTTCTTACATTGCTTTTACTTGCCTGATTTACATCAAAATTGTCAGGCTGCTTATGGCATTCTGAGCATTGATGGGTTAAGCCTCTGTTGTACGCTGGTACAACAAATCAACAGTTGGATACCCCTGTTGATGGAACTACTGATATAAATACCCCTTGGACGAAACAAGTCGTTCGTTATCGCACTTAACCCTTTTAATGCTGAGGCTACTTTCATCAAAAGCATGTAAGCTATGCGAGTCAGCGATGTGTTTTGCTTATTTTTTGAAATGTTAGCCATGGATGTCTGTACAACCAGGCACTGGCAGACGTTCTGTCGACTGGTGCAGGAATTAACTCTCTTCCCTGTACCCATATGCCAGGGTTTCTGTCATTTTCCATTTTTTTTGCATCATATTGTATTGGCAAAATTAGCCACCAGCAGCATAAGGGCTAAGAAAGGGGGAGAGGTGTATGTAGAAATAGTATGTATACCTGGTGGAGGGATAAGCAATGACAGAGCTGTAGCAGATGCTGATTTAGGAAGGGCAGGTTTGATGATGGTAGAGCGAGACCGATGATGTTCTGCCCTCTCTTCAACGGGAGACAGTTCTAAACAAACAATAGGCACAATCAATAGAGGCGATTAAGGACATTCTTATAGTATACAAGCATCAAGGGAGCCTTCATTCATATACAGCATTATAATGCACAATTTAGCATGAGAAGATTCAATCATAAGAAACAATTAACTTAAGACTACCTTATATACAGGTATTAATTATAATCAGTGGCATTATCATTTATATTCATTTGATGGATATTAGATCATATTCATATTCAACTTTAAAATATTCAATCAATCAAATCAATTATCTTAAGAATATCTTATACACAAGGTGTGTCCAGGGCTTTATAATGGGATCTATGGTAATTGGTGTGTGGTGACCAATCCATGTCCTATTCGTCCAAGGTCAATTCATTTTGGCAGGCCAAGGCCTAACAAAAAATGTCACCAAGATGCACAACAAGCCTTCATATCAATAATATACATCGGTCAGCTAATAGACAATTTAAAAGTGCTGGAGGTCACGTCTCTTGACAATGCTGGTCATGCTCCCAGCTCCCAGCAAATTAGCAAGTTCAGTAGTGCATGATGCATTTGGCCTGCCACAAGTCTTTAACCTATTTAAATGCTTAAGAATTGCTCCAGAAATTGTTGTCTGGATATTAGATACTTCTGACAATAACTTTGGAATTAAGAATCATTTTACAAAATATTTGAAAGAGAGTTGCCGATAGTGTTCTGATGTCCATTTCTCCTTCAATTAATTTTCTTACATTGCTTTTACTTGCATGATTTACATCAAAATTGTCAGGCTGCTTATGGCATTCTGAGCATTGATGGGTTAAGCCTCTGTTGTACGCTGGTACAACAAATCAACAGTTGGATACCCCTGTTGATGGAACTACTGATATAAATACCCCTTGGACGAAACAAGTCGTTCGTTATCGCACTTAACCCTTTTAATGCTGAGGCTACTTTCATCAAAAGCATGTAAGCTATGCGAGTCAGCGATGTGTTTTGCTTATTTTTTGAAATGTTAGCCATGGATGTCTGTACAACCAGGCACTGGCAGACGTTCTGTCGACTGGTGCAGGAATTAACTCTCTTCCCTGTACCCATATGCCAGGGTTTCTGTCATTTTCCATTTTTTTTGCATCATATTGTATTGGCAAAATTAGCCACCAGCAGCATAAGGGCTAAGAAAGGGGGAGAGGTGTATGTAGAAATAGTATGTATACCTGGTGGAGGGATAAGCAATGACAGAGCTGTAGCAGATGCTGATTTAGGAAGGGCAGGTTTGATGATGGTAGAGCGAGACCGATGATGTTCTGCCCTCTCTTCAACGGGAGACAGTTCTAAACAAACAATAGGCACAATCAATAGAGGCGATTAAGGACATTCTTATAGTATACAAGCATCAAGGGAGCCTTCATTCATATACAGCATTATAATGCACAATTTAGCATGAGAAGATTCAATCATAAGAAACAATTAACTTAAGACTACCTTATATACAGGTATTAATTATAATCAGTGGCATTATCATTTATATTCATTTGATGGATATTAGATCATATTCATATTCAACTTTAAAATATTCAATCAATCAAATCAATTATCTTAAGAATATCTTATACACAAGCATAAGTAATTGATCAAGAACATCTTTGTCCATATATGATATAGACAAGATCAAACTATTAAAGATCCATTACATCAAATAATATCAAACGGCGTGAGTTATCAGGGTATATTATACATGTACAGTGTATGACATTCAACCTTAAAAGATCCAATCAACAGAATCAATTCAGGGAACAATCTTATATCCTGCCATCCTATGAACTATATAAAAGACTAAGATTTTCTATCAGTGTATCAAATTGTCAATTAAGCAAGGGCTATACTATATATATGCCAAAATGCTTGATTTATCAGTTACCAGCAATTCAAAGCCATTGCAAGGAAAGACCTTTGATCAATAATGGAAGACTCCTGTTTGCATTCCCACAGAGTAGATATATGCAAGCCAAGCAAAAGGAACATATTCTTTTATCAAATGCAATTACAATGATTCCACGAATTTATAAGCCCTGAAGACATGATTAGCTTTATATAAACTGCTGTATTAGAAGAAAGGTTTGCATAGTTACCTTTTCCGGTGTTAGAGGGCGCTCCGCGGTGATCTTCGTCCATGGAGATGGAGAGCTTGGGGATTGGTTGATCCTTGATATGGGGTCTCCGCCTGCGCACCAGCTGGGGCGAGACATCGCTCTCTGACACCGATGACTCCGGTGTGGTCATACTCGTGTTCGACCTAGGAGTCCTAGAATAAACATCAAAATACAGGTTACTAAAGCAAAATACAGTCATTCAGATGTCATTTGTTCATTCATTCAATCTGAATCAAAAGTATCTATGACTTTGATAAGATAAGAGATTCATTCAAATAAACCAACACAAATTTTAGATTGAAAAAGAGTCTATTAGCATTAATTGAATAAAATGAGCTAATTCTTATTTCTGATAAGATTTGAATAAAAAGATTTTTACTTTGATCGATGAGTAGATTCATCTTAGCTTTTGCAAGTTAAGAACTAATGCAAATCATACATATTTAGTTCTATTTGCTTCCAGTCCTTCTGGATAATTGATCTAAGTTCATATGAAACAAAACTAGATTTTAGACAAAGAGATTATCAAAAGAAATCAGGCTTTTTTGAGCTGCTGCAGACATGAGAGAATCAACCCTTGTGCAGCTGGTGGCTAATTTGGCCATAATAAAATTATGCAAAAAACCTGAAAAATGACTGAAACCCTGGCACATGGGTTATCATCTGAGAGCACTCAGCGAGAGCTATCCCATGGATACCAACAGGGTTTAGATATTTTTCAAACATCTTTGCTTTCTCGTGCTTTGGATGAAAGTAGCCTCAGCATTGGAAGGGTCAAAACTGCAACATGAAGTGTTGTGGTTTAGATAAATAGAAGAATCAATATGTAGCGAGAGACCAATTACTAGATGTGCTATAGTGAAGGCTTGGCTATGCCAGCTATATCAAATCTGGCCTTATTGTGATCAATGAGGGCTCTCGTATCATTTACATTACAGAGAAACCAGTGCACAAATATGCACACTACACCAATTTTTTGGCTATTCCCCACAGCCAGCCTGTTCAGGTTGACCGGTTGGTTTCACCACCATTTTTTTTTCTCATAGTCTAAGGCTGTGGGCAGCCTGGTTTACTTACACATCAGGTGAGCTGGCTCCCTCATCCTCAGACCTCAGCGTGATGCTCAGATCCTTCTCGTCTGAGATGCTATCCGACTGACTCTGTTTCCTTGACATCGGTTCATTGGAGCTCTCGGAGCCGGCCTCCGAAACACTAGAATCTTTGCGTGTCATCATTCCTTTTTCCGGGATGGATTCCACGCTGTCTCTCTTCTTTGCCAACTCTTTAGCCTTCTGTTCCGCCTTCTTTTCTCTCGCCTGGAAACAGCACACACAAATCATACTTGTTAGTACATGAGTTTAACACTTATGCTGCTAATTTGGCTAATTTGGCCAAAACACAATGACTCAAAAAGGCTGAAAATGACTGAAACCCTGGCATATGGGTACCCATATATGGGTACTCAGCGAGAGCTTTCCAATCAATACCATCATGACAGGATTAAGATGGTTTTTAAAAATGTTTGTGTCCCTGTGCTTTGGATGAAAGCAGGGACTTAGCCAGGACCCATCCTGCCTGTCTTTTGGACAGGTAGTTAACTAAAAACCTCCTGTTAACACAGGCAAAAATTTCTATGAAGATTTTTGAATTTTGACTTTTGGGGGGGTAACAACCAAATATATTCCTAACAAACCACCTTCTAGGACATAGCTGGAGTGTAAATTGCTCTTTTTAACTCACTGGGCTATTAAATGTAGCTGGTATGAGGATTTGAAGTAGATTAGTAGCTAAATCTGGACGGGCAGAAATTTTGAAATTGCTGTTTTGGACAGGTATTTTTGAAATCCTGGCTAAGACCCTGGATGAAATTATCTTTACTATTGGAAGGGTTAAAGAAGTATTCTACTGTAAGCAGGTGAGAAATTAAGAGAATGCCCCTTTTGTTTTCTGTTCTGCCCTCTTTTCATTACTTTATTTCAGACCTTAGTTGTTTTTCAAATAGGCTTTTTCATCCTTCTTCTGAATCAAGTACTGAATGCAAAGAGACAATGGAAAACATACATAATTGTCATTCCTATTGTAATTAGTACTACCAGTAGTACCTCTCTTTTGAATAAAGCAATACATATTTCTGTTAACATGCAACACTTTATGTGTAATTTCTGTAGGGTAAATGAATGAAAAATGGATGAAAAAATTAACCCAAAGTTCTTTCACAGAAAAACACTGTTTTACAGTTACCAGTTTTAATCGTACAAGAGGAATGATAGCATATGGGCCATGCAGTTTGAAAACATGATTTTCTGGCATTCACCAAGAACAGAAGACTTTAAGGTCAAGTTCTATTCAGAACTGCAGAACAAGCCACATCTACGACAACTTGTAGCACTTGTCTACCCCCCTCCCCCCCACCAAAAAAAAAGAAAAGAAAATGTGACAAAATTGTTTCAGTATTGTTTGTTGTGAATATACCTATTGAAAATCAGTATCTCCTTACCTCCCTTTATTTTGAGAGAGAGAGAGAGAGAGAGAGAGAGAGAGAGAGAGAGAGAGAGAGAGAGAGAGAGAGAGAGAGAGAGAGAGAGAGAGAGAGAGAGAGAGAGAGAGAGAGAGAGAGAGGCAGGGAGGGAGGGAGAGAGAGAGAGAGATTCAGCATCAAACCCTCTTACAAAGGTTTAATACTGCATTGTTGTACTTATGTTACACCCTGTTTTCTCTAGGAGAGCATAGTGAAGTTCAAAATAGGAATCTAGAGAACAATATGGGCCTTTTCCATTTGTCTATTGCCAGGTTAATGCAACAATGCAAAATCATTTCATCAAATAACTCTTTCTTCCTCTGATCAGGAGTCCCCTCAATACCCCTCTGTTCCATGATGATCCCAGCCCCAAATAAACTCATGCCATGCAACCTAAATACAATCCACAGAGGGGAGAGACCTCCGCTGGCACATCAGAGATGGGGGCAGGCCCTCAATCATTGCAAGGGGGGGGGGGGATGAAGCCAGGAGACACCCAGAAGAGCTCATAGGAAAATCCAAAAAGTTATAAAACAACATCAATGCATTACAGAAGCAATTAGATGGACCAACAACCAGTCTTGAGGCTGAATTGTTCTGGTTAATATCATTGTCATAAGACAGTTGTCATGTTGAGATTGAGTAAGGCTTGCACATAGCATTCGTCAGAGGGAAAAGTAACCTATACATACCAAGGCCAGGAGACAGGACTAAAATAATGAAAAAAACAGTCAGGGCCTTGCGAGTCAAATCATCCAGCAAATAAATCTCAAGACAAACACTCATGTAGGGCTGCATCATGGACAGCCCCAATGAACCCTAGAACTACAAGCACATACTGTTATTTTTTGTTCTCAGAGTTCATGCCAAATTTATTGTAGTTGTCTTACCCTTTACAAGTACAATACATCCAGAGTTCTATGTTTGATTGCAATCTCAGTGTTCAGGTCAGATCTGTTGCAATCTGCCTTCTCATAATATTTGATATCTTCGAGGTTAGGGCAGGTCTATTGTTTTTTGCCTCCTAAGAGTTTAATGTATATATATATATATTGTTATCAGCATTATCAGGGGTTAGAGTGGACCTGTTGTTATTTGCCTTTTTAGAGTTTATGGCATGTCTACTATTATTCGTCCTTTTAGAGTTCTTTGCAGATCATTTGTTATTTGCCTTTTTAGAGTTTATGGCATGTCTACTATTATTCGTCCTTTTAGAGTTCTTTGCAGATCATTTATTATTTGCCATTTTAGAGTTTATGGCATGTCTACTATTATTCGCCCTATTTAGAGTTCTTTGCAGATTATTTGTTATTTCCCTGTTTAGAGTTCATGGCATGTAAACTGTTTTTGCCTTTTTAGATTTATGGCATATTTACTGCATATTCACCTTTGTATTAAATTAACGCTAAATTATTTGTTATTCACCTTTTTTGACTTCATAGTAGATTGTTTTTTATTTGCCTCTTTAGAGTTCATGGCATATCTAATAAGATTTGCATTTTTAGAGTTCATCTAGATCTTCTATTATTTTCCTTATTTAGCGCTCATTGTAGATCTATTGTTATTTCCATCTTGGATTTCATGTGGGATCGATATATCTATTTGCCCTTTTGGAATAAATAGTTCTAAAGTGATTTTCTGTCATTGGCCTTTCCAGTATTACTTTTATGATAAAAAAAATCAATCCCTGTGTGCCTCAGAGGTTAACGAGTTAATAATACCACTAAAGAGTCAATGCATGTGTTAGATATGAACTTTAAAAGTTAAGCACTGCAATAATTGGCAAAACCAGCAGGAATCCTTTCTCACTTGCAGAAATACCCAGATGATGATATTACTCCCTATATCAGTATTATTAACATAAATAATTGCTCTAACCACATGGACTTTCAGAAATTTTTACTGAGCATTTACTCAACATATTTTCATCCCATTCATGGCTAAAGATATTCTTGACATGTGCTGTTTGCACCCATGATACTTATACAATAACTAAGGCATATATTATACTGTCTCAAAATCTTAAATGAGATTTATACTTTGGGTGCTAATTGACTTTCCTCTTCAAATATTTAGATTACAAAGATAATAAAAAAAAAATAACCAGTACATTTTGAGCACTAAAGGAAAATTTTAAATTTTGGATGATCTCATTTTTGCACCTCGGCATGTGAAAATGGACAGGGTCGCACTGGAACCATTTTAAGGGTAAACGCGAATGAATTATGTTGAGGTAATTCTGCACGGTATTGGTATTCAACAAAAGCTCATGCCAACCGATAAACCACTCAACAAACCCATCAGCAGTTTACCAGTAATTTGAGCATCTTAGGGTCCAAATGCAAGCTATATCCTATGTTGACTTTGCCCAGTAGGTGGCAGCACTTGAGGAGCGCGTCGAAGGGGAGTCGGCTTACCTCTCGTATTCCACGAGATACCTTGCTGTATCTGGGCGAGCATGAGGAGAACCTGGCGAAGAGAGCATCCTCGTCATCGTCCATCTCCGTGTCGTCTCCCGCCAACTCGTGGTTGTAGCGCTCGGACCGCGCTGCACGAAAGAAAACAATAGGGAATTGCACAATTGCATTTTTTTGTGTGTATTTGCTATGATTTTGTACCATATCAGTACTGCCAATAAACATAAAATACAATACTAGGGATTGGGACATTTGAAATTTTCGCAATACGTTACAATGATGTTTCCTTAACGATACAATACCTTAACAATATTTTCAACATTACTTCTTGCCTCCGAGGGACTTAATTTTGTTAAATTTAGCATTGCTAGCTTTGGAAATATCTTTAATAATAGCGAACTCCCTTCCTAAGAGGCTTCAAGGTAAAAATTAATTCAATTTTGTAAATATCGTAAATCTTAAGAGACACAATACGCTAATTAACTTTTTTGATACAATACTTTTTCCCATTTCATATCGGTATATTTGAATAATATTTGACTTAAAGGACACAATTTAATTATAAAGAAAATCCCTTCAAATACTTCCATTTAGTGCTCTATATAACACATTAATGCTCGCAGCGGCCAAAACAGCCTGATTATTTTGGTGAATATTGTAAAGAAAATATTTGAAAGAGAAATGTTAATCTGAAAATTTCCAACAACTCTTCTTCAAATGTTTTGTATATTTATTCTTAATTCCTAAGTTATTGTTAAAAGTATCATAGATCCAGACGACAATTTCTAGCAGATCTTTTAAGCATAAATGGGTTTTGCTCTGTTAGAAGTTTTCAGTGTGACCTCCAGATGGGCTAGAAGAGAAGCTGCAGACTTACTATCAAAGTAACTTGTGTCCTCTTCACTCTCCAGGCTAGGAACAAACTCTGCCTTCTGTCGCAGGAGGCTCTCCCAGTCGATGCCGATGAAGAACTCGTGATCCTTGACCTCGTGCGAGCCGCCCGTCCCCAGGCGGTCCACGGGCTCGTGCTGCAGCAGGTCGCTGATCAGGATCTTAGCATCGTCCGGAGGCGAAAACTCTTCTTCCTCCGGCCACTCAATGTCCTCTGAAATATACACAGAAATAATTCAATATTCTCTGAAATATACACAAAAATACTCAATATCCTCTGAAATATACACAGAAATACTTAATATCCTCTGAAATTTACTGAGTGACAGAAATACTCAACATCATCTGAAATATACACACTAATATTTCAATAGTCTTGGAATAAATACTCATTTATTATCCTTTGAAATATACACACCATCTCAATATCCTTGGAAATACAAACACATGAAATATACACAAAAATACTCATTTATTATCCTCTGAAATGCACTGAGTGACAGAAATACTCAACATCCTCTAAAATATACAGAATTACTCAATATCCTCTAAAATATACAGTAACTACTCAATATCCCTAAAGTATAAACATAAACAATAAAATCTTTGAAAAATATACAATATCCTCTGAGAAACATGGACCACCAGTCTACTGGTCTAACTCTTAATATCTCTATATCTTACCATTGATGACCTGTGAGAAGAGTTCCTCTGGTGTATCTCCAAAGAACGGCACAAGGCCCACAAGGAACTCGTATAGTATGATACCCATGGACCACCAGTCCACTGGCTTCCCATAGCCTTGTCGTAGGATCACCTCAGGGGCAATGTACTCTGGCGTTCCGAATAATTGCTTATCCCGAAACTGTTTACTGTCCTTCTCTATAGCACCTTCATACAAATTGGTTGTCACTGAAAAACAACACACAGGGCTATAAAATGGCATTCATAAACGTTGGTTGTAAATAAAACACAACATATTTAGGGCTTTACTGCACCACATTTTCCTTTATATGTTTTACACACATTTTTTTCCTACATAAAACTGCCAATAAGAGATTGATATCCAAATATCTAAACTAGACTGTATCAATATTCATTTGCTATTATAGTCCGACCAACACAAGGAACCATAAAACAGATTACTCACTAATAATGTAGATCAAGACTTCTACAATAAACAATTTTGTTGTATGGAGCATTTCTAAAGAGACCCAAAAAGTTGGTGAGTATGGACATGATGACAGGTTGGCACAACTTAAAGTTAACTTAAATACACAACCAATGATAAACTATAACACTGCACAGAACACCCTTTCCTCAGCATTAATCAATTCAGATCTGTTTTGCAGTGAGGCATTGATCCCTGATAGTGTATATCTTGAAAGTCTTCTATCTTTATCTTCTTCACTTACAATTCATAAGCCCCATCTTGGACAATCCAAAATCTGTTAGCTTGATATGCCCAAGGGAAGTTATCAATAAGCTGAAATAGAAAGAAACTTTCATAGTACAAGATAGTATAGCTACTATGTAAAGTAATAAAGAAACATTTAAGTTGTCATATTACTTCCATTAAGTGGTTACTCAAATAGTGTTATGGTTACAAGTTGTAATATAACAGACTGTATCAGAATAAAAGTGCACCATTCATAGTTTTTTTTGTGCAGACCAAAAAGAAAAAACAGTAGAAAATAAAAATGATTGTGCATTTCTCAATCTTCGTAGAAAATTTCAGATAGCGATTACAGTATATCAGAAAAAACATGATTATTTCATACAATTATCCATAATTAATGCTGAGAAATCATGCACAGGATTGTTGTCTACAACACTTATTCGCCCAGTTTGTTTTTCATTTTACTTAAAGAACTGTCATGACTTGGTAGCTTACTTGTCTGGTTTGAGATCTCTATGAACTATTCCATAATTATGCAAGTATTCCAACGCCAGCACCGTCTCAGCAAAATACAACCTGAAATAGTCAAATCATTCAATATAAAGATTTCAAGAATTGCATTGAATTGAATTGAATTGAACGAACAAGTAACCTGTATTTTAAGTAGTTGAATGTCAACAACAATCAAATTACTCCAGGTCTTTCCCAAGAATAACTAACTTCCCATATCATGAAAAGCAATCATACTTTGATATTCTGTGAATATATTCATCTAATCAATCATGTCAATAGTTTCCCTTTATCACTTTAAATTGTATTTAAGAATACTTATGACAATAATGATTACATTTAAAGAAGTGGTAGAATGGGTGGCAATTGATGAATCTTCATCAAAAAGAGATTCCAAAACTTATTAGTCAAGCCCATTAATAATGAGTATATAAAGGGCATTTCACAACCTGGACCAACTTCTAATTTCAATATATATTTCTATTAACCATTTGTTTAATTATTTCATTGATTTCAATATATACATATAGATGTGTGTGTTTGTATGATAAATACATTCAATATACAATTTTTTCAAATTTTACTTTCAGCATATATCTTCATATAGCAAGAATGGGTGCTACTAACACCTGTATTCTAACTGTGCAGTACGTACCTTGCCATATCTACAGGTAAGGGTCCCATGTTCTTGAGTAGCGTGGCACAGTCTCCTCCCTCAACATACTCCATTACCATACATAAGTGTTTCTGGAGAAAAGTACAATTCAACTTTCAATGTGTATTTCATATTCAACTAAAGAAAAACTACAGCTCAGTACAATAATCTGGTTTTGAGCTGTAAAAATTAATTTATTCCAAAAATACCTAGGACATATGACATTGAAATATATCTGTATTCTTGAATATCACAATAATATATTTTATGAAGTAAGGTTAATAGCTGTGCAGTAAAAAATGTTTTCATATAAACTTTCCATTATATTTATCAAACAAAAATGACAACATGTGCAGTATCAAAAGGACCCATAGAATTTTACCGTCATAGATGCCAAACTAACATATATCATATAAGAAGACAGAGTTATGCGAATCAAATTCCTTAAGATTATACATATATAATCATCAAGAAATAATAGATGCTCACCTGGTTGCACTGATTCTATTGGTACAAAGATGTCACTGAGTGAAAGGACCTCTGCAGCCCTAGCTACGGGACTGCCGGTCGCTGAGCTAGGAGGCTGGCGTATGGGAGACCCCATAACAGGCCCAGGAATGATGGGAGCAGTAGTTTGTCTGGCTGCCACCAGGGGAGCAGCAATAGCAGCAGCAGGGGGAGCCACTGTAGGTTTAGAAATAGCAGCTTGAGGGGTTGGTGACGCTGTCCGTGTCATCTGATTCATGGGAACTCGGACCTGTGGGCTGAAATAAAGAAAACATAGAAAGTCAAAAACAGACCCATTCACATAGAATAAGTAGTAGCACCACAGATGGCATACTTGGCTCCCGTAGTAATCTATACAGAAAACAACACAAACTGAGATTTTCCAACCTCTGATGATAAGGGAGAAACAACCTATTTCAAATTAATCAACCCATTCTATGAAGAACGTAAAAGCAAAAACTTGCTTCAAAATAAAAATAAAAGTTAAAATGGGCTAAATAATCATTATATTCCATGTCTCCAGAGGTCTATTGAATATATTGTCTATTTCTGAAAAGCCCTCCAAAAAGTAATATATATTATTTTATCTTTTGAAAAACACAACTTGCATCATGCAACTTCATGTGGAACAGGATTTTACATTACTTGAGTCTATTGTTGTCTATTTATAAGCCAAAAATGTTTACTTTTCCCATTTTAACCTGCACACAGACAGCAACGCAAAACCTACATTTGGCACTGTGGGATGGGTTTTAAGGGAATGAGGAATATGATTATATGTAAACATTACGCAGTTAAATGCCTGTAGCAACAAGAAAAGGCCGGACTATTTTGGTGACCTCCCTCTAGAAAAGCATCATTCAGGAAATAATTGAACGATAATAATACAGTGTATGACATTCAACCTTAAAAGATCCAATCAACAGAATCAATTCAGGGAACAATCTTATATCCTGCAATCCTATGAACTATATAAAAGACTAAGATTTTCTATCAGTGTATCGTATCAAATTGTCAATTAAGCAAGAGCTATACTATATATATGCCAAAATGCTTGATTTATCAGTTACCAGCAATTCAAAGCCATTGCAAGGAAAGACCTTTGATCAATAATGGAAGACTCCTGTTTGCATTCCCACAGAGTAGATATATGCAAGCCAAGCAAAAGGAACATATTCTTTTATCAAATGCAATTACAATGATTCCACGAATTTATAAGCCCTGAAGACATGATTAGCTTTATATAAACTGCTGTATTAGAAGAAAGGTTTGCATAGTTACCTTTTCCGGAGTTAGAGGGCGCTCCGCGGTGATCTTCGTCCATGGAGATGGAGAGCTTGGGGATTGGTTGATCCTTGATATGGGGTCTCCGCCTGCGCACCAGCTGGGGCGAGACATCGCTCTCTGACACCGATGACTCCGGTGTGGTCATACTCGTGTTCGACCTAGGAGTCCTAGAATAAACATCAAAATACAGGTTACTAAAGCAAAATAAAGTCATTCAGATGTCATTTGTTCATTCATTCAATCTGAATCAAAAGTATCTATGACTTTGATAAGATAAGAGATTCATTCAAATAAACCAACACAAATTTTAGATTGAAAAAGAGTCTATTAGCATTAATTGAATAAAATGAGCTAATTCTTATTTCTGATAAGATTTGAATAAAAAGATTTTTAGACATGAGAGAATCAACCCTTGTGCAGCTGGTGGCTAATTTGGCTATAATAAAATTATGCAAAAAACCTGAAAAATGACTGAAACCCTGGCACATGGGTTATCATCTGAGAGCACTCAGCGAGAGCTATCCCATGGATACCAACAGGGTTTAGATATTTTTCAAACATCTTTGCTTTCTCGTGCTTTGGATGAAAGTAGCCTCAGCATTGGAAGGGTCAAAACTGCAACATGAAGTATTGTGGTTTAGATAAATAGAAGAATTAATATGTAGCGAGAGACCAATTACTAGATGTGCTATAGTGAAGGCTTGGCTATGCCAGCTATATCAAATCTGGCCTTATTGTGATCAATGAGGGCTCTCGTATCATTTACATTACAGAGAAACTTGTGCACAAATATGCAAACTACACCAATTTTCTGGCTATTCCCCACAGCCAGCCTGTTCAGGTTGACCGGTTGGTTTCACCACCATTTTTTTTCTCATAGTCTAAGGCTGTGGGCAGCCTGGTTTACTTACACATCAGGTGAGCTGGCTCCCTCATCCTCAGACCTCAGCGTGATGCTCAGATCCTTCTCGTCTGAGATGCTATCCGACTGACTCTGTTTCCTTGACATTGGTTCATCGGAGCTCTCGGAGCCGGCCTCCGAAACACTAGAATCTTTGCGTGTCATCATTCCTTTTTCCGGGATGGATTCCACGCTGTCTCTCTTCTTTGCCAACTCTTTAGCCTTCTGTTCCGCCTTCTTTTCTCTCGCCTGGAAACAGCACACACAAATCATACTTGTTAGTACATGAGTTTAACACTTATGCTGCTAATTTGGCTAATTTGGCCAACACACAATGACTCAAAAAGGCTGAAAATGACTGAAACCCTGGCATATGGGTACCCATATATGGGTACTCAGCGAGAGCTTTCCAATCAATACCATCATGACAGGATTAAGATGGTTTTTAAAAATCTTTGTGTCCCTGTGCTTTGGATGAAAGCAGGGACTTAGCCAGGACCCATCCTGCCTGTCTTTTGGACAGGTAGTTAACTAAAAACCTCCTGTTAACACAGGCAAAAATTTCTATGAAGATTTTTGAATTTTGACTTTTGGGGGGGTAACAACCAAATATATTCCTAACAAACCACCTTCTAGGACATAGCTGGAGTGTAAATTGCTCTTTTTAACTCACTGGGCTATTAAATGTAGCTGGTATGAGGATTTGAAGTAGATTAGTAGCTAAATCTGGACGGGCAGAAATTTTGAAATTGCTGTTTTGGACAGGTATTTTTGAAATCCTGGCTAAGACCCTGGATGAAATTATCTTTACTATTGGAAGGGTTAAAGAAGTATTCTACTGTAAGCAGGTGAGAAATTAAGAGAATGCCCCTTTTGTTTTCTGTTCTGCCCTCTTTTCATTACTTTATTTCAGACCTTAGTTGTTTTTCAAATAGGCTTTTTCATCCTTCTTCTGAATCAAGTACTGAATGCAAAGAGACAATGGAAAACATACATAATTGTCATTCCTATTGTAATTAGTACTACCAGTAGTACCTCTCTTTTGAATAAAGCAATACATATTTCTGTTAACATGCAACACTTTATGTGTAATTTCTGTAGGGTAAATGAATGAAAAATGGATGAAAAAATTAACCCAAAGTTCTTTCACAGAAAAACACTGTTTTACAGTTACCAGTTTTAATCGTACAAGAGGAATGATAGCATATGGGCCATGCAGTTTGAAAACATGATTTTCTGGCATTCACCAAGAAAGAAGACTTTAAGGTAAAGTTCTATTCAGAACTGCAGAACAAGCCACATCTACGACAACTTGTAGCACTTGTCTACCACCCTCCCCCCCCCCACCAAAAAAAAAGAAAAGAAAATGTGACAAAATTGTTTCAGTATTTTTTGTTGTGAATATACCTATTGAAAATCAGTATCTCCTTACCTCCCTTTATTTTGAGAGAGAGAGAGAGAGAGAGAGAGAGAGAGAGAGAGAGAGAGAGAGAGAGAGAGAGAGAGAGAGAGAGAGAGAGAGAGAGAGAGAGAGAGAGGGGGAGGGAGGGAGGGAGGGAGGGAGGGAGGGAGGGAGAGAGAGAGAGAGATTCAGCATCAAACCCTCTTACAAAGGTTTAATACTGCATTGTTGTACTTATGTTACACCCTGTTTTCTCTAGGAGAGCATAGTGAAGTTCAAAATAGGAATCTAGAGAACAATATGGGCCTTTTCCATTTGTCTATTGCCAGGTTAATGCAACAATGCAAAATCATTTCATCAAATAACTCTTTCTTCCTCTGATCAGGAGTCCCCTCAATACCCCTCTGTTCCATGATGATCCCAGCCCCAAATAAACTCATGCCATGCAACCTAAATACAATCCACAGAGGGGAGAGACCTCCGCTGGCACATCAGAGATGGGGGCAGGCCCTCAATCATTGCAAGGGGGGGGGGGGATGAAGCCAGGAGACACCCAGAAGAGCTCATAGGAAAATCCAAAAAGTTATAAAACAACATCAATGCATTACAGAAGCAATTAGATGGACCAACAACCAGTCTTGAGGCTGAATTGTTCTGGTTAATATCATTGTCATAAGACAGTTGTCATGTTGAGATTGAGTAAGGCTTGCACATAGCATTCGTCAGAGGGAAAAGTAACCCATACATACCAAGGCCAGGAGACAGGACTAAAATAATGAAAAAAACAGTCAGGGCCTTGTGAGTCAAATCATCCAGCAAAAAAATCTCAAGACAAACACTCATGTAGGGCTGCATCATGGACAGCCCCAATGAACCCTAGAACTACAAGCACATACTGTTATTTTTTGTTCTCAGAGTTCATGCCAAATTTATTGTAGTTGTCTTACCCTTTACAAGTACAATACATCCAGAGTTCTATGTTTGATTGCAATCTCAGTGTTCAGGTCAGATCTGTTGCAATCTGCCTTCTCTACTATTATTCGCCCTATTTAGAGTTCTTTGCAGATTATTTGTTATTTCCCTGTTTAGAGTTCATGGCATGTAAACTGTTTTTGCCTTTTTAGATTTATGGCATATTTACTGCATATTCACCTTTGTATTAAATTAACGCTAAATTATTTGTTATTCACCTTTTTTGACTTCATAGTAGATTGTTTTTTATTTGCCTCTTTAGAGTTCATGGCATATCTAATAAGATTTGCATTTTTAGAGTTCATCTAGATCTTCTATTATTTTCCTTATTAGCGCTCATTGTAGATCTATTGTTATTTCCATCTTGGATTTCATGTGGGATCGATATATCTATTTGCCCTTTTGGAATAAATAGTTCTAAAGTGATTTTCTGTCATTGGCCTTTCCAGTATTACTTTTATGATAAAAAAAATCAATCCCTGTGTGCCTCAGAGGTTAACGAGTTAATAATACCACTAAAGAGTCAATGCATGTGTTAGATATGAACTTTAAAAGTTAAGCACTGCAATAATTGGCAAAACCAGCAGGAATCCTTTCTCACTTGCAGAAATACCCAGATGATGATATTACTCCCTATATCAGTATTATTAACATAAATAATTGCTCTAACCACATGGACTTTCAGAAATTTTTACTGAGCATTTACTGAACATATTTTCATCCCATTCATGGCTAAAGATATTCTTGACATGTGCTGTTTGCACCCATGATACTTATACAATAACTAAGGCATATATTATACTGTCTCAAAATCTTAAATGAGATTTATACTTTGGGTGCTAATTGACTTTCCTCTTCAAATATTTAGATTACAAAGATAATAAAAAAAAAATAACCAGTACATTTTGAGCACTAAAGGAAAATTTTAAATTTTGGATGATCTCATTTTTGCACCTCGGCATGTGAAAATGGACAGGGTCGCACTGGAACCATTTTAAGGGTAAACGCGAATGAATTATGTTGAGGTAATTCAACAAAAGCTCATGCCAACCGATAAACCACTCAACAAACCCATCAGCAGTTTACCAGTAATTTGAGCATCTTAGGGTCCAAATGCAAGCTATATCCTATGTTGACTTTGCCCAGTAGGTGGCAGCACTTGAGGAGCGCGTCGAAGGGGAGTCGGCTTACCTCTCGTATTCCACGAGATACCTTGCTGTATCTGGGCGAGCATGAGGAGAAGCTGGCGAAGAGAGCATCCTCGTCATCGTCCACCTCCGTGTCGTCTCCCGCCAACTCGTGGTTGTAGCGCTCGGACCGCGCTGCACGAAAGAAAACAATAGGGAATTGCACAATTGCATTTTTTTTTTTGTATTTGCTATGATTTTGTACCATATCAGTACTGCCAATAAACATAAAATACAATACTAGGGATTGGGACATTTGAAATTTTCGCAATACGTTACAATGATGTTTCCTTAACGATACAATACCTTAACAATATTTTCAACATTACTTCTTGCCTCCGAGGGACTTAATTTTGTTAAATTTAGCATTGCTAGCTTTGGAAATATCTTTAATAATAGCGAACTCCCTTCCTAAGAGGCTTCAAGGTAAAAATTAATTCAATTTTGTAAATATCGTAAATCTTAAGAGACACAATACGCTAATTAACTTTTTTGATACAATACTTTTTCCCATTTCATATTGGTATATTTGAATAATATTTGACTTAAAGGACACAATTTAATTATAAAGAAAATCCCTTCAAATACTTCCATTTAGTGCTCTATATAACACATTAATGCTCGCAGCGGCCAAAACAGCCTGATTATTTTGGTGAATATTGTAAAGAAAATATTTAATAGAGAAATGTTAATCTGAAAATTTCCAACAACTCTTCTTCAAATGTTTTGTATATCTATTCTTAATTCCTAAGTTATTGTTAAAAGTATCATAGATCCAGACGACAATTTCTAGCAGATCTTTTAAGCATAAATGGGTTTTGCTCTGTTAGAAGTTTTCAGTGTGACCTCCAGATGGGCTAGAAGAGAAGCTGCAGACTTACTATCAAAGTAACTTGTGTCCTCTTCACTCTCCAGGCTAGGAACAAACTCTGCCTTCTGCCGCAGGAGGCTCTCCCAGTCGATGCCGATGAAGAACTCGTGATCCTTGACCTTGTGCGAGCCGCCCGTCCCCAGGCGGTCCACGGGCTCGTGCTGCAGCAGGTCGCTGATCAGGATCTTAGCGTCGTCCGGAGGCGAAAACTCTTCTTCCTCCGGCCACTCAATGTCCTCTGAAATATACACAGAAATAATTCAATATTCTCTGAAATATACACAAAAATACTCAATATCCTCTGAAATATATACAGAAATACTAAATTTCCTCTGAAATGTAAACAGAAATACTTAATATCCTCTGAAATGTACTGAGTGACAGAAATACTCAAATACTCATGACGACATGAATTGATCTCCCTCCGTGACGGACTTGAGTCAGTGCAGCTCTGAAAACAGCTATTTAACCTTTCTTGAAAATACTTCCAAAAAAATGTTTTTTTAAACGCCAGCGCCATATTAAAACAATAAAAGTAATAAGTAAAGTTGCTGCTCGGCCTTTGAGCTTTTTAGAAGAGAGATTCATTTACCTGTTCGCTGGGTCGTTCAGTCAGTCAAAATGGTCGGTTGATTTTGGCGCGAGAAAAAAGCGAAATCACCTGACCAGTTCAGAACGAGATTAGTAGCACTAGCGACCTCTAGCGGATCATACTAGAAACCGGGCACCTCCCTACTATCGTAAACTAGTAGGATATATTTTTACGACATTAACTCTGGGTTAAATATAGCCGGGGCCGACTCTAATACATTTGTACTCATTTTATATATTGACGTTATTGGTATTAGAGTCGGGGATAACCCCTATACCCTACAATGTTATTTTTCAATCTTCCCAAATTTCTCCGTCGGTGTCAAAGTTACCTCATACCTGACTGCACTAGGATGACTAATATGATCTAGCAATGAACTTACATGTATGTATCATATTAATGTCATATACATGTAAGTCTAAATGGTCTGAAATTCAAGAGTATACGGTCTTCGTCTGTTTGACTTTGTCTTCAAATGAACTCGGGAGTCGGACAACGTTGACATCCAGAGTATAACTATAACCATAACTTGCAGCATGGATCGATCTTAATCCCTTTAAAATTGACTTGCCAAGTGACAAAACGGCTACAACATAAATGGTATGTTTACTTAATATTGCTTTATTACTGTTAATGGAATTTTGCTGTTGAATAGTAGTCACACACCCGCATGAATTAACATGAATAAATGAGCGATAATAAGTGATTCTTGCTATTGTAGTATTGACACGGTAATCAATGGCTGTGAGTTAGTTTAACATTGACATTGAATGAATGCGGTATTTAGGCATCAATTAATAAAATCTTATGTTGTTTTCTTACTAAATACGAAATTCTTGACTTAAATTCATAGGAAATATTCAAGTTCAATACTGATTACTGTGCATGACACTTTGGCAGTCATTTTCTACCATTTTACTTGCCCCTGTATTTCTTTTCCTTAGTTTGCAATTTCTGTTCTTCATCTTCCTACTTTTTGTGTTTCATGTTTTTATTTGCATTTAGGAATTTCCTTCTTTTTATTTTTCCCCCTCCCATGTTAATCACTTATATATCCGCTGTTTTTTCCCTCAAACTGCTATTGCCATGTACACATGTATCTATCTGTTAATTTTCCTTTTATTTTTTCTGCCTTCTAGTATTTGTTCCATCCCCCTTTTCTTCTTATCTCACGTTTTTATTTGCATTTAGGAATTTCCTTCTCCCATGTTAATCCCATTTCTATCCTTGGTTTATAAAATTTATTTTCTCTAGAGAGCTCCTATAATGGCACTCCTATATTACCTCACACAACTAAAATTGAAAATTATTCATCTATAGAAATTTTTGCCTGTCCAAAATGAGGTTTGCATTTTATATTTTTCTTTGTCTCCTGTATTTCATTTTGTACCTCCTATATATATTTTGCATCAAGACACCTCTCATGTTCTTTTTATTTCTGTGTGCATCAATTCTTTTCATTTTTTAAAAATTCCCTCTCCCTTAATTTCTGCATTCTATATTCCTTATGCTTTCTCTGTTTTCATCCATTTGAGTATGTTTGATTTGCTTCATCCCACTGATTCTCTGTCACTGTTGTCTCTCACCAATTTATATTTATTTGATTCACATTAATTAATTCTCTTAAATTGATTTGCCGAGGGGCTAATTATTTAATGCCTCCCTGTATGTGATTTTCTGAATTTCATTTTGTGTTCCCTCTGTCACTGTTCTTCTTTGACGACTGATTTATGCCTTCTAAATTACTTTGCTTTATTGCTTTCCTGTATTGTATAAATCTTTTTAGTCCTCGGTCTTTGTGCTACTTCCTTTATTTTTTCTGTACTATTTGATCATTTTCTGTCTCTATCTCCTGTATATTGTATTTATTTCCCCATTGTTTATTTTTCTCTACTCTCTTCACTGGCTGCCCATCAGGAAGATAAAACGAGTTCACGATTCTGCTTTTGACTTTCAAATTCATATAAGGATGTGCCCCTCTATAGCTGAAGGATTTTTACATAACAGGATCTTTTGAATAAGAAATGTAGTTCACAGCAACGTTGTAAAGTCATAAAGGGTAAAGTCTGAAATAACATGGAAATAATATGAAATCTGAAATTTAGAAAACACTTTTTGTCTCTATGTCAAGGTTAAACTAGGTAATTGCTATTAAATCGGTCGGACATCCTAAATGCCTGGCGGGACTATCTGATATTGGGTCCATCTTGCCCTGCCTGACTACCGGGGTTGGCTGGATACTGTTGAGGCCTGCTGAAGATGTGTTAGTGACACTTAACAACACCCTTAACCTGTAATTGAGCACTGGGTCTACTGGGATTCTTTGGTTATTGCCCCCCTCCCCCTATTACTTTTTAATTTTCTTGCCTGCATTCTTTTTTTTCATTCCTTATCTCTCCCACTTTTTTTTACTCTTTTACTTTTTTTTCTTTGTTTAGTTCTTTTGTTTTTTAGCAGCTTTGGAATTTTCCATTTGTTTACTTATTCTGTATTAAATGTTTTTTTCATACTCTTTATTTCTATAATTTTTGGTATTCCCTAACTGTCAGTCTGCCCCTCCTTGATTTATACATTTTCCAGAGTTCAACTTTCCCAGGGGCATTTGCCAGTAGATTTTGCTGTGGGCTCCTATATTTTTCAAACTAGGGGCCCAAAATAGTATGTATGATAACCAGCAATCCTGTTTTTGACCACTAATTTTTGTCAAAAGACCTTTTCGGGCCCCTAGACTGAAATCTAAGTGTCAGACCCTGAAATCTCTTTCCTGTATGTTTTGATTTCTTCCTTTTGTTGCATCCTCTCTGCCCTCTGTCTTTTTCCCCATTTCTCTGTGAGTCTCTATGTTTCCACTTTTTGATTCTCTTTCCCTCTATTCTTAGATTTATTTAATTTCGGCATCCTGCATTATCTCTTTTTGTGTACCAGTTCTCTATATCTCACACACTTGACTGCCTCTCTTGAGGCTTCCCTTTTTACTTTATTTATTTTATCTCCCTATTTTATCTGTGACCTTGGAAACTTATCTTATGTATAGCAAACTGTTTTAGTGTGGAGATGTCTTGGTAGCAGTCATGTCCATTTTATACCATGAAGCAGTATCATATGACAGAATTTAATTATACATTATAGCGCACTGCTATGAAAATACCTAGGCTTGGAAAATACACTATGTACAGTGAGAAGCTGTTTCTGTGGCTTTAAAGTGGTCCTGGTTCAGAGCAGGGAGCCGGGACCAAATCCAGAATGAGGCTCCAGAGCCTGGACCAAATCCAGGCTCAGCAACCACTAGAAAATAAGATTTTTGTGTCATTTTCACAGAGTTGTTTGAATATTTTATCACTCAAACTCGCTATAATAGCCATTAAGACCTGCCACTGAGCATTGGTGCAGATTTATAGCCTCGCCGTGGGTGTTTGTTGCAAAGCTTCGGCCTTGGCGGCCTCAGCTTTTGCAACAAACACCTACGTCTCAGCTATAAATCTGCACCAAGGCTCAGCGGCGGTTCTTAATCCCTATAATACTTATTCTGATTTGATATTGGTTTTTGGTACTGTATCGAGTACCCACACTTATAAACTGGACTGGATGATCTCATGTGAGATCTGCAATTACATATCACAGCAGTGGAACAACTGATATAATCTGCTTGCAGCTTAAATAGGCATACTCTTTTTTTCTTCATTTTCATAATGGACATTATTTTCTGACCTCTCTCTCCAGATTTATTACTGTATTTCAGAATCTTGGGGGGGGGGGGGGGGGGGTGGGGGGGGTGACATACATACTTCAGATGGATTTACACCCATTAATCTATATTTTCTTGGCAACATTCGCAACCTTTTTCCTTGAATATAATCTCTGTAGCGAGGAGCCAGTTATCATACAATCACATGGGAATTGGGAATTTTGTTCCTCACTTTTTCTGCCATAGTGGAGCTATGCCGTGACTAGCCAGTTCTTAGTGGTTGAGGAAACCAGGGTACCTGCCAAAGATCAAAGCATAAACCATGTCATTGGCAACTTTTCGGCAGGAATTTGAACCTGGGTTGTGGTAAGAGACAGCAATAGTGATAGGAACCGGCTCGGATTATTGTGATCGATAATCGGTTGGGTACAACTGATTAATGATCGATCAGAATTGGTTGTGCACACTTTCATCCGAGCAGCACTTATTAGCTATTTCCGCCGCTTTCTGGTACTATTTTTGGCAAAAAACTTCTTTTGTTTATTTCGATCATAAGCGATGCCAAATTCTGGGATCGATTAATCGAAATCAAAACTCTTTTGATCTGATGATCGATTATAATCGATCATTATCACTAGACAACAAGCACAATTACATAAGGCGCAGTGATTACATAGTGTGTTGCCCAGTGCAACTAGCATGTCTACTTTGTAATCAGTGCTGCACTTAGGTCGGGCCACACTATCCAAACTATATAGTGTACCTATTGGCTGCAAGCAGGGTATATTAGTGGATCCCCTGCTATGACCCATACCCCGGGTCAGGTGGTGAGATCTGCTGGTAGCGAGTCCACTTCATGTATTTTAGTCTAATTTATAATATTTGTGTCTCACAGTTCCTGGTGTTGATTGAAAACTAGAAACAATAAAACAACAAGAGTGACGCCAATGGTTCAGTAAAGGTTCTGATGTTTTGAGTGGTTAGGATTTGCTGTTTTGGACGGGCATTTTTGAAATCCTGGCTAAGACCCTGTTTCTCTCTCATATTTTTGTCATGTTCCATAATCTTTATTGGGGGGGGGGGGGGGGGGATACATATAAGAGTTGGCTTATTTATAGTTTCTTGATTATCATCTCTCTTTAACTTCTGCAGGGGGGTGATAATTATCATAGAAATCACAAAGGAATTATAAATTTTGATTATCGCCACTATTTAAGTCATATTGCAGATAAATCGTGACCAGCCAGTTGTTAGTGGTTGAGGAAACTGGAGTACCTAGCGACGACCACCACATAACCCCAAGTCACTGGAAACTTTCTCACATACCCTGACCACAATTAAAATGCAGGCAGTGGAAAGAGACGGCAAGCAGTCTGTGTACAATCACATAAGACCCTGGCAGCGCAATTGACACACAGTGTGTTGCCCAGTGCAACTTATATATCTGAAGTATAATCAATGCTGGACTTGGGTCATTAACAGCTGTACTATCAAAACTACAGTGTCTTTTGGATGTGGGTAGATACGAGGGAGATACAGCGAGGGTTCAATTATCCTGCAGTCTTATAAGAATTTGAAATTTTGATTATCACCACTTTATCTGCCATATAGCAAAGTCATGACTAGCCAGCTGTTAGTGGTTGAGGATATCGGAGTGCCCCATAAAAACCACCACCTAACCCTAAGTCACTGGCAACATTCTCGCATGCTTTGGCAGGTTTTGAACCCGGGTAATGGTGAGAGACAGGGAGCTCAGTGTATAATCACCCCAGTCTGCAGTGGTCACACAGTGTGTTGCCCAGTGCGACTTTAGGAATCAGGACATGTCTGCAGTGTATATTAGTGGATCCCCTGCTATGACCCTATACCCCAGGTCAGGTGGCGAGATCTGTGGTGGGGAGCCAATTTTATATTCGACTACGACTAACTTCTGTTACTTTTTAGAGTATTCGCTGGTCATTTTTTCCTTTGTTCATTTAGATTATCTCTCTGTCAGAGAGTCTCTGATATTAACTAGAGCAATGCTCATGGGATCAAACTGGTTCATTAGGCAATCTATGGTTTTGAGCCTTAACTTCCTGCACATAATTCAACCTGTACTGTGCACGGGGACATGCTAGAAGGTGGGCCTGAACTTTCTTTTTTGATTAATTCATTTTAGTCTACTTTATAATTTATGTCTCACAGTTTCTGATAATGACTGAAAACTAGAAACTAAAAAACAAGAGCGACGCCAATGGTTCAGTAAGGGTTGTAGTGTGTTGAGTGGTTAAGGTAGTTTGATTGTGTTTTTTTATTCTCTGCCTCCGAACTTCCTGCGCATCATTGAATACAACTTAGAATCCAATCCCGTGCTATGCACGGGGGCCTGCTAGCTGTCACAAAGTGTGTTGCACAGTTCAACTAACATGTCTGCACACTCAAACTATTGCATGATTGCGAGCTATGCGAAAGTCGCTCGCTGTAAGGCTAATGCCAGTCTCAAATTCCTTTACAGAAAGAAAATGTTCCTAAATCAGTACTGCAGGAAAACTGTCTGCATGGCAATGATTCAGTCGAGAATAGACTATGCCAGCAATTTCTATTACCATGGTCTAGCAAAATTCTTACAGTCGCCTTCAGGTTGTACAAAACAAAATGATTAGATATGTTTTAAACTACTCAAACAGAACACACTTGATAGCCAATGACTTTAATGAGGTGAAGTGGATGAGCATTGAAAACAGAATAAAATATCTGGCCGCAAGCCATGTATTTTAACTGCATTGATGAACAGGCTCCAGAGTACCTTCCAGAGTAAGTTTTTGAAAGAGTAAATGAATCCCACCACTATAACACCAGACACAGTGTTAATGCTCTGATTTTACCAAAGGTTGGTTCATATGGTATAAAGTCCTTCCACTACAAAGGTGCCAAAATCTGGAACTCTTTGCCAGACGAGATCCAGACCACGTTCAGTAAATCTCTTTTTAAAGTGAAATGCAAAAAATATTTTATGTCAGTCCTCTCCGAGTCATAAGAAGGTAATTCATCAATTCTAGTCCGAAAATTTGTATTATACTATATGAAATTGTTGTTATAGCAATCTTGAGCAGTGGAGTTGATCATTACATGTGATGCCATTCGACTCTGGGCAGACTGGGACAACTATGGAAATAAGTTTCTAACTTTTAGTGTTTATATCCTGTGTCTGGTTAGAATTATATTGCATAGCAGTTAATGACTCTCCATCTAGTCACTGTTATATATGTTTTTTTGTGTGCCAAATGCTATGTAATACACATCTTGCTAGACCGAATAAAATCAAAACAAATCAAATCATAAAAGGCTGTTGAAGAAATCCTATATTTTGCGAGCAATTAAAATATTGCTTATCTTATGATTAATTGATTAGTCTAGTCACTTACCCCACAACCTACTAGGCTTGATAGACTAGATTGAACATCTACTACGTCATTCACTGCAACTAGAATACTATCAGGTTAACAAGAATTAATATGACCGAATTCTATACATTTACAGGATACCATAAATAAGGAAGCAGAACATTTACCAAAACCAGTAAATTTATTACAACAAAAGCAGATACACTAAGATGATTACATATCCTGTCTGGATACACATAATGTAAAATATCAACATAACATATAAAACACACCACCATAACTGCAGCAGGTAGACAGTACATGTATATAGGAGAAGCTAGCCCTTCATCTTCTAATCAAGCAGAAGCGTCTTTCTGTTATTAAGTTATTGCCGAAGCCAGCTGTTTTGTGCTCGTTTTTTAGACAGGAGGGGGAGGGGTTATTCATTCACATGAAATATCTAGACTGCAATCAGGTCTAACAATCTTTAGAAAACAATGACTGTTGATGTTTTTGCCAAGAATTTTATTTTTAAATGGCTATTAATATCTGCATGAAAATGCAGTTCCAATGGCTGGAGTACTGTGAACATATCTATTGTGCAATGGGTTTGAAGTGGCAACATTTCAAATGATTTTACTTCTAGTTCAACTAATAAGAGGCCCCATCCCCCCTCCACTTTCTTATTCCATTCCAACAATCACTAGATTCAGCATACAGCATTTAAGGAATGGCTCAATAATTTCTTTAGATATTCAAATATAAAAAAAGTAATAATATAAAGTTGGGTGATTCATTCTGTAAGTTTCTACAAGTCAAGCTAGCAGAGACCGAAGCTTAAATACCCTGGTTGGGAGTTAACAAAAATAAAATGATTATTTTGGATCTGTCTTGACTAGGTCGTTTATATATCAACTATATAAGTATAAAGGATTCCATCCTTAGGCTTCTTTGTTCTACAGCTTAAGATACATTCCCCTCCCTTAAAGCAAGTTTGATTTGCAGAATTAAGTCAGACCAGTATTACATATGTAAACAATAAATCCAAAAATAAAGCTTGTATACCGCTACTCAAAGTACTAAATATTAGATAGCTGAATCCATTTGTCAGCCAAATAAAAACTGCAATACATAAGAATACCAGCAGCAAATGCTGCAGCTTTCTTTCCAGGTTTAATCAAACGCCAGAGAAATCACATACTTCTGTATTTGTCATCAACCAAATTGATAAGTAATGGAGATTATATGTGATGATTTTATCATGGTCAAACATGCAGAACAGTTACAAAAACGATGGCCTTTAGAAATTATGACCTGCTCTTATAAACTTTCATTATCAAGCTGGTGAGCTTTGAGTGCATGCACAAAATTTGGAAGCTCTAATATTTCTTTACAAAACCACTTATGTTACTGTTTCATGGCGCTTAAAGAGACTCAGTCCTATAGACAACGAATGAGACCAGCTCCAAAAGATAGTTTACTTAACCCGTTCATGCCTAGAAATTTTGAAAATAATTTAAGAGATGAGTATACATTCACAAAATATTGAAGAAAAACTAGTTGATTGGTTCATAACATCATTTCTCTATCCAAATATCTTCTGAAAAATGCACTGGTGGAAATATCACCAATATAACCAGAATGTCGTCTGGGCGTTACCGCCATGAATAGGTTAACACATCAGGACAGGAGAAGAGCCATTGCAATATTTAACCAACATTCATCCTTGCTGTAAGAGGATCATATTATGACAGGTAAAAAGTCACCCCTGCTAGTTATAGGTTAAACAGCCATTGCATACACTTAAGTTCTCTTAACGTGTACAAAACGCACAAACACATATCTAAAACGTACATGTGTCCCTGTTTGGGTGGAGAAGGAGAGGACATCCTCTATGACAGATTGAGTAAAAGATTATTTATTCAAAATTTACTTGTATAAATTAATTGGTTTCTCAAACAATTGCTTGCATACAGATTTCTGTATTTCATAGCACCCTTCAAGACTGAATGTGCCACTTGCAGCTTGGCTAACCCACTTCACTGGTTAATCAGAGTGCTAAAATGGGCCATAACTTTACTAATAAGCATCTCAAATTCATATCAAAATACCCCCAAAATAAGGAGTTCATACAAATGTTCATTACATATATGTCTAACGTTTAACCCTTATGCTGATGATGGCTAATTTCGCCAATGCAAAATGATGCAAAACACCTGAAAAATGACTGAAACCCTGGCACATGGGTACTCATCTGAGAGCACTCACCGAGAGCTGTTGAATGAATACCAACATGACAGCGTTTAGACGTTTTTCAAAAATCTTTGATGGTGAAAGTAGCCTTAGCATTTGAAGGGTGAAATGACAAATAACAAATAGAGCCTAAGTTCACAGGCCACAAAATAGGAGAGATTTGGAGGGTACATGAAACTAAAATCCTTTCTCATGCATATGGCGTGAATGGATGTAGGTAAATTTCCCATTCATATTATTCGATAGCCCTTTATTTTACTCTGAAAGATGCAGGGCCTGCCCTGATGGCTGTGTGGTCTAAGGCGTGGCCACTGCCTGGGTTCGAGAAAGTTGCCAGTGACTGGTGGTTAGGTGGTGGATTTCACCGGGTACTTTCCACCACCAATTACAACAGGCTAGTCACAAATTAGCCACAATATGGCAGAAAAAGTGACGAAAATCGAAATTCCGAATTCCAGAAAGATGCAAGCAGCACATTCACCCCAGCGTCTCTTTGGCTGACAATCGATTACATTCCAAGATTCTAAGCTGACTATGCCATGGGTCTGACTCTACAGCGACTGGTCAAGATCACATGGCCATGAAGAGGGTGACTGGACAGTGGTCACTGCCCATCACATCCTTCCTGATGACACTCTCACAGATCTTATCCTTCAGCTTCTCTGATACCAGGTGGTAGTCCAGCCTCCTGAAAGACACAAAAAATGCATTAAAATATGTACAAACAAATAAAGGCATGAATGACAATAAGATATTTTGAGTATGTTTTTTTCAGTGAAACTTGATCCTGGTCCATAGTATGCACGGGATTATAGTCTTAGACAGAGAGGCACCTCATTTGGTCACACAAACCCTCAAAAATCACCCCTCAGGATACCCATTGTTTTATGAATACTTTATTAAAATGTCAATTTCAAGCAGATGATTGAAATTTTTCCATTTCAATATAATTCCCAGGACATTGTATAAGGATAGTATGTCTTATTTTGATAATCATTACATGTTTATGGTTGTAATCAGCAGACATGGGGTAATAAGTAATAGGTAATAGAAAAGTAATAGGTAATAGCCTGATTTTCAAAGTAGTAGCCTGTAATAAGTAATAGATGGTCAAAATCATGGTCTTAGCCAGCAGGGCATCTGGGTGACTTTTTGGACACCCACACCCTTAAAAAGCAACCCTCAGGACACCCAAAATCTTTTGTGAAGAATTTCTTAAAATGTCAATCTGAAGCAAATAATTGAATCTCTTCATCTCCATATAATTCCCATGACATTGTATGAGGATATCATCCCTTATTTTGATAAATTATAACATGTTTATGGTTGTTATCTGAGTATGTTGTGGTCACCCTTAAAAATTTGGATGCCCAAATATTTTACAATTGCCAATTTTAGGCACCCAGTTTCTAGATCCTGGCTAAGACCCTGGTCAAAATCTTCAAGTAATAAGTAATTGTAATAGACTGACCCCAAAAGTAATAAGTAATTTTCTATTACCTTTCTATTACCTTTCTATTCCTATTTATGATCAAAAAATCAAACGTACAGTAAACAAGTCACTTTTCCATATGACTCCATAATTCTATCCATACAGATACAGGATTGTCACTTCTTGTCTCAAATAGCTTGAATTTGAAGTGAATGATTGATTTCAGTAACACGCAGTGATAAAAACTAACACTAGCCCACTAGCCAATGCGAGTTTCTTTCAAATTGGGCGAGTTAGAGTCGAAATATGCTCGCCCATTGGGCGAGTGAACAATTCCCCACCCCTCAATATAAAAATTCCCACCCCAAACCCTTTGTTTTGAAAAATAAAAAGGAAAAACTAAGAACAAATGCACACATGCCGTCGTCTTGTTTACATCCCTGCCATTTGCAACAGGCTTCGCATGACCTGGACAAGTAAGTCCAAAAATTCATTAGCCCAGTGGGCTAGTAGTAGTAAAAATTAGTCTTTATGACTGAACAAGTCTGTGAAAAGGTTTAGTAAATCATCTGAAAGGTAGTAGAATATATTCACTGCATCTCCTAAAGGGTAAGGTTGTCTTACTGCCAAGGTCTAGGTACTTCAATCTAGGTCAGAGGCCAAAGGAAGTTGATTTGATTGCAATTTAATAAAGATAAGAATAGCAGCCATTAGGTGTACAATGGAACTGAGTGCAAAGTGCTGTAGAATCCCCAATGAGAACTAGAAGGCTCTGAGATACGCTGCCCATCCTTATTCTCAATTCCTCTCATATATAGGATAGGTATGGATGCCTTGCCTACAGGGTTTAAGACAGCAAGGTGTCAGGAAGTCATGTGCCACAGTGGACACCCTAACCCTCAAAAATCACCCCTCAAGACATCCCAAAAATGTATGAGTTACTTCTCAGAATGCTTCTCCTTGAGGCTTTAAAGGCTACCTGCAAGCTCTGTTTAATAACTTTCATATTCACCTTTTAAAGAATATTATCAAACCGCATTAGGCACATTTCAGCAGTAGTGCTCTAATCATGGTGACTTTGTTATGATGTACAAACAACTTGCTCAACATACATTCCACATGATTCCAGCTTATTTCTGACTATATGTATGCGACAAATAGTTATTATGAGATATGAATAATTATATGTGGATTTCCAGTTGGAACTGGTAGACTTCAAGACTTAGGGGTATCATCATTTCCATGAATGATCTAGGTCGATGAAACCCCAGGTGATTAAAATTGCAATTATAACTTCCTGTAGCCACAGACACTGTCAATCCTCACCTGCACATGCATGTACATGAAGATTTTTGAGCATACTCTGAACTCAAGGAGACCAAATGTTATGCTCATTTGAAAGGCTTTTTGGATGGGTGAGCGAGTTGTTTATCAGATTATACTGTATAAAGTATTGTGGGTTTGGTATTTTTCAATATCTCTTTTACTTTAAACACCTCTGTATGCTTTAGGTTTTCAAGAGGCCTGCCTCAAGCTACACACTCTCTTACTGTCAAATGTATAGCAGACCTCCTTAGGTGGAACATTTTCTAATCATTTTGTGAATGCGAGGTGATCAAACACCAGGGTTCTTCTGCACATTTGTTCTAAACTGAATTACTGAGGGATTTGTGCATCTCTCTATAGTCTCTTTGCTCCAGGACTTAAATACTTGAACACCCCTGTTTGCCTTCATTAATCAGTACCTTTGATTTTAGATGAACCCTTTATTAGATGAACTCCTGCGTAAAGTAAACATATTTTCTTGTCCGCAAGGTATTAAAACCAAGCAGTGTCCACCTTGTGTATGGTAGACCAAATATTTATCATTACTGGGGTCAGTAATCTTTGTGGCATTATAAAAACAGGTCCCCTTTTCCAGGTAGGGAACCCCTTTCTATTTTTGATATGTGTTTATCTACATTAAACACATTAAGAAGTATGAAACAGCTGTTTTAAAACATACTCAGACTGAATAAAAGATAACTTACGACATTTTGACATAGGGCCAATACAAAGTAATTGTAATTGTAACATATTACTTTCAAAAGTAATTGACCCCATGCCTGGTAATCAGAGTAATTGTGGTCTCCCTTGAAAAATAGGACGCCCCAGAATTTTTACAAATGCCAAATTTGGGCACCCGGTTTCTTAATCCTGGCTAAAGCCCCTTTCACACCAACTGGCGACGTCTGGCGATGCACTGGCGACCAACAATTTTGGACACATCGCCAATGCATCGCCAGACGTCGCCAGACAACGTCAGTACATTGCCATCACATCGCCAGCGCTCGTCAGCCGTCGTCAACGCTTCGTCAAGCTTGGCGATTTTTTTGGAATGTTCAAAAAAATCGCCAAGCCTCGCCAACGGTCGCCAGTGAATATAGCGTCGTCAAGTGGTTGTCAGCGCTTCGCCAACCATCGCCAAGCTATTCCAGCAGCTCGCCAATGCGTCGTTAACAGATCGTCAGTGTTTTTGGACCTCCAAAGGTGAATCTCAATAGATATTTTAATAGGAAATATTGAGATAATATTAAAATTGTCAAAATTATACTTGAAGATTTGATAAATGGACCCTCTCTCTCTCCATGCATGGCATACAAAAGAAATTGAAAGAAGAAAGAAGAAAAATCAAATATCAGCATATAATACTAGTTATGTGGATTTAAATAGATCTACATACCCCACTACTTTAGATGCTGCTATTTTACTTTGCATTTACATCTAATGCAGCATGGAGGAGAGAAAAGAAATGATATAAAATAAGATAAATTCCCCACCTATCTACCCTACTTTTTCTAGCATATAATAGAAGACAAACATATTTTTGTTCAGGCCTCATCAGCCGTTGGAGGTCCATTTACAAGAGTAAATGAAGAATGCCATTGGTGCCATCTTTGATAAAAGGGGAGGGACACTAGAGATTTAACATACTTTGATAATAGCCTATCTCTATGATGAAATAGAGTTAGAAGATTATTGCTTTTCTGTGAAAGTTGTTCTTCAAGGTATATTTTCTTGAATGATGAAAGAGAGGGTGCCATTTTCATATCTAATAATTAGGAATTCACATTACTATGCCTTCATAAGTGTATGAGTGTTTAAATTGCTGGACTATGACTAAAGAATCATCTGAATGGCATACCTGTCAACATTCAACCATCCACAATCAGGAGATTTCACGCGGTTCACTATTAGGGCCTATTTTGTGGGATTTTGTTTAATACCAATCCTGGCAACCGAAGTCAGGTTATAAGTTTAGCTTAGGAATGGGTTATTATATTTCACAGGAGTTTGCAAGTTGATAACCATACACATATATTAATGAAGTAACTTTTATTTCATAAAGGTGATATATTCACAGTTATGAAAAACACACAGAGAAAATATCATAAAAAGATTATGTATACTTTCAAGATCAAATACTTCCATTTTCAACATATTATTATCAGGGGGTGAATATTCTACAAAGATGGCACTTGGGTGAGTGCAATATCAATTATTATGATAGAGGGACAAGTTTTGCTCTCCTTGTATACCTCTTTAATCACGTGACAGCTCGGTCGCCACAACGTCTTCAACACATCGCCATGTTGCCAATATGTCTTCACCAATTCGCCAAGAAGACGCCAGTGGTCGTCATGATGTTCCCAGTGGTCGTCAGTGCATCGTCAGGAAGTTGTCAGCGATCGCCAGCGGTCGTGACCGAGTTGTCAGCAGATCGTCATATGTACGTTTATGTGTTGCCACTGGGGCGTCAATAGGTCGTCAATACGTCGTCAAGCAAATCATTTGGCGATGTACTGGCGATGCACTGGCGATTTTTGATGAATTAGCAGTCGTGAAGACGGCGCCAGTGCATCGCCAGACGTCGCCAGTTGGTGTGAAAGGGGCTTAAGATTGGGACCATCTCTCCTCCCAAAGACCCTGGCCTATCTCGTAGACACTGAGACAGGATATTGCCACTACTGTTAACATTAAATCATCATCAATGTCAGACAGATTAACAAACCATAACCTGATTCTACATTGAACTTTGAATGAATATAAACCATCCTAAATACAAAGCTATGAAAAATGTTGTGTATACTTATCACATATCAAATATTGTTCAAGTGCACAAGGTTAACTAAGTCAATCAATGATGCATATATATGTTCTAATTCCTTACTTCAAATTAACTATATACATAATAAGGATCAAAATAAGGATTTAGAGCGAATGTAATGGGTAATAGGTAGGACTGGTTTCGAGACGTACAGATCAAGTGTGACTCGAATCTAGTACCCTTGATCGAATCGGCAACGGCATGTCAATACCACTCGATCCTAAGATGAGTATTTCTAAATAGTACTTCACACTCCCATAAAACACTCATGGGAATATAAAACTCCCATTAAAGACTGGTAGCGACTGGCATGCCATGCGGCAAACAGGAAGCTATTGTTGTCCCAAGCACGCGGGGAGGGACCCACTCTGGGAGACCGATTAGCACCATGGGAGGCACCCACTCTGGGAGACCGATTAGCACTATGGGAGTGCCGGCATTCATTGACTTATCATTGCATAGTCACTCTTACTTCTGAACATTTCCCCCAAATATGAAAATGCCCATGCCTTGAAAAAGGATTTACATCCATGTAGACTAAAATGTATCAGATATACATTTTTCTATACATTAACCTAACCATGTAGTTTACTGTATTAACTTCATGAAACAAAGTTTATTATTATTATTATTATTATTTTTATTATTATTATTATATTATTATTATTATTATTATTGTTGTTATCATTAGTTTGAATATTTTAATACCCATATGCCCTGTAATACCTGACAAAAAAATTCAAATGTACATATGAATATATATAATATGAATAATAGCATATCTTAATTAGGAATTAATTGAAAATTAAATTTAATTAAAAAATTAAAGTGGCAACTTCTATCTTATCATTCAAGTGAGAATGCCTTGAGGAAAATACATATCTGTAGTATAAGACCCATAATGAAACTCACATTATTGTAGTAGATGTAAATAATGTATGATGATGATGTATAGATGTAAATAAATCCCAGCAACTTCCAAAATGACGCTAAGGCTCGGAATTGGGATCGGTATCATAATAATAGTGATGCCAATCTAGAGCCTAAAACTACCAAGTCAATACCAGTCCTAGTAATAGGATACCATATTTAACCCGTTCATACCTGGAGATCTACTTGACTAGTAGCAGTTTTGGCTGATACGGGTATGAATGGGTTAAGCACTTTCATACAAATGGTCTTCCTTTAAACATAAACCCAAGATAGACTCTTTTCATTACCATAGTTTTGACCCTTCCAATGCTAAGGCTACGTTCGTCCAAACTACACGGATGCAAATATTTTTGATAACCATCTTAAACCTATCATGTTGGTATTCATTACATAGCTCTCCCTGAGTACCCTCAGATGAGTTCCTATGTGCCAGGGTTACAGCCATTTTTCAGCTTTTTGCATCATTTTACAATGACAAAATTAGCCACCAGCAGGATAAGGGTTAAGAATCACTATTTTCTCTCAAATACATAAATCATCTCTCACCATCCAGCATTCTTAGCCCTGGCGTTCATCATGTAGGTCCAGTAACTGTAGCACCCGGTGTCATCGGGATGGAAATGCCTGAAGGTATCGATGAAGCCTGAATCCAGGAGCTCGGTGAAGCACGCTCTCTCTGCGTCAGTGAAGCCAGGGGTCTTATTCCGATTGCTCTTTGGGTTGGACAGATCTACGAAAATAAAATTGAACATCAATAATATTAGATTATGATCAACTGTAAAGTGTATAACTGGTATTTTTATACAGGCATTTCATTTCATATATATCAGTCAGAGAATCTACTTAAATTGGAATGAGTCATTTCCTTGACATTTGGCACTTGTACTTTAAGCTTATAACTTAATATACCCTTCTTCTGGAATCGATGATTTTAAATCATTCCTCATCTACACATTTAATCTCAGGAAAATAAAATAATCTAATAAACTATAATAACTTTAAGGAGTCTTTTATGCAAGATAGAGTTAAATATTCATAACCAGGGTCTTAGCCAGGATTTAGAAACTGGGTGCCCAAAATTGGCAATTATAAAATTTTAGGGCGTCCAAATTTTTAAGGGGGACCACAATATACTCTGATTTAAACCATAAACATGTATAGATTTATGAAAATAATGCATGATATCCTTATACCATGTCATGGGGATTATATGGAGATGAAAAGATTTAATTGTATGCTTGAGGTTGACATTTTCAGAAATTCCTCTCAAAAAAATTGGGTGTCCTGACTCCTGAGGGTTGCTTTTTAAGGATTTGGGTGTCCAAAAAGACATCCAGATGCCCTGCTGGCTAAGACCATGTTCATAACAAAATTTAGTTACCTATCTCCTTGTGTGCAACATTCAGATCTCCACAGAGTATAACTGGTTTCTTCTCATCCAGTTTCTTGATGTATTCCCTGAAATCCACATCCCACTCTTTGGTCCTGTAGTCCAGACGGGGCAGTCCACGGCCAGCATTGGGAACATCTGGAGAAGAAAAGGAGAGAGATTGAGGTACTCCCATTTCCTAGTTGACAAATATCCTCTCATTTAATCGAGTTTGCAAATGAACCCGCCATGTAGGAATGAACAATGTATGTAAACTGTTTGTTAGATCCCACCAGTCATGTACGCCAAAAAATCATAGTTCAAAAAACACAAGGTGACACAATGATAATTTTCAAATTGACTTGGGAATAAAGCATACACATTCAGAAAATAATCTAAGGAGGGTTGTGAGATGATCAGTGATAGAAATTCCACCACTAATTACTTCAAAATGCTCCACCAAGCAGTAATCAATAACAGCAAGGGAATGGAGGGGTTTATGAATATGCAGTTTATCCAACAAGAGTTTGACACTGAGGTGTTTCTAAATGACACAATGTAATATGCTTCCTTTAAAAGAAACAAATCTCGAAGAAATCTATGCAATAAGTTTACATTGAAGCACTCACAAGCAGTAACCATGTAGAATATCGCATACTCTGCTGTGATGTGAATCATGTGATGACAATTGAGTATGCTTTTTTAATAGAAAAAAGAAAATTTGGAGAAATTTGTGCAAAAAGTATACTTTATATACTTAATAAAATACTAGAATCTCTCATACTCTGCTGTGATGTGATGACAATCAAATATGCTTTCTTAAAAAGAAAGAAATTTCGAAGAGATTTCTGCAATAAGTTTACTTTAAAACACTTACATGCAGTAACTACGTAGAATTTCTCATACTCTGCAGTGATGACACGCCCCTCTTTGTCATGTTTTTCCACATCTGGAAAACAAAATATAACAATGATAAGAACAATAAACAATAGACACCTGTGCACATGCCTGCATGGAGTGGAATTAATCACTGAATATGCATTGAGTACTCATATTACCATTCATAAATCGCACCTGAACTTAATAGGCTTTAGATGTACCAACTCCTAGGGTTTTATCTTGGCAAGAAGCCAACTTTTAATCAGAACCTTCATGGTCCATTCCTATGAGGCATTTTTTTGGCTTCTACGTCAACTGTAATGTGAAGAAGTTGTATTATCCTTAATGAATACTGACATTCTAGGAAATGATGAATGATGTCTACAGCTATTCTCAACTCAATCTCCACAAGAATTAGACAGAGACAGATGGGGGCTTTACATTGTAAAGAATAGAAATATAACCCAGCATTGACAAATTTCTGCTCATTTAATCAAACTTTTCATTTTGAGTTTGCAAATGAACCCGCCATGTAGGAATGAACACCTGCATTCTCTTTATTTGATCCCACTGGCCATGTATGCCAAGAAATCAATATAGTTCTTCTTTCTCAATGGTCCACTGGAAAAACACTAATCAGTGTCTATTTTTAAATATACAAAGTAATACCTATATGGTGGTTGACGTCAGAGGGAACATGCACTTCCAGATAACTTCAGTTCTGTAAAAACTCTTTAAGAATTTCAGATTTACTTCATAAACTTGTATATATACAAAATTTCTTGTTCAAAATATCCCTAATATCTTTAAACATCATTTTTATGTTTTTTCTCCAAAATGCTCCTAGATTGAATAATGATAGCGAGCGAAGCTCGAAAGGCCGTAGGCCTTTCGCGAAGCCTCGCAATCCGTCAATTGAGCGTGTGTGTATATGAGTGTATATGACGTCACTATCACTATAAGAAATACATACACGGACCCAGAAAGTTGTCACCGTCCCACGTGCGGGACAACAATATCACTCAACGTGCGGACAACTTCCGTTCTGGAGGATTTCTTTAGTAGGTTAAGTAACGACCGATTTCATTGGTCGACAATGACGTAATGTGCAGTACAACAATACCAAACACTTACATTTCATCCCATTGGATGAAATGCATGAATGCACGTGCGTGAATGAAAGTGGCCGCTTCTACATGTATATCCACGTTAAAACTTAATTTCTCGCCCGTCCGTGGCTCAATTCGAATGCAGTTTAGAACCGCCTGAATTCATTCTACTGACCATTGCGGTTTAGATCGATAGAACCGCCAGAATTCATTGTACTGGCCACTGAATTCTCGTCAAACTCAGTTGCGAAATATGAATGCAATTCAATTATAATGCAGTTTAGAACCGCCTGAATTCATTCTACTGACCATTGCGGTTTAGATCGATAGAACCGCCAGAATTCATTGTACTGGCCATTGAATTCTCATCAAAATCAGTTGCGAAATATGAATGAAAGTGGCCGCTTCTACATGTATATCCACGTTAAAACTGAATTTCTCGCCCGTCCGTGGCTCAATTCTCGGCTCGCTTCCTGGTCATACCACGCCGTGGCCGCTACTATATCCAAGTTAAAACTGAATTTCTCGCCTGTCCGTAAGTCAATTTTAATGCGGTTTAGATCGATAGAGCCGCCAGAATTCATTCTACTGGCCATCGAATTCTCGTCAAAATCAGTTGCGAAATATAAATTTTAAGACAGTTTAAAATCGTAATGTTTTGTATGCCATTAATTTACGGTCAATCAATGCTGTGTTTTGGTCAGAAGTAAAACAAAATGATCATCCAAAGCTTCGCTCGCTTCCTGGCCATGCCAGCGTCATATTAGTTGTTAGTTATAAAAAAACTTTTCTCACTTATTCCGTAGGTGACCTCTAAAGGTTCCTTCTTGCTGTAGAGGCCCACGCCGGAGTAGCCCTCCTTGTCGCCGGAGAGCCAGTAGCACTCGTAGCCGTCAACCTCCACAGTGCTGGGGATCTTAGACTTCTCACACTTGGTCTCCTGGACACAGAACACATCTGGGCTCTCATGAGTGATATACGACGTACAGTTTTTCTGAAATAAGAAAAATATTTAAAAATTGGTATAATCGTATGATACTAAGTTAGTCAGCATTAGCAGGGTCTTAGCCTGGATTTTTAAAATGCTTGTCCAGATTTAGCTAAGTCAATTACGGGGCATTCCACAGTATTTTGGTCCTGACTACTCATTTTGTCATCCTTTGAAACTAAAGTTCATTTTACATGCATCTGAAGGAGAACTTTCCAAAGTTTTCAGAACTGGTTTTGGTTTTTCCCTATGATGGCCCAAACTTAAGTTATTGACTTTGAAAGTGGAATTTGTAGGGAAAATTGTGTCTATCACGGGACATCACATATTGCTCATTTTCTTAAAGTTCCAAATTTGTTGTTTAAATATCAAAGTGGAAATGAGCCCTAATCGCTCATTTTTACATAGCCCATATTAAAGTTTTTGACATTTTTGAAAGAAAATGTGCAGTTTAGCATGATTTCTTTTGCTGCTGTCCCGTGATGGACAGTCAGACATCTAAAAGTTTTATTATCTCTTATATGCACAAACATAGAATGCTGCCTTTACATATTCTCCTCCTATCAGGGGTCCAGTTACACACTAGCCCGATAGCCCGAGGCTACAGAATATTGTTTCGGGCTATAAGAATATTTGCTTTTGTAGCCCGGCTGGCTATAAGAAAAGATTGACATTTTTAGGGAATAACAATACTATTAGCAGTGTGTGTGTGTGTATATATATATTTATTTAGGATAACCGAGGCAGCTCGTTTTTGTTTTTTAATGGGACTATAAAATTTTCTATCGGGCTATGTAGTTTTGGGAACCTATAGCCCGGCGGTCTTCCTCAGTTTCTTGTCGTAGCCTGACCCCTGCCTATGAGTTAAAATGAATAGTGCGATGCAGTTTTCCTATAGAAAATCTCTCAGAATCAAGAATGAATGACAATTAAAATCTGTCCCGTGATGGACACTGAATGTATATCACGGGACATACCTGACATAACACTCAATTTTTCTTTGTAACTACAGAATATTTTACCATCTAAAATATATCATGTAGAAGCTAAGTATTTTTGCAATGGATTACACTAAGCATGAATACCATAGTGCATGTATTTGAGGAGAATTTTGCAAGAGAAAAATGTTTTGAAAAATCCACTTCCATTTTGTACCCTGTGATAGACAGCTGTATTTGCTTAATTGTCTCCTTCAATCATGAAGGAATTTTTCAAACAAAGACTTCAAATGATACACCTTAATGCCAGTTTGTATTATATAGCAAAACTGTCTAAAGCATTGAAGTGGTTAAAGATTAAATTGCCTTTGAGTTGTCAAATTTGTCCCGTGATAGACAGACATAATTTCATAAAAAGCTGTTTTACTGCTGACATAATAGTTTTAAGTTGTTCTAAGTTATTCTAAATTATCACGCAAATGCTTATAAGTACAATGGTATTGTGCATGTAGTGATAGCCTTTTTAGAAAAATATATACTTTAGAAATTAAAATTATTTTCATTATACGCCAATGAAATGCCTCACAAACACTATAAATTAGAATTAAAATGAAATTGTAAATGCATCATCACTTAGAAATACATATCTTCTACTTGTACACAAGGTTCTAGAAGGTTAGGAGTGCTGACACTCTTATCAGATACCCTAAAACTGTTGTGGAATTTTTGTCCCGTGATAGACTCTCCCGCGATAGACAGACCTTGTTTCATAAAAGCTCAATTTTCTTTAACTACAGAAAATTTCAACATCTAAAGTTTATCATGTAGAAGCTAAGTATTTTTGCAATGGATTATACTAAGAATGAATGCCATAGTGCGTTTATTTGAGGAGAATTTTGCAAGAGAAAAATGTTTTGAAAAATCCACTTCCATTTGTGTCCAGTGATAGACGGCTCTATTCGTTTGATTATCTTCTTCAATTATGAAGGAATTTTTGAACAAGGAGTTCAAATGATACACCTTAATCCCAGTTTATTTTATATAGCAAAACTGTCTAAAGCAATGAAGTGGTTAAAGATTAAATTGCCTTTGAGTTGTCAAATTTGTCCCGTGATAGACAGACATAATTTCATATAAAGTTGTTTTTCTGCAAACATAGTAGTTTTTAGTTGTTCTAAGTTATTACACAAATGCTTATAAGTACAATGGAATTTTGCATGGGGTGATAGCCATTTTAGAAAAATATATATTAAAGAAATAAAAAATCTTTCATTTTATGCCAATGAAATGCCTCACAAACACTATAAATTAGAATTAAAATGAAATTGTAAATGCATCATCACTTAGAAATACATATCTTCTACTTGTACACAAGTTTCTAGAAGGTTAGGAGTGCTGACACTCTTACCAGATACCCTAAAGCTGTTGTGGAATTTTTGTCCCGTGATAGACTGTCCCGTGATAGACAGACCTTGTTTCACAAAAGCTCAATTTTCTTTGTAACTACAGAATATTTTAACATCTAAAACATATCATATAGAAGGTAAGTATTTTGGTAATGGATTATATTAAGCATGAATGCCACAGTGCATGTATTTGAGGAGAATTTTGCAAGAGAAAAATGTTTTGAAAAATCCACTTCCATTTTGTGTCCCGTGATAGACGGCTGTATTTGCTTAATTATCTCCTTCAATTATGAAGGAATTTTTCACACAAATAGTTCAAATGATACGCCTTACTGCCAGGTTGTATTATATAGCAAAATTGTCTAAAGCAATGAAGTGGTTAAAGATTAAATTGCCTTTGAGTTGTCAGATCTGTCCCGTGATAGACGGTAGGCTTACTGTGGAATGCCCCTTACGTCAAATCCATATACCAAATATGCAATAGCCTATTGTGTCAAAAAGAGCAATTTACACTTGAGTGATGTTCTAGAAGGTGGTTGTTCCAGAAAATATTTGGTTTATTACCCCAAAAAAGTCAAAATTTAAAATTCTTCATAGAATTTTTTTCTGTCCAAAATGGAAGTTTATAACCTTTATGCTGTGTAGTTGACTCCAGTTGTGGATACCTGCTAGAAATTAGAATTAATTTTAAATGTTTAGAAGAGTATTGAACTTGTAGTTTTTAGCTTCTAGAGCCTTTGGTATCTTATTGATTACAGATATTGTCTTAGAAAGGCAAGGAGTTAAAAGCATAAAACCTGCACAATGAATAACATTAATTCTTTCATGTTTATTTAACTTCTAATAAGTAATTGATGTCTTGATCATCAACCTAAGTCATGCATTCCTCTGCCTAGAAAGCTCCAGAAAAGTTAAGATAGTTTACCTCCATCCATGCCCTTATTCCATTGACATTCCATGAGGAGATCTTGAAGTACCATTCATCTCCACCAGGGGTCTTGGCATCACAGGAGAAGTCCAGTTGTGTAACGTCAGGGATGGGATCCCGCACCCAGTTGGACTTCTTCTTGGCACCGCTGGCATTACCATTCTCTCCCTCAGACTGAAAAGGTAAATATTACCATGAGTCTAACACAATAATTACAGAATTATTCATGCTTAAGTTTTAAAGCAGCTTGTTTTTTTTTGTTTTTTAACATGTGAAAAGAAATGCATCAAGTTATCAAAATGTCTCTTCCAATATATAATTGCTCAATGTTTGCCATAAAGGTGAGACTATGAAGGCCTAGAAAAAAGTGTTTGTTTCCTGTAATGGTCCGTAAAAAAATAGGGTGGGTATTTTAGTAAAATCTCGTTTTTTTTTGGAATTTCTTGTTCAAAAATGTGTTTCGTCACTAGTTTTATACAGCTTTTATGTTGATTGGAAGTTGGAAGGGCAGAAAGAATTTTAGGGTAGGGATTGTTTGAGTAAAAACTTACAAGTAAGGGTTTGGTTACAGGAAACAAACAACTTATTTAGGCCTTAGGAATAACATAGTGTGTGTGTCATCCAGGGTCTAAGCTAGGATTTAGAAACTTGGTGCCTAAAATTGGCAATTGTAAAATTTTTGGGCGTCCAAATTTTTAAGGACCACAATATACTCAGATTTCAACCATAAACCATATCTACCAAAATAAGGCATGATTTCCTTAGTCAATGCCATGGGAATATCATGGAGATGAAAAAATTCAATTATGTGTTTGAGATAAACATTTTAGGAAATTCCTCACAAAAATTTATGGGTGTCCTGAGTGGTGCTTTTTAAGGGTTTAGGTGTCCAAAAAGACACCCAGACACCCTGCTGACTAAGACCATGGATTGCCATTTTAAGAAATTCTTCACAAAATAAATTGGGTGTCCTGAGGGGTGCTTTTTAAGGATTTGGGTGTCCAAAAAGACACCTAGACGCCATGCTGGCTAAGACCATGGTAATAGCACACCGGCGGACAGTGCTTAAAGCTATTGACATGTTATTGTTAGGTCACTTACAAGTCTGATTGACGGAATATGATACCGGCACATCAGCAATATGTCAGTTACGCAAGATTGAGTTACTATATAAGTAAAGCAAAAGAATCACCAGTGCATAGATACTGAGTACTTACACATTGTTCTGTTTCAATTTAGCAGCAATGTACAAGTTGGCATAGTCCACATTCGTTCCTTGGTATTCATGTGTTCAGTTTAAAGTTACGTTTTCTTTAATACTATCAGTAATGTGCACTGGCATGGTCTTAGCCAGCAGGGCATCTGGGTGCCTTTTTGGACGCCCAAACCCTTAAAAGGAAACCCTCAGGACACCCAATTTTTTTAATGTGGAATTTCTAAAAATCTCTATCTCAAGCTTATAATTGAATGTTTTCATCTCCTTATAATTCCCATGACTTTGTTTAATGATATCATGCATTATTCTGATGAATTTATACGTTTATGGTTGAAATATGAGTATATTGTGACCCCCTTAAAAATTTGGACACCCAAACATTTTACAAAGTCTGCAAATTTTAGGCACCCAGTTTCAAAATCCTGGCTAAGACCCTGTGCACTGGCCTGGCTGGGATAGATGAATCCATTATGACACACAAGGTCCTTAAAATCATAACTTGTGTACATTTTTAAGTGATTCGATGTACATGTATTGCAAAAACTAAAGTAGCATCATGCATCTCTATCCATCCAAGTAAACGCTTGTGTTAACATTTGAGAAAAAACTTAATACGTACAAACAGGGTGTTAGCCAGGATTTGAAAACTGGGTGGCCAAAATTATCAACTTTAAATTTTTGGGGCGTCCTATCTTTTATGGGAGATCACAATATAACTCTGATTACAATCATAAACTTGTATAATTTAATTATTGGAATAATGCATAATACCCTCATACAATGCAATAGGAATTCAATTGAGGTGGAATAACTTCAAGAATATGCTTGAAATTGACATTTTAAGAAATGACTCACACAAAAGACACCCTGCTGGTTAAGACTATGAGTACAAATATCAGGTTATGGTCAGCTAGTCTGGCAGGACAAATGGTATTAATTCTAAGGATGGTAAGGTGATGAATAGTCTTAGCCAGCAGGGCGTCTGGGTGTCTTTTGGACACCCAAACCCCCCGGAATCCCCCCTCAGGACACCCAAAGTTTGTGGGGAGTAATTTCTTAAAATGTCAATTTCAAGCATACAATTAAAGTTTTTCCACCTCAATATGATTTCCATGACATTGTATTATGATATTATGCCTAATTTTAACGAATAAATACATGTTTATGGTTGTTATTTCAGTATATTGTAGTCCCCCCTTGAAACATAGGACGCCCAAAATCTTTCTTGAAATTGTCATTTTTGGACACCCAGTTTCTAAATCCTGGCTAAGACCGTGGGTGAAGCAAAGGGTATTGATTTAAAAAAGATATATGGAGCAGGGCTCAACACTAACAGTGGACTGGTGGCCAAAGCCAGTAAAAATCCTCAGAATTGGCCTCGGGCAGGGACAATCTAAATAGACCTTTCTGGTTTAACATTTGGGGGACAAGTTTCCCCTCAAGAATGTACACACCCAAATGCTTTTGAAATAAATGAAGATAAAAATAAGTAAAAATAAATGTTATTAACAATTTTATCAGGGAGCTTTCATTAAATAGATTGTCCCTGATTTTATGCAGTTTTAGTGTGTGCATGGAATTGATTTATATTAGGAGGGGGGGGGGGGGCTCGAGTGAAATCAGGGACGTTTATACAATATCTATCTATCTATCCATATATATATATATATATATATATATATATATATATATATATATATATATATATATATATATATATATATATATATATATATATTTAATCAACATCTCTGGTGAAATAGAGTTTGGGGATGTTCAGTCAGAAACTAATGTCTGCTGGCTTGACCATTCCCTATTTTACAGAAGGGGGGGGGGGGGGGGGCGCACCTATTGGGACAAATACGGTATTTAGAAAATACTGGAAGTGATGCCTTGGCACCTTGTTGGCGAAAGCGCTGACGGGGTAATGTGCCGGGGAAAGGCGTCTATTGATCAGGAAACTGTACTAGACCCTAACGGATATCGTGCTAAGGCAAATGTAAGGCAAAAAGTGACTTGAAAAATAAAGGCTTATGGACAAAATATGCATACTTTATTAGACAACAAATAAAAGAAATCATAAATGCCAAATGTGCATTCTTGCCAATCGAGCAATCAGGCCGTTTCTTGACGTGACTGCCCAATTGCCAAGCTTAATATGATTTTCTAATACACACCCACACACATACATATATATATATATATATATATATATATAGTTGCTATTTCTTTGTAGTCGCTATTTCTTTGCTCCAAGTGAAAGGGCAGGTACAACAGGCCATTATGTTACATACACCCGTCCTACAAGCGCATATTACTTCTACCTCATAAGGTCACCAGGTACTGGAAGAGTTTCACACAGGTGACGGGAGGGGGGGGGGGCACTTTGGCATTTAGGGGGATGCATACGCCCGTTATCAAAATTAAAAAAATACCCCATAAAGCACTGATTTCTGGCCAAAAAAGCACCCTTATTGTAATAAAAACGCTGACTTTTTCCAGTAAATAAACATCCCTTCTTTTATTAAAACACTGACATCAGATAAGCAGGAACACGTATTTCAACTTTAGATTTTATAATCCTCTACTTGTTTAGCGGCAGCAAACCCGGAAGCCCAGTCACGTCGGGAGTCACTCGGCGTCAGAGCCGCGTATATGTCGTGGATTGTAAGGGGATTTTCACCCCCCATACTTCGTACCTGGGTTCAGAAAAGTACCCTTCTTTTACAAAATCGCAGACATGCGGAGGTCTTAAAAAAGACCCCTTCTTCCGCGAAATACGTAACACGGGTGCAGCCCCCCCCCCCCCCTCTGTACCTGAGTGCCCCCCCCCCCTGACACAGGTATAATGAAGGAAAACCGTCCTTACTACTAGGCATCATAACAGACTGAGGCCATGGACAAAGACACAAAGATATTTGAAAACCCTCTAAACCCTGTCATGTTGGTATTCATTGGATAGCTCTCGCTGTGTACTCTCAGATGAGTACCCATTTGCCAGGGTTTCAGTTAATTTTTAGGTTTTTGCATCATTTCTCATTGAACAAATTATTCACCAGCAGCATAAGGGTTAATTTGGGTGCAGATCAATAGCAGATGTTACGTAATATGGGTTTTGCTTAGGGTATTTTACATAATAAAAGTCCAAGCCACAACCTATGTTTAGGTTGATCAATTTACACACCATCTGAGATATTTCATGACCAAATGAAAACCTTTGAGACTAATGTAGGACTATTTGTTCGACATATGATTTGAGGCTGGTCAGGTTCAGAAACCATCTAGTCAGAGAGGAGAATTACAATACAAATGGTTTATCAAGAAAATAGATATGTATACCAGTGTCACAGCAGTACACTTTTATACAAGTAACAAACATTCTTATACTGCACTGGTTCTACAGGTCACTTGCAGTATGATAGGTCAGAGAGTGGAATTGTCTTTTTTCCCATGGTGGATTAATGTAGACAAAACTTATTTCCAGAATAGTTAGGTTTATATATTTTCTAGTCAGACGGATCTGATACCATTTCCTTAATTCAAATTCTTAAAGAAAAACACCACCATTCTAGTTTTAGATGTTTCAAAAGTATAAAAAAGAATGGTGAAATTTTTAGGACTGTCATTGATATGACAAGTATCGATCGATCGAAATAATTTTTCCCATTAATCGAAAAAAAGATTATGTCAATTGTTATGTCAATTAATCGTAACACATTTTTTCAGCCTCTTATGCCATTTTTTGCCATTTCTAGCCAACGCTAATACAAATTTTGAAGAGAAACTCAAGTATTCAATCAAAAAGTGTTGAGAAAACCTTCATTGTCTTTGCATTGTGAGAATCTTAGGATCCTTGCCACAAAAATACTGTGGAACATGTGAAAATATTCTATTAGTGCAGTTCTTCATAATCGAATCGAAATAATCAGAATCGAAAAATAAAATGTCAATGATCGAATCGGAAAAAAATGGATGCCAATGACAGTCCTAGAAATTTTCTCACTTCCACAATTGAATTTGTTATGACGACTGCACCTTTCTATTAGACATTGCTAATCATATGATACAAAAGGCCAAAACATATCATTACATTACACTGATCCAATTTTGTTGGATAAAACAGTACCTAGATCAACTCAATCACATGTTACTCAGAACTTATTTTGCAACCATGAATATTTGAACCTGTCAATTTTTACCCACTTATGCTTGGAGACTCAGTCTAGCAAGTGCCATCTGAACCTATGAAAGTTAAGAAAATAATTAAAGAATCAAGCAGAAATTCACAAAGTATTTGCCGGGGAGTTGTAGATTTGGGTCCTGAGAAACAGTTCTCCTACTTTGCGTACCCTTGGAGTCGGCATTCATAAAAACCGTGCACTGCTATTTGGACATCCAATCTGTATGCCAGTATCGTACAACACGCTGACATCATAACTCATAATTCAACATCAGTACGCAAAAATTAAACTGCGCATCAACGGCAGCTGCCTGGCGAGCATATTATATCATATACGCAAGAATAACATGTTTACAGTACTTGCCTAAAAATGCTCTAGTCACAAAGAATTACTGCCACAAAAACCAAGGAGTTTTTGGCTACTACAGGCATGAGTGGGTTAAAGCACAGATCAAAGAGAAATAGTACCATTAACCTAATTTACCCTTACCTGATGTTCACCATGGTTCATTTAGCAGGGTTATTACATACCACAATTGACCCTAATACATTAATAACTTTTTTGGAGCTTATCTGGCGGATTTGCACCAATCTGCACACTTTGGCAGAATAGCAACCTCTGTTATAACCAGGTGATTCACAGAATCAAAGGGATGTAGAAAACAACAAAAAAATCCAACGCCAACTTCAAATACTAGTATCCAAATCCAAATCCAAGGCCCTTATAAAACCCTCATCTGGAATTTGGAATACCGGTTACTAGACATGTATGACAAGTAAATAATTGTGCCAAATTTCGAAAAGAATGGATCAGCCGTTTATAAAATTCACGGAAGGTGAAATTTACAGCTAGAAACTTTAATACGGCAAAAGATGCTGACCGTTACCGTTACAATGCGCGCGTGACGGCAAATCCCCAATATACTCCCCGAGAAGTCCCCAGGTCACGTACTTCACGTTTTAAGTACAAAATACACTTTAAGTGTTGGCATCAATTACTCGTCACACATCTCTAGTATCACCTTTTCTGTCATTTAGCCTAAATCATGACTAGCCAATTGTAAGTGGTGGAGGAAACACTGCTTAACCCATTCACACTCAGAGATCCCCTGGAAAGTATCGTCTGCCACTCTCATACCTTTCAAAATAACTTGGGAATAAAGCAAAAGTTCATAAAATATTTGAAGGAAAGTTGTTGTTTAACTTCTCTTTAACATTTCTCTTTCAATTATTTTCCAAAAAAACGCTTTTGTTAGAAAAATATTTCCAAAATTGTCAGGCCTGTTTTGGCTGCTCTGAGTGTTAATGGGTTAACTACTCGCAACTTTTTCTCACATGCCCAGACTGGATTCAAACCTATAGGCAATGGTGAGAGTAGCAACAGCTCAGACCACTCAGACATCAGGGTTAAGGTCCCCATGCTGTTTTAGGTGGTTTGAGGAGGGTTTTTTAGGGGAATAGATGAGGGTTTAAGGGTTCTGAGAATGAATGGAGAAACTTTTTATAAACCTGATTTGCATCTTCCTAGGTTACTTTCTAGACCAATGAATGACCTAGACCTTTCCTAGGTTATTTTCTAGACCTTTTATAGGCTATTCCCTAGACCTTTGAATAAGCAAGACCTTTCCATAGGTTATTTCCTAGACCTTTTTTATGTCATTTCCTAGACCTGGAAATACATGTACTATAGACCTTTCCTAGGCTTTTTTCTAGACCTTTAAGTAACCTTGGCTTTCCTTAGGTCTCAGCAAAATCATCCTTTTCACACTGTAGTACCTCCTCCCCCTTACTACCGCTAGGGCCAGGACTGATTAGGGTCCTGTCTTAGATGAGTACACTTAGGTTTGAGCTTTAATAACAATACTAGCTGTAAATCATGTAATATCAACCGATTCAGTCACTTTGGAGTACAGAGCTGGTCTGATGCATATTTCTTGATGTACATGCAGTATTTTCAAAAATATTTTTATTACAAGTTTTTGATCTCTTTGGGTTTTACAAATATAAATCATATACCACTCCTTTTGAAAAGTTATGTTAGGAGCTGTCATATACCATGTGGGTACCTCTGTTGAAGACGGTTAAATAAATCTGCATTTGGCACGCTAGGCCAACTTTACATTCAAACAAAACTACCAACCAACTGCACCATCAAATATAAAATGCTGAAACACCACATGTATCCATTCACAAAAATGATATTTTTAAATTGGCAGATATTCAATCAGGTCCTGATGTGGTGTGAATGACAGTGATGCTAGCAGCTCAACATTTGACACTTCTAATACAGAGAACATTAACCCATTAATGCTTAAGAGTTCCTCCAAAAATTGTCGTCTGGATCTAAGATACTTTTGACAATAACTTATGAATTGAGAATGATTTTACAAAATATTTGCAGGAGAGTTGTTGGTAGTGTTTTGATAAACGTTACTCCTTCAAATATTTTCCCAAACATGCTTTTGCCTCAGAGATTTCACCAAAATTGTCAGGCAGTTTTGGCCTCTGTGAGCATTAATGGGTTAATGACTCCTTAAATTCACCAGTTTTAACAAGTCACATAGGTAGCATCCCTGTTTTCTGATCCATATTGCAAAATCCTTTTCACCAATCAGATATTATCATATGATGTTATGGTCAATCTCATTTAAATTTTCCGTTTAAACAAGCAAAATTTACTCAATGGGGCTGGGGAGGTCACCAGTCTTCTACATTCTCCAAGGAAACAGAAGGTTCTGATCTGAAACATCTCATTTGCACTTAAGTACACCCTATCAGGTAGGAATACAAGAATTCAAAGTTTCTTGTATTGTCTTCATGTCATTCTTCTGGACAGATGATACAGTTGCATCATCATTAACAATAAACGTTTCTTGTATTGTCTTCATGTCATTTTTCTGGACAGATGATACAGTTGCGTCATCAATAACAATAAACGTTTCTTGTATTGTCTCCATGTCATTTTTCTTGACAGATGATACAGTTGCATCATCAATAACAATAAACGTTTCTTGTATTGTCTTCATGTCATTGTTCTGGACAGATGATACAGTTGCATCATCAATAACAATAAACGTTTCTTGTATTGTCTCTATGTCATTGTTCTGGGCAGATGATACAGTTGCATCATCAATAACAATAAACATTTCTTGTATTGTCTCTATGTCATTGTTCTGGACTGATGATACAGTTGCATCATCAACACCATTAGAAGTTTCTCATATTGTCTCGACACTCATGCCTCCAGCTAGCTCTCTTGAAGTCTCAGTTGCTGCTGCATCAGAGGTTATCTGTGCTTCACCCTAAATCTTCACTGCAGTCCATTGTATTACCCGCATCTAGTCTAACCCTGTCTTCATCATCCTGAAGACTATGGTTGGCCCTTGCCAGCTATGGTAACATGCTGATTATCCTTTGCAGCATCGTCCTCTGGTTCGACCGTGTCATCATTTGTACCAGCCTCACTCACTAGATATCCTCCTCCTCCGTCATACCATCTTCCTCGTCACTGATGATAATAATGCTCTCTTTGTCTTGTTCAGCTGTGGCCTCTGAACCAATCTTCCTGGATTCTCCATTGCCATCTTCCACACCGGACTGGCAAAGAATTACATCATAGTCACCCACTGCATCTTTGAGGAGTTCCTCAGAACTAGGGTCCGGCAGGTCATCTTGTAAATCACGTTTAAAAGCTTGTGAGGCCTCAGGGAACAAAATGGCTCTCCCTGCTGCAGAGGTCAGTTTGACGTGCGAACGGAAGCGCTCTTGATCTTCTGTCGTGAGGGCCGTCAGCAGACAGCAAAGTATGCGATGGTCACTCAGGCACAGGATGGATGTCGGGGGCGACACACAAAGAGGTCCCTCAATTCTGCCCGCTGAGGCAAGCTCTGGGAAATATCGCTCAACGAACAAGAGAGTTTTGGTGGCTGCCTCGGTGAAACCTATCCCGAATGGCACATCCGGGAAGAGCCGATGCTTCCTGACGAATACCAGAAGCTCCTCCAGAGAGGAGCATTTAAACTTCTCGGCCAGGAAATGCAAGGATCCGCACATCAGGTATACCCACTGAATCTTGTTTTTCTGGTCAAAGTTTAAAAGGTGACCTTCGTAATTGCAATGTTCGGCTGGCTTGGTGATTTCTTGGCTCTCACAGTTCCAGCATGCGGTGTTGCCTTCCATGAACCAGGGCAGATGGCTGACGACCTTGTGAATATATTTCCTATCCGATGTACTGCAGGTGTCGCAAACTGCTCCATCGGTTTTAAAAATCCACTTTTCCTTTCCCAAGGAATGGAGAACGACTATTTCCTTCATGCTATTGGTCATCCTAAGGTGACCCTCCTGGCTACCACCCTCTTTGGTGGTACCCTCTTTGTTGGTGCCCTTGGTGCTGGCACCCTCCTTGCTATCACCCTCTTTGGGGGTACCCTCTTTGTTGATACCCTTGTTGCTGGTACCCTCTTTGATAACACCCTCTTTGGTGGTGCCCTTGGCGCTGGTACCCTCCTTCTCGCCATCCTTCTTGCTTGTGCTCCCCTCAATGGCAGCCATCTTGGGCACTAGAGGCCATGCGGTGTTGGGTCCAGAACGTCTGAGCTCGATCTCTAGGTTGAGATCCTCTATTTCGCTGCCGTCTGGTCTTAGTGGTTTGCAGTAGCTGAGGAAAGCGAAACGATCCTCTTCGTCGCTCAAGATGGCAAGCATCCTACAAAGAATGACCCAGTTGGCCAGGCTGAGGATGGAAGCTGGTGGTGAGGTGACATACGGCCAGCCGTGCCTGCAGGGCTTGGCAAGCTCGGGAAAGTATGTGGCCACCTGATCAAACCACTGTCTCTCAAGTTCAGAAAAAGTCTTCCCAGGTCTAGTTGGTTTGGGATAGAGATGGTTCTCCTTAACAAACTGCCAAAGATCCAGCAGAGTTGCGCACTTGAATTTGCTGGCTAGGAAATGCAGAGCGCCGCAGATGAGGTAGCCCCACAGGATGAGGTCATCCGTGCAGTAGACCGTGCTCTTGTGTCCCTTACTGTTCAGGTGCCTATTGAGATCTGAGGCCTGCACAAAAGCTTTGCACTTCCAGCATGCTAGAACACCTACAATGTACCATGGGGCATGTTCTCTGATAATATGAATGTGGAGATCTTTACCTTGGAAAATACACAGCGGGCACCTGCCTCCGTTAATCTTCCTGTCTATCTTGTCTATGCTATTCTCCGGAACCTGCAGCCACCTAGACGCAGCATCTGATGCATTCTGCTCCGGAGCATGAGGTCTAGGTATTCCTGGAGCACCCTGCGGCTGTCGAACAGGATGTGTGTACTGCTCCGGAGCAGGAGGTATAGGGAATCGTGGAGCACCCTGCGGCTGTAGAACAGGATGTGTGTACTGCTCCGGAGCAGGAGGTATAGGGAATCGTGGAGCACCCTGCGGCTGTAGAACAGGATGTGTGTACTGCTCCGGAGCAGGAGGTATAGGGAATCCTGGAGCACCCTGCGGCTGTGGCACAGGATGTGTGTACTGCTCCAGAGCTGGAGGTCTAGGTATTCCTGGAGGACCCTGTGGCTGTGGCACGGGATGTTTGTACTGCTGCGGAGCTGGAGGTATAGGGAATCCTGGAGCACCCTGCGGCTGTGGCACAGGATGTGTGTACTGCTCCAGAGGTGGAGGTCTAGGTATTCCTGGAGGACCCTGTGGCTGTGGCACGGGATGTTTGTACTGCTGCGGAGCTGGAGGTATAGGGAATCCTGGAGCACCCTGCAGCTGTGGCACAGGATGTGTGTACTGCTCCAGAGGTGGAGGTCTAGGTATTCCTGGAGGACCCTGTGGCTGTGGCACGGGATGTTTGTACTGCTGCGGAGCTGGAGGTATAGGGAATCCTGGAGCACCCTGCGGTTGTGGCACAGGATACATCGATCCAGCTTGCTGATGTGGATAGTTCATTGTTGGGATACCATACACATCCCCTCCCTGTGTGTGACTCGTAGGATACCCCGATCCTGCTTGGGGCTGAACAGGATACCTATACTGTGTTTCTAGTTGAGCAGGGTATCCGGTTGCTGTCTGCAGCTGACCTGGATACCCTGATATGGTCTGTGGATGTCCGTATTGTGTTCCAGGATATCCAGGGTAACCTCCCTGTGTCAGGGACTGAGCAGGATACCCGGGTTGTCCCTGTGGGTAAGCTGGATATCCGGGTTGAGTCTGGGGCTGTACAGGGTAACTGGATTGTGTAGAGGTCTGGATGGGGTATCCAGTTTGAGCTGGGGGTGGTTGTGAATATCCTTTAGGCATCGGGTCAATCACTGAATGCTGTTGCTGATTAGATACTATAGTTGGTGGTGCTGTTTCTACTACATGAACTGATGTATCACTGCTATGGTGGGCACCTCCACTCGCAAAGGGTGAGGGACAGCGAGATCTTGCCCGTTTGTGGCTAACAACAGTTGATATATAGTGAACAGGAGATTGAGAGTGTTTTCGTTTGTCCTTTCGAGTCAGCTGGTTTTCAGGGCTGGGTAAGCGTGACTGGTATAGGGCTGAATGTGAATGGGGTGAACAAGTTCTTTGGCTCGGAGGCCTTTCCGGAGAGGGGGAGCAAGACAAGCGCCCAGAATAACCTAATGAGCTGTCTGCACCCACTCTGTCATAGTAGGCACTTGGAGAGCAGGCCCTGTTAATAGCATAGTGTCCTGGAGCCGCTGATGAATAATGGGAATGAACAGGGGACAAAGCTTGTGGGATATCCGAGGGTGACCGAGATCGATCCCGGCGATGCACATCGGGTGATCTAGATCTATGGCTGTGGTCTCCAGGTGATCCTTGCGAAAGAACCTGCTCACTCGCAGGGGTCATCTGACTCTCGTCAGTTACGGATCGATAAGAGCTCCTTGATTGGGTGTCTGCATACCTTCCATGGTATGGCGAGGATTCATGAATACCCCTTGATGGTGACCTTGAACTGGAATGGTACCCTCTATCAGGGTCAGGGGATTCTCTACTGGCAGTAAACCGATCTCTTCGCTGTTCAAAATGCCATAAATCCATTGATTGCAATGACTCCATTTCAGAATCCCTATCAACCCTAAAAACGGGTACTTCTTGACTGAAAATTGTTTTGACCCTATGCCTGGCGATCCTTCCCTGGTGCACCAAGCTATGGCACTCTAAGCAGTAGAGGGTGTACTTGGATTCCTTACAGTCCAGACAACGCAGCTTTCCCTTCTTGCCCTCACAGCGCACGCAGATCTCATCCACAATGGCGAGTTTGTGTCTCCCCAGGCTCCCTTGGTGCACAACGGTGCTGCACTCAAGGCAGTACAGCGTGTCACAGTTGGTGCACTCCAGCACTCCTCTCTCGTTCTCGCATCGCTCACACGCCATTGCATCGCCCGCCACGCCACCTAGTGGAGAATCCCGTCCTTGAGGGGTCGACCCAAACGCTCCTGGGATTGACATTTTGGGTAAGTGTTTTAGAACTGGCGTATCCTCTTGTCTGGTGTGAGTCAACTTTGATGGCTTGTTCGAATTCTCTGTTTCCAAATGGTCTGCCAACAATCCTAGAAAGGATGAAACAAACACATATAAATTCTTCATAAATCATGAAAGTATTTTCAAAAGAAGTGAGCTCCTGATTCTAACAATTAGGGATAGAGTTGGTTTTACAAGTATTGATAAAGGCATCGATGAATGTAGTTGGTATAGGCCAATTTTAAGGATTTGAAGTTGCTGAGTAGTTATATCTCGACGGGCAGAAATATACTGATCGCTTTATTGAAAAGGCATTTGAAAAGCAACTAAAAACATCAACTATGAAAATAGGCAAAAATACATAGAGTAAGAATGGAATTTTCTTGTGGGTATACATTTACTACTTAAGATAAACATACCACATGGACTTTAAGGGGGGGAGTTTAAATATCATCTAACCTTTACAAATTATTCGCAATAGACAGACACGCGAGATAGAATTATTGGCAATGGGCAAATTTTGCAATGGGACCTAATGAGCAAAAATAAACATTTTGCATAGTTGAGACAAAAGGTATGTTTATACACACACACAGTAGTTCTCCAAAGAGATTTGCCAAGTTTGGATGGCAAACTTTAACCTTTTGTTACAAAAAATGGAAAAGGCTTAAGTCAGACAGACTATAGCTCACATTTATCATCCCAGTGCAGTCATGTTTGAAGTAGTCTGGGCACTGGGGGAGTAATTTGGGAAGATCGATTTTTAACATTGCAGCCTATATAGGGAGGTCCCCCGACTCTAATACTATTTAATAGCATAGTTATATAAAATGAGTATAAGAGTCAGCCCTAGACAAGGAGACTTGCCCCCTTAGGCTGTCCGTACCATTGTCGTGGGTATCAGTAAGTCCCGTCAGAGCAACAATAGCATAGGGACGTTACGTTACAGCACGGAGGGTCTATTAGTCTAGACCCACCGTGCCGTAACATTTGTTTGTTTGTTTTGGATCGTAAACGCATTTGTCCCACGGGGTCAACTCCCAATGGAGGACCTATAGAGATCTCCCCTACCACCAAGGCCACTAAGGGTAGTCATCCCCGGGCCTCGTCGCTCTTCATGTTCCCTATCCCCCCATACTTTTGTCATGCCTCCTGCATCAGGTCCATACCCTCCCCTCCTGTCCTGTACATATAACCTTTCAAGTATCCAAACTGTCCCTTCCTTGTCTTCCCGGCATACACATATATTTAAAGTTTAAACCCCAAAAATATGAATCCCTCAACAATCATTTAACCCCACATATGAACTGTGTTACTTTATTATTTCCAAGTTTCCAACAAAACAAAAAAAAAAAAACAGCAGTGTAACTCTACAAGATCTCCCCTCATGTATCATCCATGCCTACCTGTCCCAGCACCACCTCATCTATGTTAAAGTGGTAATAACATATAAGCACACAGGCACACCCCTACACTTCCTTTTACCTTTCCCCCTTCTCTCTTTCTTCATCATTTTCCTCACCCCATCTCCCACCATTCTAGCTAGTACCTCTGATTGTTCCCCTACCAAACCAAATCTCCTTGAACTGCTCCCCCTCCTCTTTGTCCATGCAAACGCGCCCCCCCCCCCCCCCCCCCCCCCCCCCATATGACCTCTCTTCCCCCATATTCGCCTTACCTTCCCCAAAACGTACTCTCCCTTTCCTTCCGGTCTGACTAGTTTCCCGCCTGCTGTTTTCTCTCTCCCTCCACCCACTGCAGAAATTAACCCTCTCCCTATCCCCTTATAATGCTTTAAATGGACGGCCTAAGGGGGCAAGTCTCCTTGTCCGTTTGCGTCAGGATATAGGGGAGTGGAGGACCACGCACCTTATAAAAAGTTGTTTTTTTCGCAACTAATTTCAGTTTTCAATCTGGCCCTTTAAAAACTCAACTAATAGGAAAAACACATCTTTAAGCAGATCCTTAAACTAATTCACTACTGACTAGCTGGCTTTCAGGATCTGGCGTTTTAAAAACTCAACTGTTTTAGAAAAACACAACTTTTAGCAAATCCATTAACTCATACACTGGCTTTGCAGACAAAAGCCATGCAGGTAGTGTATTTAAGTTAGAGGATTTGCTTTTATTTATCCAGGGACTTCCATCACTTAATTGAATCTCTCTGATTTATCTAAGCCTAGGTATGACGAACGATTGTTTATTGATTGATACTGAGAGGTGGGATACTGTGTACTGTATCCAAGATTTTTACCACTTCATTCTCAAAATCCAGTTGTGAAAACAGGATTTATTCAGAATCATATGTGCTTAGAAGACCAACACATGGAATGGAAACCAGCCGGTCAACCTGAACATGCTAGCCTCAACCAGTGTCAATTAATAGTCGCTAATAGGTGCTCTGGGCACCCCCAGCAGGTGGTGGAGATAAGGTTTCTCTGTAATGTAATCGATGCGGGAGCCCTGATTGGTCCTTGTTCCCACGTGACCTCGTGCTGCTGCCTTATCTGCTAGTCCTGGCATGAGGCTAGCATGTAACTATAGGGCATATAGTAATTGGTCTCTCGTTACATATCCATTCTTTTCTTAATCCAAGATATGTGCCATTATTACCTGGATTGGAACACCCTAATTAACCCCGAGGGCCTGACATTAGTGCAATGAATTAGCCGCCTTGCTGGTTGTTTTTATAACTGTCTCCAGCTTCGGCTGAAACATCAAATCTGGACAGAAACATCGAGCCCCCAAAAATGTTTATTTCAAATGAACTAACCCTGACATATATTCTCCTTGTCATGGTCTACTACAGGTGAACTTGGATATGACAGACTCAATTGGACCAGGAAAATTGGTCCGTCATATGCAAAATCCATCGTATACATATGACGAATACTTGATATGCATCGCACTGGGACCAAGCATATTGTCCGTCATATGCAAAAATCCGTCGTACAGTGGTCCGTCATATCCAAGTTCACCTGTATAACTATGTCATGTGCCTAATATAATAGCTCGCGTAGTGAGTCGGCCGAAGGCCGGCTCAGCGTAGCGAGCATTTACGGTATATATATAGTGTAATGGCAGGATACACACTGAGGCAGGTTTTTTGGTGTTGACGTCTGTCTGTTCGTCTCTCGTCGGGCTCGCTCGCTCGACCCTGCTCGCTCGATTACCTCGGAAAAATGCTACAAGGTCTAGTAGTCGTTGGACGTCACATGTGACGTCCACTGTGACACTGCGGCGGGAGCTTGGGTCGTCACTGTGACAGTCACTGTGACATCGTTCTTGTGCACAGGAAGCGTCTCATGTCACACTGGACAGGGTTCTACGTTCTTCCGCCAGACGTCACTACCGACCGCTAGGTGTACAAGTCAAACTTTGAATTATAAAAACTCGGCCTGTATACCCAAAATAAAATCATACATTCCTATCATTTGATTAACAATGTTCAAACAATTACCTTTAGACTTTTGTAATTAATCAAAAATGGCATTTATACACTCGTTCAGTGTTCCTTGAAAGTCGGCGTCGGCTGTGACTGTGACATCGTTCCTGAGAACAGGAAACGTCTCTATGTCACACTGGACAGTGTTCCAATCTTGTCCGCTAGGCGTCACTACCGACCGCTAGCTGTACAAGTCAAACTTTGAATTATACACACTCGGCGTGTATAGCCAAAATAAAATCATACATTCCTATCATTTGATTAACAATGTTCAAACAATTACCTTTAGACTTTTGTAATTAATCAAAAATGGCATTTATACACTCGTTCAGTGTTCCTTGAAAGTCGGCGTCGGCTGTGACTGTGACATCGTTCCTGAGAACAGGAAACGTCTCTATGTCACACTGGACAGTGTTCCAATCTTGTCCGCTAGGCGTCACTACCGACCGCTAGCTGTACAAGTCAAACTTTGAATTATACACACTCGGCGTGTATAGCCAAAATAAAATCATACATTCCTATCATTTGATTAACAATGTTCAAACAATTACCTTTAGACTTTTGTAATTAATCAAAAATGGCATTTATACACTCGTTCAGTGTTCCTTGAAAGTCGGCGTCGGCTGTGACTGTGACATCGTTCCTGAGAACAGGAAACGTCTCATGTCACACTGGACAGTGTTCCAATCTTGTCCGCTAGACGTCACTACCGACCGCTAGCTGTACAAGTCAAACTTTGAATTATACACACTCGGCGTGTATAGCCAAAATAAAATCATACATTCATTTCATTTAATTTACAATGTTCAAACAATTACCTGTAGACTTTTGTTATTAATCAAAAATGGCATTTATACACTAGTTCAGTGTTCCTTGAAAGTCGGCGTCGGCTGTCACTGTGACATCGTTCTTGAGCACAGGAAGCGTCTCATGTCACACTGGACAGGGTTCTACGTTCTTCCGCTAGACGTCACTACCGACCGCTAGGTGTACAAGTCAAACTTTGAATTATAAAAACTCGGCCTGTATACCCAAAATAAGATCATACATTCATGTCATTTGATTTACAATGTTCAAACAATTACCTTTATTCTTGTAATTAATCAAAAATGGCATTTATACACTCGTTCAGTGTTCATTGAAAGTCGGCGTCGGCTGTCAAATGATCATCACACCGAAAGCGTCTCGTGTCACACTAGACAGGGTTCCAATCATCATGATTCCGCCGCTAGGTGTGCAAGTTAGTCATATAAGTAATTATACACACTCTCAGTGTGTATAAGTAAAACACGCACAATACGCACGCACATAAACACACACACACATACATACATGCATAGTTAGATCTACATATATATGCGTGGGTGTTTCTGTGTGTATGTGCCTACACGTAGCAACCCATCTTTAAATGCTTATCTTACTCTTAGATGACCAAACACAAGTGGATTCGAAACCAGCCGATCGATCTGAACTTGCTAGCCTCAACCAGTGTCAATTAATAGCCGCTAATAGGCCAAAATTGGTGCTCTGGGCACCCCCAGTTGGTGGTGGAGATAATGTTTCTTAGTAATGTAATCGATGCGAGACTCCGATTGGTCCTTGTCCCCACGTGACCTTGCGCTGATGCCTGAATTGGTACTTCTGGCATGAGTCCAGCATGTAACTATAGGGCATATAGAACTTGGTCTCTTGCTACATATACATTCTTTTCTTCATCCAAGCCTTACTTTGGTAGGTGGAGTATAAATGAATGTTAATCCCCCCCCCCCCCCCCCCCTGTAGAGTGGTTTGTACGAAATGAAAATACGTATGCTATGTAAAAGAAAGTACCATGGACCAAGTGTGAAATAGAAAATGAATTTGGCTTGATTTTCACTCCCGTTTATTCGGTACAGAAAGTTAATTTAAATTCATTTACACTCCCGTTTATTGCGGAAATAAATAAATATAAATTTATTTCTTCCCGACCACTATACAAAAGGAAGGAAAATTTATTTCAAGCAATGACTGGTTGTATGGCTTATTTTCCTATTGGTATTGGGTGTTATCTTAATATCAAATAGGAAAATGACACTGGGAACCGAGAAAGGTGAAACAAGTAGATCATTTTGACGATTTATCCGATACAAAGTAAAAATTGCGCGAAAGGTCTTCTGATGATAAATGCATTGTGGCCTCACAGCAGGATAAAGTATTTCTTAAGAATCGCAGCTCCTACGTATACCCACAATTATGGGTGTCAGGGACCTTCAAAAGAAGACTAAATTGGAGAAGCCGCGCTACTCTTTCTCCCGAAATACCATTTGCTATAGCTCCTATATACTACTATAGTGCAGCAGATTTGAGAAAAATCATACATATTGTATTGTAGCGGAATGGATCCCTGGCCGAAGGAATGATCCGACTAACATACAGAATCACCTTACTTAAATAAAAGGTTTCTTAGTTCTCTCTTGAAATGAAATAAAGCTCAGTTGGGTTTCTGACTCTTACAATAACGCTTAGCGAAGGTTGGGGATGGATGTGGTGTTGAAGAGAAGACGGGACAAGCAAGTATAAATCAACAATACAGTTTAATCATCACAGTACACTATACATACCACCGCACTCGTTCTCTGTACAGCAACATCAACACAATAAGTCCACTCAATGTAAATGACTATCTCGACATCACAAGTCCACAAAAAGTTTTTGATCTCTCTGATCTCTGGTCTCAATGTCTGGTAAATCCTGATGTAAATACACACTCTACTCAGCTACAGTTCCTCTCTATGCTGTCATCATAATCCTCACTAAGTACACATAATAATCCGTGAACAGCTTCAGTCTCTATCTGGCTACTTGACCTTGTAATCGTTACTCCCTGGGTAGTCTAAATCCAGTTCTCAAGCACCTTAATCTGTCTGTAAGCACCTCTGTCGTTAACTCTCTTCTTTCTACTTCCACTCTACTCTAACACTATTCTAAGACTGATGTGATTTCGAATCTAACCTAGTTTCCCGCCCTTCCTTCCAATCGCACGCGCGGTACATTAATCGTTGAGGCCGCACGAGCGCTACGTCACAGAGCACTCGAAATAACTAGATACTTTGTAGCACGTCTAAATGCTAGGCTCTGCGAAGGCGGAGACCCAGCTTACAATAATAGAAGTGACGGAACATGACCTGTTTCTTAGCCCTGGGGTCATTCCGTCACAGTATTAAGAGCATGAAATTAGATATGTTGGTACAACTCACCAAGGGTAACATTTCAGATATGGAGGCGTCGCACCCATGCCCCCCCCCTCAATTGAATATAGTATTATAAAGAATTTATTATCAAAAAGAAGATCGCCTAGTAGGTAACCGTGTACCGTAGCTATAGGTAATGCTATTTTGGGAGAAATAGTACTGCGGTTTCTCCAATTTATACTTCTTTTGAAGGTCCCTGACACCAATAATTGTGGGAATACTTTGGAGCTGCGTTTCTAAAGAAAACCTATATCCTGCTGTGAGGCCACTATGTATTTATAGTCAGAAGACCTTTCATGCACTGATTACTTTGTATCGGGTAAATTGTAAGACTATTACTACTTGTTTTACCTTTCTAGGTTCCCAGTGTCATTTTCACTATTTGATATAAAGATAACATCCTGCAGGCAACCAGTCATTGCTTCAAATATATTTTCCTTCCTTTCCCATAGTGGTTGGGAAGAAATTAAGTTCATTTTCTCTCCCCAATAGTGAAAATATATCTAAATGTATTTTTTCCCAATAAACGGGATTGAAAAATAATTTATTTCCTTCCCCCAATGAACGGGAGTGAAAATGAATTTAATTTTATTTCCTCTTCCATATTTGGTCCATCGTCAGCAACTGTTGTGAAGATATTAACTTTCATATTTTCTCTCTCCACAAAACGGTGGTAAAAGTTTTTTCAGTTTGTCTCCCCAAAGAAGGGGTCGTTAAAATAATGTACTTTTAAAATTATTTCTTCCCAAGAACGGTTGTTAGAAATCAAGAAATATATTCTTTCACATGGTCCTGAAAGGGAAGTTTTTTCTCACCAATAAACTGTCTTTGGAACCACTTTCTTATTTGGTTTGCAGAAATTGGCTAGCATAATCTCAGCATAGGGTGATTTCTCATCATACTATATCTAGATACAGATGTACATGGTGTTTAAGAACATGTACTTAAATTGCCATAATACCTTAATTACTCTAATTTACATATTGTTCTAAAAAAGTGGCAGTTTAATTCTACATCCAAACTCTCAATACCAAGACAAAGGCGCATCTGTACAGAATGCAGAAAAAGTAAGGCATTTCAGAGTGTCAGAAAATAGGCTCTGCTGCAATGCCCTCTTAATGTGGGTGGTCTTATTTGAGGTATGTCTGGTTATGTGGAGGAATACGGTATGTATTATAAATGATATGAGTGTAAATTGTGAAGGTATTGGCCAGTTAACAACCTTTTCTTATTATAACTCTGCAAGTTTATAAATCTGCGGAGGACTAATTCTTCTAAATGATTTGTGTAGGAAAATCCAATAAATTCACACTTTTTATTCATTTTTTATGATAAACCAACAAAGACTTTCACTAAATAAAGAAAACAATAGTTCATTTTTAAGAATATTTTATGTCAAACCGACTGCTGTACTTCCAAATGTGATCATTCAAATATGAAGTACAGTATTGCATTTAAACAAAAACACTTTAAACGAAAATGACTGAAACAATAATGTATTCACATATGGACTGATTACTGTGATTACTAGTTATGTTCTTTTCATAATTCACCAGTACTAAAACAATCAACTGTGCACATATTTGTACAATTTCACTCATTTTAACTTGCATGTTGAAAAAGGCTATTAGGTTAAAAGAAATATTTATAGGTTATTACATGTAAGTGGAGTTCTTTTAATGTTTTATTTTACTTATAAAATAAGTATGATATGCATTTATAAATTATCCTTGCATTGGTACCTCTTGAATATGGAAATTGCGGTACATAATCAACGTTTGTTTGGCAATCTCATGATTAGGGTTGCACAGTAGGAACAGATATTGGTTTCGAAAAGAACCAGTATTTTCCCGTTTCGTTGAGAACCGGTACTAAAAGGCATCGTTTCGTTTTTGAGTACCGCTTCGTTTCAACAGATTAAACAATTTGTTACTGCCAATCATATGCGGCGATGACACATTGTGGGCTGATTCCTGCCAAAAGAGTTATAGACACGCTGTCTGGAATAGCATTCGGCGGTAACACGATATGATGTAACATCCCACGCACGTTCGCAGTGTGTTGTGGCGATCATTTGCTTCGGTTAAAGCTGTCAATGTTCGTCTCAATCGTTGGTTCTGTTCCCCAATTCTACTATTGATTGTTGTCATAGAATTGAGGAATGGAACCACACTTGTTAATAACCTTTAATCATTCAACAGGGTCATGATGGCATTTTTATATAAAAGTGACCCGTAGAGGCTATTTTAAGGTATTTCAATACTGTCATGAGATCTCACGTTTCCGTGAGAGTCATATATAGGTCTTGCAGCTACAACAAAGATGCCTTTCAATAAAGTTGAAAGGTTCGCATTAGATGACACCATGGAGCGATCTGAAAAACCTTGGTATACACCTGCAATTGCGGATCTATACCCTGCTATCGTTCTCGAGGCTAAGGGTTTGTCCCTATGCCGGACTGTCCGTAAGCCATTAAGGAATTCAGCCACCTGAGTCAGAGGGGCCTGAGTGGGATCCACACTTCTTTCCACACACCACCGTTGGTAGTGGAGAATACGTGAATCATAAACCTGGCAAGTCGATTCTCGGCGGGCTCTGGCTGCCGTGTCAGCAACCCCTGGTGAAAACCCTCGGTCAACAAAGAATTCGCGGAGGGAGGCCATACAGATAGCCAGCGCAGGGAAGAACATTCCTGTGACCGAGTTCTTCAGGAGGTTGTCCCGCTAAGAAGAACACTTGGTTCTGCTCGAACGCAAACAGATCCACATGAACATTCACATGACCAAGTTCTTCAGGAGGTGGTCCCGGGACTAGATCACCCATGGGAGGTCCGCCAGCATGCTCATCAGCTGATGTAACCACAGTTGACTGGGCCAAAACAGCGCCGTCAATAGGATACGGGCTGACAGCTGCAACCTGTTTCCTCAATTATGAGGCTTAATGGTGGGAACGAGTACCCATATAGGTGTTCCCAATTCTGTATCAAAGCATTCGACCCGCTGGACAGCGGAGACGGGCCCGCTGAGAAGGACACTTGGTTCTGCTCGAACGCAAACAGATCCACATGAGGGGTCGGCCAATGTTCGAATATTAGCGCCACCGTCACCTTGTGCATGGACCATTCCGTGGGGTGGTGGTGCTTCCCCCTGGACAGAGCGTCCGCCAGGACGTTCTTGCTCCCTGAAAAGTGGTTGGCTATGTGTTCCCTGCACCATGTCGATACCTGAGGGTGAGTCCTGCCCTCTTTGTTGATGTATGCTACCGTCGTGGCATTGTCTGACAAGACATCCACAGCAGCACCACGCGACTGGGGCAAGAAGTGTTTCAAGGTCAGCCATACAACCTGAAGCTCTAGCCAGCTGATATGGCGCTTGGCCCAAGCAGTCAACCACTCTCCGGAGAACACCCAGTTGCCAGATGTCCCAAGAACTTCTGCCAGGTTATGGCCAGCTGGGGACCCCGAGTGAGAAATGCGGCCACTAAGCGTGACACGTTCACTACTCTCCTTTCGCTTGGGAACACCACCATACGAAGGAGGTCGAGGGTTGACCCCAGGAAGGCCGGATGGTTTGTGGTACAAGTTGTGACTTCCCTTTGTTCATGAGAAAGCCCAATTTGTTGACCCAGAAGAGCGTCAGATTGCGCTGCCGATCGATGAGGGCCCTCAACTGTTTTTTAAGGAGCCAGTCTAGGTACTGGTGCATATTCACCCCTTGTACCTTTACTCTTACGACCCTTGTGAATACCTTTGGGGCTGTAGAGAGACCGAAGGGGAGCATTTGGGATTTGTACGCTTTCCGGTCTTAGGCAAAGTGAAGATATCTTGTGTGCTCGGGTATCACGGGGACGTGAAAATAAGCGTCTTTCAAATTGATAGAGACTGCTCATGTCTCTGATGTTTGGGAGTTCCTCAAGTGTTCTGAAGCATTCCTCCAATGTTGGGCTGCCTCCCATATGTAGTCCATCACAGTCCGCAGGGTACACATAGCGATTGAACGCTTTGAGATTTAGAATTGGGCGCCAGCCGCCCGAGTCCGTTGAGAGGGGAATTTCTATGATTGCCCTCTTCTCCAGCATGGACTTTTTGGAGGTCTGCCCGCCTCGCTGTATTTCGGGGCAATGGACTCCACCAGGGTTATCGGAGGTCTCCCCGTGAACTCTATCCTGTAGCCCCTCACTAGGTCACCGTTTAAAGGACAAATTGGTCAGAGGGCCTTTGACCCACCTCCTTTTTTGCCCTTCTTAGACGACCGCCTCCAGGATGTTTGACCCCAAAATGACCTTGTATTTACGTAGCATTTAGGATAGGGATACAGAGAAACACCATGATATTTAAAACCAATTTTCTCTCATGAAATAGGATGGTTTCTGTGCTTGTTTTTTAGTTTTGTCATATTTGACCTTGGTTTGACCCCAAATGACCTTTCAAGGTCAAAAAAGTATTATTACCACATAGGAAAATAGAATGTATCCTTGTGTGCATTAGTTTTAGATCTGGAAAAAAATTGAACATAAGTTTTGATATGATAATAGAATACTGTCTTCTGATTGGTCGGTTATTTTTTAGATGTTGAATTTTGACCCCCAGGGGCATGACCCAGGGCGGTTTAAGATCTTATATGAATCTCCACGTGAAGAAGTACATATATACCAATTTTTACAATTCTATCACAAATTGAACGATTTTTCGACTTATCCGCTGGACTACACGCCATTGAGCATGTTTATATGGAAAGGGCGCAATATCAAATGACAATATTATTATTACTAAGGCGCTGCCACTGACTGCCTCTCACCACTGCCTGGGTTCTAATCCCGTCCTGGGCATGTGAGAAAGTTACCAGTGACTTGGGGTTAGGCGGTGGTTTGCGCCGGGTACTCAGGTTTCCTCCACCACATACTACTAGTCACGAATTAGGCACATTTGGCTTAAATGTGACGAAAAGCATAATTCCAAATCCAAATCCAGTAGAGGGGGTTAAAAAATCAAGGTATCACGCCGGTATACATGAAAATGACGTTCTTAACGTTAATCCAGATTCAGATATTGGGGTAGGGGAAACACAAATCACTTTAAATTCTGTAATAAATAAACAACGAAGGTTGGTTCACCACTTGAAACACGCGTGTTCAGTATATCCTAAGCAATACTGTCATGGTGAGAAAGTGTGGCTCATTTACTTAATTATATATTGTACTTGTTTGCAACAATGAACTTTCTTTTACCATGAAAAAATACATTTTCTTTATATTACATGCACTATACACATTGATAATATTACCGCTATGTAGCCAAATGCTGAAGTAGAGGATGCATAGCCGGCTGGCCGTCTACGCAGCAAATTCCCCCGGGGGGGGGGGGGGGGACACTTGGGTATTTAGGGATGGCGCATACGTTCGTTATCAAAATTTTAAAATACCCCTAAAGCACTGATTTCTGGCCAAAAAAGCACCCTTATTTTAATAAAACGCTGATTTTTTTCCACTAAATAAACACCCCTTCTTTTATCAAAACACTGACCTTGGATGAACGGGAACACGTATTTTAACTTAATATTTTATAATCCTCTGCGTGTTTCGGAAGCCCAGTCACTTCTGGAGTCAATCGGGGTCTTAGCCGCGTATATTTTGTGGATTGTAAGGGGATTTTCACCCCCATACTTCGTACCTTGGTACAGAAAAGTGCCCTTCTTTTACAAAATCGCGGACAAGCGGAGGTCTTAAAAAAAGACCCCTTCTTCCGCGAAATACGTAACTAAGGTGCCCCCTCCTCCCCCGGGCCAATTCCAAAAGAAATAGATGGGTAATAGGAATTTGTTATTAACATAAAGGATACATTGAATGTACAATATTGACTATATGTTTTTATGATCGGTTAATTTCTCTATACATGTACATATTTCTTAATGGTGTTGTGAATTCATCCATTACTTTCTAGTTTACTCTCTCATAGGAAGTGTTGAATTTGCAACTTAGAAATAAAAATAGCTTAAGGTGAACGGTACCATTGTAAGCGAGTTAAAAGCCCCATCCCAAAACACACCTCACAGCAGCGTAATCATATAACAAGGTGTATCTACAGGTTCCTGAGTGTTATCAGGGAGAGAATATCATAGTCAGCCGTCTGTAGTCAACCCATATTCTATTTCATTTCAATATTTACAACTTTTCACTCAAATGACATAATCTCATTACTTACGCAGGTGATGGTCACTACAGGTTCACAATTGCCTTAGGGATAACATTGACTATGCCCAATAAGAAGTATTTTTTTAATCTTTTACTGCTAAAGATTTTTACAGGCCATAACATTGAAAATTTTAGTGAGATATCTCATGTGTGGAGGCATGGGAACCCCTTTGATAGTAGTGAACATACCTCGCTGATCACTTATGAGCACTGGAAACAAAAGACAGTTGCACAAAGATACACCTCGACGATCTCAAGACAATGGCTTGTGGTCAGGATGTTATAAATAAGTGCTAGCTTTGAACACGTGAGGTTACCAAGTGTAGTTGGTGTGGAGATTTCTAACTAAAATTTTCAACGTTATAGCCTGTAAAAATCTTCAGCAGTAAAAAATCAAAAAAATACTTTTTATTGGGCATAGTCAATGATATCCCTAAGGTAACTGTGAACCTGCAGTAACCATCACCTGCGTAATTTATGAGAATATGTCATTTTAAAGAAAAGTTGTAAATTTTGAAATAAAACAGAATATGGATTGAATAATGACAGGTGGCGATGATATTCTCTACCTGATAACACTCAGGAACCTAGAGATACACCTAGTTATAGGATTATGCTGCTTTGATGTGTGTTTTGGGACAGGGCTTTTAACTGCCTTGCAATGGTACCCATCACCTTAAATCTTTACCGCTCTCTTTCTCAGAGTGAATTGAATTTCAATTCATACTTAAGTATAAACAATGACATAAATTACTCCATTCAATTATCAGTCATTCCGCAGATGAGAGCTAGGACCTTGCATTAATTTATTAGTTATTTCCCAGGTATCAGGACCAAGCCTTCATTTCTTACTCATTTCCCAGATTGGAGGACAGCACTTCCATTTCTCAGTCGTTCCTCAGCCGATGTTTTTGGCCACTACATGCATGTATGGGTTTAATATGCCCCTATGGCTATGACCCATGAATGCTTCCTGGTTTGGTGCACATGTCGTCGTGACCAATCCCATTCTCAAGCACCAAATAGCGTGCTGGAGAACATGGGTGTTTCGGGAGAAGAAACACGGTGTTTCATTATAAAGCTCCTCTGGATACAAAATCATCTTATAACTAGCCTGATTTTATCAACATATTGTCGACAGGCAACTCTGATTATGTCTCGGGTGGTCGCCACATTGGGAGGATTTGTAGTAGTAGTAGTAGTAGTAGTAGTAGTAGTAGTAGTAGTAGTAGTAGTAGTAGTAGTAGTTATAGTAGCAGTAGTAATAGTAGTAGTAGTAGTAGTAGTAGTAGTAGTAGTAGTAGTAGAAGCATCAGTAGTAGTAGTATTGGTTGGTAGCTAGTAGTAGTAGTTTTGGCTGATAACAATGTTTGTTTAAATTCGGTATTTTCGTGACTTCTGCCATATTGCGTCTAAGCCTTGAATAGCCAGTTGTATCTGGTGGTAGATGTAGTATTCTTCTTAATAGTAGTAGTAGTGAGAGTAGTAGTAGTAGTAGTTATAGAGGTAGTAGTAGTAATAATAGTAGTAGTAGTAGTAGTTATAGTGGTAGTAGTAGTAATAGTAGTAGTAGTATGAGTAGTAGTAGTTTTAATTAGTATTTTTGTCACTTCTTCTGCCATATTTCGACTAAGTCATGAATAGCCAGTTGTATCTGGTGATACTAAAAGTCTGCATCGTAGTAGTAGTAGTAGTAGTAGCTATAATCATATTTATTTCGTCACTTTCCTGCCATATTGCAACTTAGTCATAAAGAGACAGTTGTAACTAGTGGAGGAAACCGAGGACCTACGTATGACACCGGGGGCACTTGGGTATTTATAGGGGGGCGCATACGTTCGTTATCAAAATTAAAAGATACACCAAAAGACTTTTTGGCCAAAAAAGCACCCTTATTTAAATAAAACGCTGATTTTTCCACTAAATAAACACCCCTTCTTTTATCAAAACACTGACATTGGATGAACGGGAACAAGTATTCTAACTTAAGATTTTATAATCCTCTGCTTGTTTAGCGGCAGCAAGTGGCGGCAAAAAACTCAGAAGCCCAGTCACTTCGGAGTCACTCGGCGTGAGACCCCGGTTTATATTTCGTGGATTGTAAGGGGATTTGGGTACAAAAAAGTACCCTTCTTTTACAAAATCGCAGACATGTGGAGGTCTTAAAAAAAGACCCCTTCTTCCGCGAAATACGTAACGCAGGTGCGGACCCCCTCTGTACCTGAGTCCCCCCCCCCTCGGGTGTATGACTTATCTAGGTAGTAAATTATTAAATATTTCTCATTACGTTAAATCATTGTCGGGGGTTTAATCATGAAATATATCAATGTGTGGGGGTATAAAATGCGTTCCTATGATAAGATTCCCATAATAAGATTGTATTACTGTACATATACTAAGAAGAACACAAGACTGAATTTGAATGAAAAGTGTGTGATATAACAACCATAACTATAACTATAGGCACTTGTTGGATATCGTTGATAAAATGTAAGAAAATGCTAATCAAGCAACGGATTTTTTTTTTTGGCAACATCCATCTTGTTACGGTAGTAGACGCCTATCTGGTCTGTATAATGATCTTTCCTTATTGAGGGGCAATGGGAATTTTTAAAATTAATCGTTGTGTATCCTTTGAAGTAGTACACTCGATACTACAGCCTTCTATGTAAATAGACGAGTTAAGAATATAACTTTTCATTAGGCTGTTTCTCCCCATTTTGATTATTTCTAAGTTGTCCAAATGGTTTTTCTAACAGCAAGTAAGAAAGTGACTAAACATTTAAAACGTTCACAAATCTGACATGTGACATTTATTTTTGTTTAGGAACATATTGGATTGATAAAACATGATTAGAACATAAAGAAAAAGATTATTTAAAAGAATATAAATATATAAAAGCAATGTTAGATCAAGTGTTTCAGTTGAAGGGTAAATGAACCATCAGGATGACTTAAGTTGAACATGATGGTATACATGTCACCTTTTCAGTTAGACTTCACACAAGTCTGTAAACTTAGAACTGCTTATGGTTTATTAAAGTGAGTTAAAAACATGTCTGAGGGTGGGCATGGAGGCATCTATTATCATGACAGTACTACATAATTAATTACTTTGAAGTCCAGGTGTGCTATTCACTTAGTAGGGATTGCAACACGTGTGAGTCAGTAAACCAGCCCTGAAGTGAATGGTGTGTTGACAGTGATAACTATGAATATATTTTTCTCATGTAATCTAGATGATAAATTGGAGTTTTCACATTAATCAGAGAAGGGTGGCCTAAAATTATGACTTAAATCTACCAATTTGTTGTTATGGATAACTGTAACATGGAGAGCTAATGTCAAACCCGTTTGAAAATGGTTTGACGTAACTGTCATATACCCTAGGTTTGTTTATACCTCTCACAATAAGTCAATCCTACTATAAAGTGTAAGAGAAAATTTGAGATATGATCTTTTGGCATGGCTGCCATCCACTGAATGCTGCTGGAATGCAAAAATAGTTGGCACTGCATAACTTGTCAACATTTTTTTTAGTCCGGCAGCCAAAACCCATTTTGGGGGTGAACCTGGTTTTGTCAGGTATAGTTTTTTTATGATTGATTATAAGAGAGTAAGGCATGCCTTTTCAGAAAATGCCGGATGACACCCTGGCATCCTTGAGCATTTTGAGATATTGGCCTCTCTAACCCACCCCCTTGTGAACAAATAAGCATATGTCTCATTTTCAGGCCCCTGTATTTCAAAACCAGAAAGCCCTACACAGCTGAAATTCACCAATCAAGCAAGCAAGTATAGCCAGAATATTCAAACACATTTTCCTTTTTTAAATGGGCCGGGGTGACCTTTGAAAATATGCGATTTGTTCAAAAACGGCAAACTTTTAAGCATTTTTCGTATTTTCAGGACACTTATATCTCAAGATGGAAAAGTTGCACATCCCTATCGGTCATTAATGTGCAAGAGTTCTATGTAGGGAGGATGGCAATCAATTAGAAATACTACCTGATCTTTCCATTAGTCAAATATGAGCTTGTGAAAATAGGAAATTACCTAAAATACATGAGCATTTAGCATTTTTCCTGATTTTCGGGCCTGTGGATCTCATAAAAATAAGAGGTACATGAGGTTATTTCTCATTCAGTAATAAAGACTATTTCTGAAAGGATGCCATAATTGATGAATGAGCTGTCTCTGGTGTTCACAATGTGTAGGTAGGAGCTTGGAAACTTGGCATTGCATTATTTGACAATAATGTAGTACTGTAAAACTGGTAATGATTGCGTGATTTTAATTATTGCGCTTTAATGCGAATGCATGAGGACGCAATAATTAAAACACGCATAAATCTGTCCCTTCTGTTTCAGATATCTGACGTCTGGTGGAGATTCGCATTAATTAAAACACGCATAAAAGAGAAAATGAAAAAAACGCAATATTTACTACACGCAAACATTACCAGTTTTACAGTATACCGGTAGTCAGGCAGCCAAAACACATCTTTAGGGTGAACCTTGTATTGTCAGGTATAGTGTTTTTATGATTGGTTATTAGAGTGTAAGGCATGCCTTTTCAGAAAATGCTGGATGACACCCTGGCATCTGTGAGCATTTTGAGATATTGGCCTCTCTAACCCACCCCCCTGTGGACAAAATATGAAAATATCAGCCTATGTCGCATTTCCAGGCCCCTATATTTTAAAACAAGAATAACTTACAAAGCTGATATTCACCAATCCAATAGCAAGTATAGCAAGGACTTGATCAATAACATTCAAACACATTCTCATTTTAAAAATGCGCCGGGCTGACCTTTGAAAGTAAGGGATCTGTTTCAAATCGACAAACTTTCTAGCGTTTTTCTTATTTTTAGGACCCTTATATCTCAAAATGGAAAAGTTGCACAACCTTGTTGGTCATTTATGATAAAGAACTCTATATGTAGGGAGGATGCAAATCATTTAGAAGTAATACCTGATTTTTCCATTAGTCAAATATGAGCTTGTTAAAGTAGGGAATTATCTCAAATACATGACATTTGGCATTTTATCTGATTTTCGGGCCTGTGGATCTCATGAAAATAATAGGTATTTGAGGTTATTAATCTCAATATCATTAGTATGTGCCTCTCTCTAGATAAATATGAGTACAAAAATACACATAAGAGAATAGGTGATATATTTAATTCACACCTATTCTCAAGTTATTTCGCCCAAACATGTTGGATACTTCTTGATTACTAGTATTAAGTTACCCAACATGGCGGCGGCCTTCGATCGCCAGCCATGAGGACCGGGCCTGGCCAGTGAGCAGCAAAGAAAGTGGCTCTTCTGTTCCGGGAGTGGCCAGTGATCCGCGCTACGAGGGATAAACTTTTTGAGAAACAAAGGTTCAGTGAATGAGAAAGAATGTATAATTTCTTTTGTCAAATAATGAAGTACTAGGTTTCCAAGCTCCTACCAAAACATTGTAAACACAAGAGACAGTTCATTTATCAGCTACAGCATCCTGTTAAAATATGTCCTTATTACTGATTGAGAAAAGACCTCATGTGCCTCTTATTGTTATGAGATCCACAGGCCCGAATACCAGGAAAAATGCTAAATGTTCATGTATTTAAGATAATTTCTTAATTTCACAAGCTCATATTTGACTAATCAAAAGATCAGGTAGTATTTCTAATTGATTTCCATCCTCCCCACATAGAACACTTGCACATTGATGACCGACAGGGTTGTGCAACTTTTCCATCTTGAGATATTAAGGTCCTGAAAATACGAAAAACGTTAAAAAGTTTGCCGATTTTGAACAAATCGCTTATTTTCAAAGGTCACCCCGGCCCATTCGAAAAAGGAAAATGTGTTTGAATGTTATTTCTGAAGTCCTTGCTATACTTGCTATTGGATTGGTGAATTTCAGCTGTGTAGGGCTTTCCGGTCTTGAAATACAGGGGCCTGAAAATGAGACATAGGCTGATTTGTTCACAGGGGGGTGGGTTAGTGAGGCCAATACTGTAGAACACAAAATTCACGCGTGTCCCAAGTATAGCGAATTGGGGAGTTTTGCATCATAGCGTATCTTAATATTAGTGTCTCTTTACCGTAGCCGCCGCCGCTGCCAGCGCCATCTGTCGCAAAAAAGACAAACTAATTTCAGCAGCAGTTTGATTGAGCATTCTCTCAAAAGAGGGCGCCCGTATTTACAAAGGGTTAAACAAAGGAAGTTAAACAAAGGAAATGGGGCTATGAACCCTATCCATGGTGACACAACAAAGGGGCCATATCAGGTTGTATTAAGTGTAATTTTTGGAAAATAAACAATAACCGGTAAAACAGATCACAATGATTTTCTTTGCTTTTTTAACATGTCTTTTGCTTCCTAAGGCCAGAAACACACAAAAAAAGAATGGTTCAAGAAGGGCTACGTATGCTTCATGTTGGTACTAGTGGCATGCTAAATGTGCCATTTGTTGTTGTTTTTTGGTTTTAAAATGGAATGTTTATTAATTCATTGGAATCATGAGCTAGTCCACAAGCCCAGAAACCGATTTTGAAAAAGTGTTTCAGCAGGGCTACGTATCTTCTATTAGATTTACTAATGGCGCTTTCTAGCGGCCACCACTAAAACGAAAACTGACGTCAGCGCCACCAGTGGCTAAAAAAAAAGACAAAAGTACAGCGTTTTTATATATAGCGAAGCAGCACCAGACGCTATGTATGCTATATATAAACACAAGCAGAAATCTTGTGTTCTACAGTATCTCAAAATGCTCAAGGATGCCAGGGTGCCATACGGCATTTTCTGAAAAGGCATGCCTTACTCTCTTATAATCAAGGCCATCTTTTTTTTTTTCTGTTTTAGGAAGATTTTTTTCCCAAAATCAATGCGAGAGGGAGCTAAAAAGAAAAAAAGTTTTTAAAAAAAAAGTGAAAAGCCGGTTATACAAGCTTAGCCATAATTTTTTTATTGTCAGAAACCCTTTTCTACATTCTGTAGGGTATGAATACAGGTATCCTTTCATATGATTGGATGGTTTGCCCCAGAAATCTAAGTCTACCATGTGTTAAAACATTTGAACACCTCCAGACTTGGTCAAGAAAGTGAGAAGAGCCTCTCCACCGCTCTATGGGCTCTTCAACTTCTTTTTGCGGTCACCTCAAACAGCTTGGGTACCGCAATTAATGCAGGTACTGCAAATAGTACAGGTACCACAAAGAGCACAGATACCGCAAAGAGTGCAGGTACTGCAAAGAGTGGGGGTACCGCAAAGTGCGCACGTACCTCAGAGTGTAGGCACCGCAAAGAGCACGAGTACCTCAAAGAGCGCCGGTGCATCAAAGAGCGTCAGTACCGCAAATAGCGCAGGTACTGCAAATAGTGTGGGTACCTCAAAGAGCGCCACTGCTGCAAATAGAGCGGGTACCGCAAATAGTTTGGGTACCTCAAAGAGCGCCAGTGTCAGAAAGAGGGTGGGTGTCGCAAAGAGCGCGGGTACCCCAAAGAGCGCCAGTGCCGCATATAGCGTGAATACCTCAAAGTGTGCGGGTGCCTCAAAGAGCGCCAGTGTCGCAAAGAGTGTGGGTACCTCAAATAGCGCTGGTGCATCAAAGAGGGCGTTTACTCAAAGAGCACGGCTAGCTCATAGAGTGTGGGTACCTGAAAGAGCGGGTACCTGATTGCCTCAAAGAGTGTCAGTGCTACAAAGAGCTCTGGTACCGCAGGGCGTGCATGTACCGCAAATAGCATGGGTGCCTCAAAGAGCAACGGTACCGCTGAGAGCGCCAGTGCCGCAAAAAGCGCAGGTGCCCTCAGAGTGCGAGTATGTTAATGAGAGCGGGTACCTCTTTAAGTACGGGTGCTGCAAAGAGCACCGGAACCGCAAAGAGCGAAGGTGCCTTAAAGTGCATGGGTACCTCAAAGAGAGGGGGTGCCTCATTGAGGGTGGGTGCCACAAAGAGCGCGGGTACCTCAAAGAGCACGAGTAGTGCAAAGAGCCCAAATGCACGTACCGCAGAGAGCGTGGATATATGCAAAGAGTGCAGGCAGGTGCCTCAAAGAGCGCAAAAACCGCGGATATCGCTGGGCGTATCGGTAGCTCAAAGAGTGTGGGTACCGCAGGGCGTGCGGGTACCCCACAGGTTGCTGTCACTGCAACTACCTCGACCAGGTCTGCGTTGGCTGCAAGTCCAGGTAGCACTGGTATAAAGGAGAAGGGTTGTAAATCTGCCCGCACTAGTAGGAGGAAAAGGGGGGGGGGGGAGTCAGTCTACTAGCTTGTCGTCAGTATCGTAGGGGGACCTCAGCCAAAGGAGACGCCATACGGATTGGCATAGTCTCTATAAGGAATCACCCACAGCTAGACCGCTCCCCCCCCCCCTCTCCTTCCCCTTCACCATCCCCCTCCCCACTCCTGGTTAGAGAACTAAGTCCCGCTAGGTGTAGAGCTGCACTCACCTCTCACAAACTCGAGTGGCGCGAGCAATGGGGCAGGCTCGCTGAGCTCGAGCTGAAGTGGTCAACTTGTGAGCTCATCTATGTTGGAAACACAAATGTAATACAGAGCACCTAACACACCTTCTTATAACTGCTTATCGCAGACATGTCTTGTTTGCAATCTCCCATGCATACAAGCAATGTTGGGTGTTATACTGACCTTTGTACCTCGTCAGTACATTTTAAAATGTTAATATATCTCCACCAGTAAGTATTTATTTCTTAATAGCTTGGCTGGAAAATAAGTTGTTTCTTAATCTCCGCGCGTCCGTGAGCTATGAGCTCAAGAGTCAAAAGTGTGGTGATCTCATGAGTTGATCTCCCTCAACGAGTGCAGCTCTAGCTAGGTGTCTAGGTCTCCGTCGAGGTCTAGGTCTGGCCCTACCTCCCTGGCAATATCCCGGAACCAGTTCTTGGACTAGGCCGAGGGTGAGGAGGAAGGGGAGGTGGAGAGGTTAGACCCTCTCAGGACCCATCCCCCTCTCTCCAATGGAAGCCACAAACTGCTAGGGAGTTCTTCTCCTAAGCCTGTGGTGACTATACCCAGTACCGGGGGTGTGGGAACCCCGGCACCATGCTTGATTTCACCCTCTCCATCTAGTCCCTGCTAGGGAGTAAAATGATAACTAAATATTGATGACCTGACTCCTATTTAGCAACTTGGAAACAATATGTACATATTTATTTTCTTTATTTCTTTTATAAAGCATGCACAAATACTGCTTTCAAGGAAATTCTTTTTTTATCTTTCCTTTCTTTTTTTTTTTTCAATCAGGGGCCCAAAATCAACGAGGGATTTTTCCTAAAACAGAAAAAAAAAGTGGCCCAATCATAAAAAAACTATACCTGACAAAACCAGGTTCACCCCCGAAATGGGTTTTGGCTGCCGGACTATTTCCCTCGATATCCCATTAGTCTTGCCTGGACATCATCGTAAAAGCAGGATGCCTCAGAGTAGTCCTAACATACTAGTACTCTTTTATATGAAGCAAAATTGAACTTCTTGACAGTAGTTTAAAGCTTACTATTTGAGGCTATTGTGCTGCTAAACTCCTATATTCAAAATTAGCATCTTCCATATATTTTCGATTTTTTTGGCCATAATTTTCTCTCCAATCTATAATTTTGCCAAAAAGTTATTCTGATTGAATATCTCTCTCTCTCTCTCCCTCTCTCTCTCTCTGTCTGTCTTTCTCTCTCTCTCTCTCTGTCTCGCTCTCTCTCTCTCTCTCTCTCTCTCTCTCTCTCTCTCTCTCTCTCCTCTTAAATTTACTATTTACTGTTAGAAGGGGTGATGGGGAGGAGGGGGGGGGGGAGATCAAGATATACTATATACTGCTTATTGTAGATGTACATTGTAGATGTACATGTACCCTATCTTCATATCATTTCTTTGCTTTCTATCCTCTTTATTTTTTATGTTTGCGTTGTTTTCTTTTTTGTATTTTCTCTCACTGATTCATTCATTTTATTATATTTTGCATTTTTTTTCTCTAACTACGTTTTGTCATCTCTCATAACTTGAGTGTACCTGATTCAGGAAGCATTTCTATTGTTTCATTGATCTCTCTGTCTCTTTCTCTGCAATACATTCTTTCATGCCTTTTAAGGTTATGCGAATATGAACTTTTCTTTACCTACTCTCTGTAATGCTTATGATATATGGCCGATTCTTTTTTCCTCATTTCGTAGAATTTAAGAGTCCAAACCTGTGCTGTGCACGGGGGCCAGCTAGTATATATGTAAATAAAGTTTTATTTTCTCTCTATCCCCCCCCCCCCCCCCCCCCCCCCCCCCCCCCCCAACAAAAAAAGGAAAGGTTGGGATTTTTTATCTACCCCCAACACGGTGCTGGAAATATATATATTTAACATATTATTTCTTCTTCCCAAAAAAACAGTTATGAAAATGAAAAGTTCTTTGTTTTCTCTTTCACCTGACCGGGGGAAAATTGATTGTATTTACTTTGGCTCTAGAGTGGTCAGGAAATGATAAAGTTCTCTTTGCTATCCCGTAAAGTTCGTGCAAAAAATGTATTTTAGCATGTGCATACTGCTCATTCTCTGCTGTGATTGGTCAGATCATGGTCACCTGAACACCTTAAAAAATTGATATTGGGGTGTAATATTACTTTCCAACCTTCAGGCTCGGCTGCCAGGTTCATGTGCTCAATTCTCAACTTGAATTCTTGTAAAGGAAACATACAGAAGTGAATTGAGGTAATTGGAATGGACCCTTGAAAAAAAAGTTACCTTCATTGAAGACAAAGCACATTTTCAAATTAAATAGATAAATCGTTACTTTTCTTAAACTAATGCATGTCATTTTTCACGTATTTTAATTATTTTTATTGCGGTATTACTGAATTGACACAAGAATTAATTTCAGCTCATAAATTTGCAATGAAACAATGGTTTGTGGTAACACCTGGAATTGGAAAAAATTATCAATACTATTTTCTTTTTAATAATTCTTATAAATTAGTAAATTATATAATTTGAATGAGCAGTATGCATATGATAAAACAAGTATGGCACTTTGGTTTCTATCAATTTCTATTTTTATGGACCTCGTGCAATATCAATATCATATATATCTTTTGATTTTGGGTAAGCTCGCCGAGTGTGTATACTTCAACGAATAATTTGCACACTCAGCGGACGAAAGTGACGCCTAGCGGGCGAAATTGGAGCCCTGTCCAAGGTGACATAGGACGCTTCCTGTGCTGAAGAACGATGTCACAGTGACAGCCGACGCCGACTCTCAAGGAACACTGAACGAGTGTATAAATGCCATTTTTTATTAATTACAAAAGTCTAAAGGTAATTGTTTGAACATTGTAAATCAAATGATAGGAATGTATGATTTTATTTTGGCTATACACGCCGAGTGTGTATAATTCAAAGTTTGACTTGTACAGCTAGCGGTCGGTAGTGACGCCTAGCGGACAAGATTGGAACACTGTCCAGTGTGACATAGGACGTTTCCTGTTCTCAGGAACGATGTCACAGTGACAGCCGACGCCGACTTTCAAGGAACACTGAACGAGTGTATAAATGCCATTTTTTGATTAATTACAAAAGTCTAAAGGTAATTGTTTGAACATTGTTTATCAAATGACATGAATGAATGATTTTATTTTGGGTATACACGCCGAGTGTGTATACTTCAAAGTTTGACTTGTACAGCTAGCGGTCGGTAGTGACGCCTAGCGGACAAGATTGGAACACTGTCCAGTGTGACATAGAGACGTTTCCTGTTCTCAGGAACGATGTCACAGTCACAGCCGAGGCCGACTTTCAAGGAACACTGAACGAGTGTATAAATGCCATTTTTTGATTAATTACAAAAGTCTAAAGGTAATTGTTTGAACATTGTTAATCAAATGACATGAATGAATGATTTTATTTTGGGTATACACGCCGAGTGTGTATAATTCAAAGTTTGACTTGTACAGCTAGCGGTCGGTAGTGACGCCTAGCGGACGGTATTGGAACCCTGTCCAGTGTGACATAGAGACGTTTCCTGTGCACAAGAACGATGTCACACCTCCCGCCGCAGTGTCACATTGGACGTCACATGTGACGTCCAACGACTACAAGATACTTCTCGAAAAATGAGCATAACTTTTTGCTTTAAGAGCACATTTTGCCGCCAGATCGTTTCATGTTTTAAATATTTCTTAATCAAATAATAAATTTGGATTGTTTCCTTAAATTGTGTCAAAATAGCGTCTTGGTCGCCGACTATCGTGCAACACACGCCGAACTATGCAACAACTGAAACATACATGCTCACGTGCGACAAATGCTGACGTATTGAAATGACGTCATGTTACGATGGAATTCCGCGTATTCCAAAGTCGTAACTTCGATGTTCACGGTAAAAATGACTTTACTCATCTTTCCGTGAATCGATTTCAATGCAGTTTAAATTGCTACAAGCGCCACAAATAATTCTACATGTCTCTTAATTCTAGATGAAATCTGTCGTGAAATGACGATTTTGCAACAGATTGAAATCGTAGTAATTTTTATGCCATATTTTCGGTCAATCGCTACGCATACTGTGTGTGGTTATTGCACAAATATGAAGTTCATATCCGAAGGGGCTTCCAATATGTTTCAGCGAAGTTCAAGTAAAGAATGACGTCACGGATAACAATAACAAACACTTTGTGACTGCATTTGAAGGGGAATGCAGAAATACCATCGAGCTGCGCGAGCATTTAAAGCTTTGCTTTCTCATCATATTACCTGGAAACTTAATTAGGCCCCTAAACACCGCGCTATTTTTCATAATTTAATTACTTTAACTTAAATCTATAGAAACCCGTTATAATGCATAACTGTCGCATACCATTGGCATTGACTTGTTTGTCTTAACCCGGCCTTGAAATATGTGGGTATTGAGTTCGCACAGTTGGCGAGTTGCACCTTACAGGGCCAAGTTTTCTTTGCTTTGGTTGCGCCTCGGGTTCGTCGTGGGCCTTATTCAAAACCATAAACGTTGATCAACGTTGATCCAACGTATCCCGTTCAGATCGTCATGGCAAGTAAACGTTGAAACCGTTCAGATTCCGTTTTCCCACAACATTGATCAACGTTGATGGTCCTGAACAACGCCCAGTCGAACACGAGGCTCAACCAAAGCAAAGAAAACTTGGCCCAGTTGTACCCATTTTCGTGATGTGTTCCGATAACGTAACGTTAGACGGTTTAGTGACGAGAACCAATCAGAGGCTTCTACGAGGGTCAGCGTTCGCACCAATACATTCAGTAGCAGAATGCTTAGCAAAAGCGTGCTGTTGGGCCTGTAATATTGGGAACATCAACATATAGAATAGGAGAAAATATTTGAATCGACCCCTTTTTGTAATGCGATTATTGTTCTTTACTCTTATCGAACTAACTAATTTATTTTTGTTATTTGTTTTACAACAGTATTGTCTCCTTAGCATACAACCAGAGAGTTCTATTCTTAGAGAGTGGCAACTGAGTATGGCAAGCCGCTGTGCCCTGAAGTGAGCATTTATGGAAATCCATAAATGATTTATGGAATTCCATAAATGTGAGCATTTATGGAATTCCATTAATAATTTATGGAATTCCATAAATCACTTATGACATTCCTTAAATAAATGGTATTTATGGAAAACCATAAATCATTTATGGAACTCCATATATTCTGCACATTTATGGAATTACATCAATCATTTATGGACTTCTATAATTGAATGGCATTTATGGAATTACATAATTCCTTGCTTGCTCAACCCCAAAAGAACAATGAAGACTCCCCTTACCGCTTAAAAGCTTTCCATTAATGAATTATGGAATTCCATAAATGTCATGCAATTATGGAATTCCATAAATGATTTATGGAATTCCATAAGGGATTAACGGAATTCCAAAATTAATTTATGGAATTCCATAAATGGGTATAATTATGGAATTCCATAAATCATTTATGGAAATCCATAAACGATTAATGAAAATTCCATAAATCATTTATAGAATTCGAAATTGCACAAGATTTATTGATTTCCATACATGACATGGAATTCCATAAATCATTTATGGAATTCCATGAATGCTTACTTTAGGGCACTTCGGCTTGCCATACAACAGGGCATGCAGTTCATTAGCGAGGCAATTCTTATCTGGGAGCTCTGTGAGATATGGAGGCGGCCATCTTGCCTGTTGTATTGACTGTCAGGTTGAATTGCATTCAAACATGTAATATATGAATTTTACTAATTGGAGAGGCTTAACAATATAGACATCCTGGGGATGAAGGTAAGAACTATAGTTGAGTATGCTTAATGTAAGCTATTCTGTGCTGCATTTGATAGTTTCCAGGATTTTGAAGTCTCAAATTTGAGGTGAACTCCAGGTGCATGGAATCAACAGACAAATGAATTAGAAATAGGCCGTCGCATAAGGGGTTATTTAATGAAATAGGGCTGATGACACATCCCCATCTTAGCACCCTAAAGACACATCAAAAGTCTTAAACTGAAGCGAAAGTATGCTTATTGCAACTGGGCTAACATTAATCAAACATAGTCATTCAACAAATAAAACATTTAACATAACGACTTTCTGGGTTCGTGTATGGATTTCTAGGTGATGCCACACTCAAACTATTGCATGATTGCGAGCTATGCGAAAGTCGCTCGCTGTAAGGCTAATGCCAGTCTCAAATTCCTTTACAGAAAGAAAATGTTCCTAAATCAGTACTGCAGGAAAACTGTCTGCATGGCAATGATTCAGTCGAGAATAGACTATGCCAGCAATTTCTATTACCATGGTCTAGCAAAATTCTTACAGTCGCCTTCAGGTTGTACAAAACAAAATTATTAGATATGTTTTAAACTACTCAAACAGAACACACTTGATAGCCAATGACTTTAATGAGGTGAAGTTGATGAGCATTGAAAACAGAATAAAATATCTGGCCGCAAGCCATGTATTTTAACTGCATTGATGAACAGGCTCCAGAGTACCTTCCAAGTTTTTGAAAGAGTAAATGAATCCCACCACTATAACACCAGACACAGTGTTAATGCTCTGATTTTACCAAAGGTTGGTTCATATGGTATAAAGTCCTTCCACTACAAAGGTGCCAAAATCTGGAACTCTTTGCCAGACGAGATCCAGACCACGTTCAGTAAATCTCTTTTTAAAGTGAAATGCAAAAAATATTTTGTCAGTCCTCTCCGAGTCATAAGAAGGTAATTCATCAATTCTAGTCCGAAAATTTGTATTATACTATATGAAATTGTTGTTATAGCAATCTTGAGCAGTGGAGTTGATCACTACATGTGATGCCATTCGACTCTGGGCAGACTGGGACAACTATGGAAATAAGTTTCTAACTTTTAGTGTTTATATCCTGTGTCTGGTTAGAATTATATTGCATAGCAGTTAATGACTCTCCATCTAGTCACTGTTATATATGTTTTTTGTGTGCCAAATGCTATGTAATACACATCTTGCTAGACCGAATAAAATCAAACCAAATCAAATCATAAAAGGCTGTTGAAGAAATCCTATATTTTGCGAGCAATTAAAATATTGCTTATCTTATGATTAATTGATTAGTCTAGTCACTTACCCCACAACCTACTAGGCTTGATAGACTAGATTGAACATCTACTACGTCTATCACTGCAACTAGAATACTATCAGGTTAACAAGAATTAATATGACCGAATTCTATACATTTACAGGATACCATAAATAAGGAAGCAGAACATTTACCAAAACCAGTAAATTTATTACAACAAAAGCAGATACACTAAGATGATTACATATCCTGTCTGGATACACATAATGTAAAATATCAACATAACATATAAAACACACCACCATAACTGCAGCAGGTAGACAGTATATAGGAGAAGCTAGCCCTTCATCTTCTAATCCAGCAGAAGCGTCTTTCTGTTATTAAGTTATTGCCGAAGCCAGCTGTTTTGTGCTCGTTTTTTAGACAGGAGGGGGAGGGGTTATTCATTCACATGAAAGATCTAGACTGCAATCAGGTCTAACAGTCTAACAATCTTTAGAAAACAATGACTGTTGATGTTTTTGCCAAGAATTTTATTTTTAAATGGCTATTAATATCTGCATGAAAATGCAGTTCCAATGGCTGGAGTACTGTGAACATATCTATTGTGCAATGGGTTTGAAGTGGCAACATTTCAAATGATTTTACTTCTAGTTCAACTAATAAGAGGCCCCATCCCCCCTCCACTTTCTTATTCCATTCCAACAATCACTAGATTCAGCATACAGCATTTAAGGAATGGCTCAATTATTTCTTTAGATATTCAAATATAAAAAAAGTAATAATATAAAGTTGAGTGATTCATTCTGTAAGTTTCTACAAGTCAAGCTAGCAGAGACCGAAGCTTAAATACCCTGGTTGGGAGTTAACAAAAATAAAATGATTATTTTGGATCTGTCTTGACTAGGTCGTTTATATATCAACTATATAAGTATAAAGGATTCCATCCTTAGGCTTCTTTGTTCTACAGCTTAAGATACATTCCCCTCCCTTAAAGCAAGTTTGATTTGCAGAATTAAGTCAGACCAGTATTACATATGTAAACAATAAATCCAAAAATAAAGCTTGTATACCGCTACTCAAAGTACTAAATATTAGATAGCTGAATCCATTTGTCAGCCAAATAAAAACTGTGCAATACATAAGAATACCAGCAGCAAATGCTGCAGCTTTCTTTCCAGGTTTAATCAAACGCCAGAGAAATCACATACTTCTGTATTTGTCATCAACCAAATTGATAAGTAATGGAGATTATATGTGATGATTTTATCATGGTCAAACATGCAGAACAGTTACAAAAATGATGGCCTTTAGAAATTATGACCTGCTCTTATAAACTTTCATTATCAAGCTGGTGAGCTTTGAGTGCATGCACAAAATTTGGAAGCTCTAATATTTCTTTACAAAACCACTTATGTTACTGTTTCATGGCGCTTAAAGAGACTCAGTCCTATAGACAACGAATGAGACCAGCTCCAAAAAATTGTTTACTTAACCCGTTCATGCCTAGAAATTTTGAAAATAATTTAAGAGATGAGTATACATTCACAAAATATTGAAGAAAAACTAGTTGATTGGTTCATAACATCATTTCTCTATCCAAATATCTTCTGAAAAATGCACTGGTGGAAATATCACCAATATAACCAGAATGTCTACTGCGTGTTACCGGCATGAATAGGTTAACACATTAGGACAGGAGAAGAGCCATTGCAATATTTAACCAACATTCATCCTTGCTCTAAGAGGATCATATTATGACAGGTAAAAAGTCACCCCTGCTAGTTATAGGTTAAACAGCCATTGCATACACTTAAGTTCTCTTAACGTATACAAAACGCACAAACACATATCTAAAACGTACATGTGTCCCTGTTTGGGTGGAGAAGGAGAGGACATCCTCTATGACAGATTGAGTAAAAGATTATTTATTCAAAATTTACTTGTATAAATTAATTGGTTTCTCAAACAATTGCTTGCATACAGATTTCTGTATTTCATAGCACCCTTCAAGACTGAATGTGCCACTTGCAGCTTGGTTAACCCACTTCACTGGTTAATCAGAGTGCTAAAATGGGCCATAACTTTACTAATTAGCATCTCAAATTCATATCAAAATACCCTCAAAATAAGGAGTTCATACAAATGTTCATTACATATATCTAACGTTTAACCCTTATGCTGATGATGGCTAATTTCGCCAATGCAAAATGATGCAAAACAACTGAAAAATGACTGAAACCCTGGCACATGGGTACTCATCTGAGAGCACTCACCGAGAACTGTTGAATGAATACCAACATGACAGGGTTTAGACGTTTTTCAAAAATCTTTGATGGTGAAAGTAGCCTTCGCATTTGAAGGGTGAAATGACAAATAACAAATAGAGCCTTAGTTCACAGGCCACAAAATAGGAGAGACTTGGAGGGTACATGAAACTAAAATCCTTTCTCATGCATATGGCGTGAATGGATGTAGGTAAATTTCCCATTCATACATTCATATTATTCAAAAGCCCCTAATTCTAGTCTGAAAGATGCAGGGCCTGCCCTGATGGCTGTGTGGTCTAAGGCGTGGCCACTGTCTGGGTTCGAGAAAGTTGCCAGTGACTTGGGGTTAGGTGGTGGATTTCACTGGGTACTTTCCACCACCAATTACAACAGGCTAGTCACAAATTAGCCACAATATGGCGGAAAAAGTGACGAAAATCGAAATTCCAGAAAGATGCAAGCAGCACATTCACCCCAGCGTCTCTTTGGCTGACAATCGATTACATTCCAAGATTCTAAGCTGACTATGCCATGGGTCTGACTCTACAGCGACTGGTCAAGATCACATGGCCATGAAGAGGGTGACTGGACAGTGGTCACTGCCCATCACATCCTTCCTGATGACACTCTCACAGATCTTATCCTTCAGCTTCTCCGATACCAGGTGGTAGTCCAGCCTCCTGAAAGACACAAAAAAATGCATCAAAATATGTACAAACAAAATAAAAGCATAAATAATGATACAATAATGTTTTGAGTTTGTTTTTTTCAGTGAAACTTGATCCTGGTCCATAGTATGTACGGTACCATAGTCTTAGACAGGAGGGCACCTGGGCGTCATTTGGACACCCAAACCCACAAAAATCACCCCTCAGGATACCCAATTTTTTATGAATACTTTTTTAAAATGTCAATTTCAAGCAGATACTGTAGAATAGGTATATATATCGCGCTACAAAAATTTCGCGAAAGGCCGATTTTTCGGTTTTTCGCGTGTACTTTATTTCGCGTGTGAGCGTGTTCTTCAGCGCCATCTATTGAACCAAACAGTAATCTAAAAAATGCAAACATTCGGCGGCCATCTTGCGGCCATAATCTGGCAGAAGTTTCAATAAAATTGGACTGGTAAATATGCCATTTATAATATGATACCTTGGTAACTTTTTCATAAGTTACCAATGTGTCATATTAAAGTAAGTTTGTGAAGTTATTGCATGTATTTCTCTTCGTTCGAGCCTCGGACCGGCTACGAGTGAGAATCACGCTATGCCGGTATATACTCGTCAACTGAAAATACACGTATTGCCGTAAACAGTAAATTGGCAACGATTCAATTCAAGTGAGGAACAATATTATTTCTTTATAATATCCATTATTCTGATAATTATCAACAAACACATGTATGTATGTTGATAATTATCAAATGTTTCCATCGCAACACCTGGCTGAGTCTCCCTTTCTATCGAACAATGGTGGCAGCCATCTTGTTTCTCGTAAGAAATCCATAGCTTGGCCCAGGTATCCTGGAAATTTGACTTGTAAGAATGCGAATTATGTTATGATACATTGGTAACTTATTCACAAGTTACCAATGTATCATACTATGATAGCTTTGGGAAGTTATTGGACATGTTTTGTTTTCGTTTCAGCTGAGAGTATGAAGACATTTTCTCTGGTTTCAGCCTTGGACCGGCTACGAGTGAGAATCATGCTATGCTGGTATATACTCGTCAACTGCAAATACACGTATTGCCGTAATAAGTAAATTGGCAACAATTCAATTCGAGTCAGGAACGAGATCATTATTTCTTTATAATATCCATTATGCTGATAATTATCAACATACACATGTATGTATGTTGATAATTATCAAATGTTTCCATCGCAACACCTGTCCGAGTCTATCGAACAATGGTGGCAGCCATCTTGTTTCTCGTAAGAGATCCATAGATTGGCCCAGGTATCCTAGAAATTTGACATGCAAGAATGCGAATTATGTTATGATACATTGGTAACTTATTCACAAGTTACCAATGTATCATACTATGATAACTTTGGGAAGTTATTCGGCGTATTTTTCTTTCGACCGTCTAGGAGTGGAATTCACCGACCGACGCGCCACCATCTCCAGTGGTGGGTAGCGTTACTATATATCTAATTGATCGCGTGCGCTAAGTTCGAGTGCGATACTAGTTCGCGTATTCGCGAAATAATCGCACACGCGAACTTTGCCTGTTCTACAGTAATTGAAATTTATCCACTTCAATATAATTCCCAGGACATTGTAGAAGGATAGTATGTCTTATTTTGATAATCATTACATGTTTATGGTTGTAATCAGAGTAATTGTGGTCTCCCTTGAAAAAAAGGACGCCCCAAAATTTTTACAAATGCCAAATTTGGGCACCCGGTTTCTAAATCCTGGCTAAGATTGGTACCATCTCTCCTCCCAAAGACCCTGGCCTACCTTATAGACACTGAGACAGGATATTGCCACTACTGTTAACATTAAATCATCATCAATGTCAGACAGATTAACAAACCATAACCTGATTCTACATTGAACTTTGAATAAATATAAACCATCCTAAATACAAAGCTATGAAAAATGTTGTGTATACTAATCACATATCAAATATTGTTCAAGTGCACAAGGTTAACTAAGTCAATCAATGATGCATATATATGTTCTAATTCCTTACTTCAAATTAACTATATACATAATAAGGATCAAAATAAGGATTTAGAGCGAATGTAATGGGTAATAGGATACCATATTTAACCCTTTCATACCTGGAGATCTACTTGACTAGTAGCAGTTTTGGCTGATACGGGTATGAATGGGTTAAGCACTTTCATACAAATGGTCTTTCTTTAAACATAAACCCAAGATAGACCCTTTTCATTACCATAGTTTTGACCCTTCCAATGCTAAGGCTACGTTCGTCCAAACTACACGGATGCAAATATTTTTGATAACCATCTTAAACCTATCATGTTGGTATTCATTACATAGCTCTCCCTGAGTACCCTCAGATGAGTTCCTATGTGCCAGGGTTACAGCCATTTTTCAGCTTTTTGCATCATTTTACAATGACAAAATTAGCCACCAGCAGGATAAGGGTTAAGAATCACTATTTTCTCTCAAATACATAAATCATCTCTCACCATCCAGCATTCTTAGCCCTGGCGTTCATCATGTAGGTCCAGTAACTGTAGCACCCAGTGTCATCGGGATGGAAATGCCTGAAGGTATCGATGAAGCCTGAATCCAGGAGCTCGGTGAAGCACGCTCTCTCTGCGTCAGTGAAGCCAGGGGTCTTATTCCGGTTGCTCTTTGGGTTGGACAGATCTACGAAAATAAAATTGAACATCAATAATATTAGATTATGATCAACTGTATAACTGGTATTTTTATACAGGCATTTCATTTCATATATATCAGTCAGAGAATCTACTTAAATTGGAATGAGTCATTTCCTTGACATTTGGCACTTGTACTTTAAGCTTATAACTTAATATACCCTTCTTCTGGAATCGATGATTTTAAATCATTCCTCATCTACACATTTAATCTCAGGAAAATAAAATAATCTAATAAACTATAATAACTTTAAGGAGTCTTTTATGCAAGATAGAGTTAAATATTCATAACCAGGGTCTTAGCCAGGATTTAGAAACTGGGTGCCCAAAATTGGCAATTATAAAATTTTAGGGCGTCCAAATTTTTAAGGGGGACCACAATATACTTAGATTTAAACCATAAACATGTATAGATTTATGAAAATAATGCATGATATCCTTATACCATGTCATGGGGATTATATGGAGATGAAAAGATTTAATTGTATGCTTGAGGTTGACATTTTCAGAAATTCCTCTCAAAAAAATTGGGTGTCCTGACTCCTGAGGGTTGCTTTTTAAGGATTTGGGTGTCCAAAAAGACATCCAGATGCCCTGCTGGCTAAGACCATGTTCATAACAAAATTTAGTTACCTATCTCCTTGTGTGCAACATTCAGATCTCCACAGAGTATAACTGGTTTCTTCTCATCCAGTTTCTTGATGTATTCCCTGAAATCCACATCCCACTCTTTGGTCCTGTAGTCCAGACGGGGCAGTCCACGGCCAGCATTGGGAACATCTGGAGAAGAAAAGGAGAGAGATTGAGGTACTCCCATTTCCTAGTTGACAAATATCCTCTCATTTAATCGAGTTTGCAAATGAACCCGCCATGTAGGAATGAACAATGTATGTAAACTGTTTGTTAGATCCCACCAGTCATGTACGCCAAAAAATCATAGTTCAAAAAACACAAGGTGACACAATGATAATTTTCAAATTGACTTGGGAATAAAGCATACACATTCAGAAAATAATCTAAGGAGGGTTGTGAGATGATCAGTGATAGAAATTCCACCACTAATTACTTCAAAATGCTCCACCAAGCAGTAATCAATAACAGCAAGGGAATGGAGGGGTTTATGAATATGCAGTTTATCCAACAAGAGTTTGACACTGAGGTGTTTCTAAATGATACAATGTGATATGCTTCCTTTAAAAGAAACAAATCTCGAAGAAATCTATGCAATAAGTTTACATTGAAGCACTCACAAGCAGTAACCATGTAGAATTTCGCATACTCTGCTGTGATGTGAATCATGTGATGACAATTGAGTATGCTTTTTTAATAGAAAAAAGAAAATTTGGAGAAATTTGTGCAAAAAGTATACTTTATATACTTAATAAAATACTAGAATCTCTCATACTCTGCTGTGATGTGATGACAATCAAATATGCTTTCTTAAAAAGAAAGAAATTTCGAAGAGATTTCTGCAATAAGTTTACTTTGAAACACTTACAAGCCGTAACTACGTAGAACTTCTCATACTCTGCAGTGATGACACGCCCCTCTTTGTCATGTTTTTCCACATCTGGAAAACAAAATATAACAATGATAAGAACAATAAACAATAGACACCTGTGCACATGCCTGCATGGAGTGGACTTAATCACTGAATATGCATTGAGTACTCATATTACCATTCATAAATCACACCTGAACTTAATAGGCTTTAGATGTACCAACTCCTAGGGTTTTATCTTGGCAAGAAGCCAACTTTTAATCAGAACCTTCATGGTCCATTCCTATGAGGCATTTTTTTGGCTTCTACGTCAACTGTAATGTGAAGAAGTTGTATTATCCTTAATGAATACTGACATTCTAGGAAATGATGAATGATGTCTACAGCTATTCTCAACTCAATCTCCACAAGAATTAGACAGAGACAGATGGGGTCTTTGCATTGTAAAGAATAGAAATATAACCCAGCATTGACAAATTTCTGCTCATTTAATCAAACTTTTCATTTTGAGTTTGCAAATGAACCCGCCATGTAGGACTGAACACCTGCATACTCTCCGTTTGATCCCACTGGTCATGTATGCCAAGAAATCAATATAGTTCTTCAATTTCTCAATGGTCCACTGGAAATTTCTAAAGTAAAAACACTAATCAGTGTCTATTTTTAAATATACAAAGTAATACCTATATGGTGGTTGACGTCAGAGGGAAAATGCACTTCCAGATAACTTCTGTTCTGTTAAAACTTTTTAAGAATTTTAGATTTACTTCATAAACTTGTATATATACAAAATTTCTTGTTCAAAATATCCCTAATATCTTTAAACATCATTTTTATGTTTTTTCTCCAAAATGCTCCTAGATTGAATAATGATAGTTGTTAACCCTTTCATACCTGGAGATCTACTTGACTAGTAGCAGTTTTGGCTGATACGGGTATGAATGGGTTAAGTATAAAAAAACTTTTCTCACTTATTCCGTAGGTGACCTCTAAAGGTTCCTTCTTGCTGTAGAGGCCCACGCCAGAGTAGCCCTCCTTGTCGCCGGAGAGCCAGTAGCACTCGTAGCCGTCCACCTCCACAGTGCTGGGGATCTTAGACTTCTCACACTTGGTCTCCTGGACACAGAACACATCTGGGCTCTCATGAGTGATATATGATGTACAGTTTTTCTGAAATAAGAAAAATATTTAAAAATTGGTATAATCGTATGATACTAAGTTAGTCAGCATTAGCAGGGTCTTAGCCTGGATTTTTAAAATGCTTGTCCAGATTTAGCTAAGTCAATTACGTCAAATCCATATACCAAATATGCAATAGCCTATTGTGTCAAAAAGAGCAATTTACACTTGAGTTATGTTCTAGAAGGTGATTGTTCCAGAAAATATTTGGTTTATTACCCCCAAAAAAGTCAAAATTTAAAATTCTTCATAGAATTTTTTTCTGTCCAAAATGGAAGTTTATAACCTTTATGCTGTGTAGTTGACTCCAGTTTTGGATACCTGTTAGAAATTAAAATTAATTTTAAATGTTTAGAAGAGTATTGAACTTGTAGTTTTTAGCTTCTAGAGCCTTTGGTATCTTATTGATTACAGAGATTGTCTTAGAAAGGCAACGAGTTAAAAGCATAAAACCTGCACAATGAATAACATTAATTCTTTCATGTTTATTTAACTTCGGATAAGTAATTGATGTCTTGATCATCAACCTAAGTCATGCATTCCTCTGCTTAGAAAGCTCCCGAAAAGTTAAGATATTTTACCTCCATCCATGCCCTTATTCCATTGACATTCCATGAGGAGATCTTGAAGTTCCATTCATCTCCACCAGGGGTCTTGGCATCACAGGAGAAGTCCAGTTGTGTAACGTCAGGGATGGGATCCCGCACCCAGTTAGACTTCTTCTTGGCACCGCTGGCATTACCATTCTCTCCCTCAGACTGAAAGGGTAAATATTACCATGAGTCTAACACAATAATTACAGAATTATTCATGCTTTAGTTTTAGAGCAGCTTGTTTTTTTTTGTTTTTTAATATGTGAAAACAAATACATCAAGTTATCAAAATGTCTCTTCCAATATATAATTGCTCAATGTTTGCCATAAAGGTAAGACTATGAAGGCCTAGAAAAAAGTGTTTGTTTCCTGTAATGGTCCGTAAAAAAATAGGGTAGGTATTTTAGTAAAATCTCGTTTTTTTTTGGATTTTCTTGTTCAAAAATGTGTTTCGTCACTAGTTTTATACAGCTTTTATGTTGATTGGGAGTTGGAAGGGCAGAAAGAATTTTAGGGTAGGGATTGTTTGAGTAAAAACTTACAAGTAAGGGTTTGGTTACAGGAAACAAACAACTTATTTAGGCCTTAGGAATAACATAGTGCGTGTGTCATCCAGGATCTTAGCCAGGATTTAGAAACTTGGTGCCTAAAATTGGCAATTGTACAATTTTTGGGCGTCCAAATTTATAAGGACCACAATATACTCAGATTTTAACCATAAACCATATCTACCAAAATAAGGCATGATATCCTTAGTCAATGCCATGGGAATATCATGGAGATGAAAAAATTCAATTATGTGCTTGACAATGAGATAAACATTTTAAGAAATTCCTCACAAAAAATTATGGGTGTCCTGAGCGGTGCTTTTTAAGGGTTTAGGTGTCCAAAAAGACACCCAGACACCCTGCTGGCTAAGACCATGGTGTCATCAGTTCATCGCACTAGCCTTAGAAACTGAAACTCAATACACTCTGTAAAGAATTAAAAAATAGGGTAGGAAGGTCGATAAAAAGGTTTTTTGGCATTATTTTATTGGTCAGAAATGTGTGTTTTAGGCATGTTTTACGTTCATTGAGAGTTGGGAGGGCAGTAAAAACTTTAGGATAGGGATTTTTTTGAATAAAAACTTGTTAGGGTAGGGTCACAGCCATAGGAAACAAACAACTTTTTTTAAGCCTAAGGCCACTCCAATTTAATTACTTGTCTTACAAGCTTTTTTTGGAAAAAAAATCCTGTCAGACTCCAAAAAAAAAAGAAAAAAAAGGTCATCTTTGGTGTCTTACGGACGAAAGTGGTTTTGAAATTTTCTGTCAGACTCAAAAAAAAACAAGATAGACGCCAGTGGCGTCAAGAGGTTGATTCCTTGTATGTCTTTTTGTAGTTAATCATTTGCAATTTTTTGTTTTTTTAATATTTTGCTATTTTGAAATTTTTCTGATTTTTGTGTTTTTTCGTTAGTGGTTACAGACTGACACACACTTGTAATGCTGCTGATGATACTTACAGACTTTTTAATCAAAAACCAAGTTTGTGAATAGACATTAATATCAGTTTGGAGCACTATAAAACATTTTCCTTTTTTATGAAATTCTTTATCTTTTTATCATACCTAATAGTGCCAAAAAATACATCTGAAACACATATCTTTCAAATTTTTCATAAGATTTCTATCTAAAACCCTCCCTCAAATATTTTCCAAAACTATAACCCACTTCTAGCTATCCAGAAACTTTGACAAACTCACCACCCACCATCACCTATCCAGTAGATCACCAAACATGAACGGGAAAAGCCCACATCCTGCACTGCAAATGACAGTCAACAAAACCCCACCAATAGCATGCTTGCCACAACTTACTTAATGCTGCCTGAAGAACTTTAGTCCGTGACTTACCCTTACATGAAAATGGCCAAACACTGCCAGAATGCAAACATGCACAGGGATCAACCTTATGGTCCCTTAAAGGGCATATGCCCCTGAACCATGTGATTTTGCTACCAGATGATGAATTATAGGAGCCAAGTTTGTGAACGGACATTAAATATCAGCTTAAAGCATTTTAAAAACTTTTCCTTTTTTTGAAATTCTTTATCTTTTCATCATACCTAATAGTGCCAAAAAATACAGCTGAAACACAAACCTTTCAAACTTTTCCCTGGGAGCATGCCCCAAGATCCCCAAACCTGGACAATGCACCCCTGGCAAAACCATACCGTCGTGGTGGCCGCACAGGAATTTAATAGCCCCTAAACTTAAAATCCTGGGAGCCAAATCTGCTCCTGTCTGAAAATGTTAAAGTCAATCACTGATGCATGTAACAAACTGACTGGCTGCCTGCAAATAACACCACATCAAAATCAAACATGTTGCCAACAGCCAAAAATCCACTCCCCCTTAACAGAGGCTTGTGACTCTCCCCCACAACACAAAATGTTAACACATAAGCTAAGTATATACAACAAAGCCCATGCATTAAAATAAGTGCCGGCTCTCAAATATTAAAAAAGACCAACAGTTAAACAGCGAATAAAAAATTTCATCATAACCTAAAATTCAGCACGCATAAATAAAATGCAACTTTTGACAAACTAAACTAATCACTAAGCCTATCCGCCAAATATAAACATGAACATTTTAACACACATACTTCAGAAAAAGAGAGCGATGGGGGGCGGGGTTAAAAATTTGACATCTGACATATCATCAAAGTAACACAAAACATTTACATGAAGATGGCCAAACACTGCCTAAAAGCAAACATGAACAGGGATCAACCTTATGTACCCTTTAGGGGCATATGCCCCTGGTTCATGTGATATTGCAACCAGATGAAAAAATATACGAGCCAACTTTGTGAAAGGACATTAAATATATGTTTGGAGCATTTTAAAACATTTTCCTTTTTCCTTAAATTCTTTATCTTTCTATCATACCTAATAGTGCCAAAAAATACATCTGAAACACATATCCTACAATTTTTTCATAAGAATTCTATCTAAAACCCTCCCCCAAATATTTCCCAAAATTATAACCCACTTCTAGCTATCCAAGAAACTATGACAAACCCACCATCACTCATCCAGTAGATCACCAAACATGAATGGGAAAAGCCCACATCCTGCACTGCAAATGAGAGTCAACAAAACCCCACCAATAGCATGCTTGCCACAACTTACCTGCTGCTGCCTGAAGAACATTAGTCTGTGACTTACCTTTACATGAAAATGACCAAACACTGCCTGAGTGCAAACATGCACAAGGATCAACCTTATGGTCCCTTAAGGGGCATATGTTCCTGGATTATGTGATTTTGCTACCTGATGATGAACTATAAGAGCCAAGCTTGTGAATGGACATTAAATATCAGCTTAGAACATTTTAAAAAAAATTCAACTTTCTTGAACTTCTTTATCTTTTTATCATACCTAATAGTGCCAATAAATACATCAGAAACACAAACTATTCAATTTTTTCCCTGGAAAAATGCTCCAAAACCCCCAAACCTGGACAGTTAAAACATTTCCCTTCCACTGAAATTCTTTATCTTTTTATCATACCTAATAGTGCCAAAAAATACAACTGAAACACATATCCCTCAATTTTTTCAAAAGAATTCTATCTAAAACCCTCCCTCAAATATTTTCGAAAACTATAACCCTCTCCTAGCTATCCAAGAAACTATGGCAAACTCACCACCACTAATCCAGTAGATCACCAAACATGAATGGGAAAAGCCTACAACCAGCACTGCAAATGACAGCCAACAAAACCCCACCAGCAGCATGCTTGCCACAACTAATATGCTGCTGCCTGAAGAACTTTAGTCCGTGACTTACCTTTACATGAAAATGGCCAAACACTGCCTGAATGCAAACATGCACAAATATCAACCATATGGCCCCTTAAGGGACATATGCCCCTGGCCATGATCTTCCGCCACTAAAGCAGGTCCAGCACTACCAGAAACCCAATATGCATGCAATAACTTTGTACTTAAACCTAAAATAGACTGATACACACTTGTAATGCTGCTGATGATACTTACAGACTTTTTAATCAAAAACCAAGTTTGTGAATAGACATTAATATCAGTTTGGAGCAATTTAAAACAATTTCCTTTTATTTGAACTTCTTTATCTTTTTATCACACCTAATAGTGCCAAAAAATACATCTGAAACACATATCTTCCAAACTTTTCATAAGATTTCTATCTAAATCCGCACTTAAAAAAACTTCCCTATTTTTGAATTTCTTTATCTTTTTATCACACCTAATAGTGCCAAGAAATACAACTATAAGAGCCAGTTTGTGAATGTACATTAAATATCAGTCTAGAACAATTTCAAAAAAAATTCCCATTCTTTGAACTTCTTTATCTTTCTATCATACCTAATAGTGTTAAAAAATACATCAGAAACACAAACTTTGTAATTTTCCCTTTATTTTGATCAGTATTTTCGTTTGTTTTGCATCTTGGGCGATACAAATGCAGGGAGATGCTGCTTGGGCCCGAGCACTGGGTTGAAGGGGTATGGGACCGGCATCGGCATCAAAGGGTAGAAGCCTGCATACTTCAGGTCTGCTACTTCACCTACACCATGCAACCTGAAAAAATAATCATACATACCATCAAAGCAACACAAAAATATCAACACAAAACATATCTCACCAAATGCAATCTTATATTATCACACCGACACAATATCTTCTTTAAACAGTAATTGTTTTGTTTGAGGGACAGTGAAGATTTGCATGGTTTCTATATTTTGTGGATGTGTTTTTATAAAATTGTATATTGAGTGATAGTTTTGTATTGATACTTTTGTATTTATTTCAATTTAATGTATGCTTACTATTTTGGGTTGTCAGGTAAATCAAGTTCCTATGATGCTCTTTGGTGTAGATGCAGTATGATGTCGAAGCCAGTTTCTATGACAGTACACACTTTTCCTGTCACCCAAAACAATTAAAATCATATCTTTATCTAAAATACAACAACAGTGAGAACGGAAGGGATGGCAGGGTTAAAGGTCTGCTAACTTCAGGACTGCATACTACACTCATGGTGAGAAGGGTATATATACTGACTGCTGAAATCGCGATAAAAATATTTACTACTTCCGTTTTTTTCAAAATTGTTTTTTTACGATTGTGGGGAACAAAAAAAATCCACAAATGGGCAGGATGGATTATTTAGAGTCATACATACCATCAAAGCAACACAAAAATATCAACACAAAACATATCTCACCAAATGCAATCTTATATTATCACACCGACACAATATCTTCTTTAAACAGTAATTGTTTTGTTTGAGGGACAGTGAAGATTTGCATGGTTTCTATATTTTGTGGATGTGTTTTTATAAAATTGTATATTGAGTGATAGTTTTGTATTGATACTTTTGTATTTATTTCAATTTAATGTATGCTTACTATTTTGGGTTGTCAGGTGAATCAAGTTCCTATGATGCTCTTTGGTGTAGATGCAGTATGATGTCGAAGCCAGTTTCTATGAGTGCTGCCTGCAGTTATGTCCCTTGACACCCTTCTCACCATGAGTGAAAATGCAATCCTGAAGTATGCAGACCATTAACCCTGCCATCCCATGCATTCGCATTACATGCTCTTTGGGCTTATAAGTTTGTGACCAATAAATTATAACAGTACACACTTTTCCTGTCACCCAAAACAATTAAAATCATATCTTTATCTAAAATACAACAACAGTGAGAACGGAAGGGATGGCAGGATTAAAGGTCTGCTAACTTCAGGACTGCATACTACACTCATGGTGAGAAGGGTATATATACTGACTGCTGAAATCGCGATAAAAATATTTACTACTTCCGTTTTTTTCAAAGTTGTTTTCTTACGATTGTGGGGATCAAAGAAAATCCACAAATGGGCAGGATGGATTATTTAGAGTCTGTTTTCTTGAAGTTGAAACTTTTTTTCCGGTTTTAGTGGCGAAATTAATAAGTAAATTTAGAATTTCGCCAGGGTTCCTAAATCAACATTCCAAAAAGCCGTTTTTGCCGTTTTTTTCCGAAGTCGCCATTTTTTTTCAAAAATTACAAATATAAGCAACAAGTTATGATAATAGGGTAAAAGCCCTATTTGTTGCGAACACTTTGATGGGCCATTTGTAAATTTTGACCCAGAAACGGCGACGTGACAATTTATTGAAAAAAGTATGTTTTTTGTGTGAAATGCACACAATGCATATCAATGCCCTAATCTCGCTATATCAAAAAAATCAACTTCCGGTTGTAGCGAAAAGCTATTTTTTCGCTTCCAACCTGAAGTTGAATTAAAAAAATGATTGAATCAGATAGATGAGGATCTCATCTATCCAGGTAGGTAGTCATATTGTGATCGGGGGGAGATAGCTTGATGAAATTGACAGGAATCGGCGAGGTACCATTGAGAATGTACTAATCGCCGTGGTCAACACGCCACCATCGATGCGTGTTGACAAATATCTCAAAATATTTTCGATTTTCCGAAACCAAAAGAATTAATCTTAATAATATAGATACTTGGCTTGTTAATTCTTTTGGTTTCAGAATTTTAGAGTTAGAGATGGCCACAAACGAAAGCTTTGAAATCGGGGTGCAAATTTCGGCAAAACCGATATTCAAAATGGCGGAGGGTAACCTAGCCAATGTAAAAAATACGTGAATGAACACGTAAGTAAAATATTACAAAGAGAAATACAAATAGCCGCTCATTGGTTAATAAACCGCGGGAAAGAGTACCACGTGGTGTGACGGTGAGGCAGTGAGACCGCTCATTGGATAATTCACCAGAGACAAACCACGTGGTGCTGTCACGTGATTAGCCGATCGCAGAAAAGTATGTGTTTTGTGTGAAATGCACACAATGCATATCAATGCCCTAATCTCGCTATATCAAAAAAATCAACTTCCGGTTGTAGCGAAAAGCTATTTTTTCGCTTCCAACCTGAAGTTGAATTAAAAAAATGATTGAATCAGATAGATGAGGATCTCATCTATCCAGGTAGGTAGTCATATTGTGATCGGGGGGAGATAGCTTGATGAAATTGACAGGAATCGGCGAGGTACCATTGAGAATGTAATAATCGCCGTGGTCAACACGCCACCATCGATGCGTGTTGACAAATATCTCAAAATATTTTCGATTTTCCGAAACCAAAAGAATTAATCTTAATAATATAGATACTTGGCTTGTTAATTCTTTTGGTTTCAGAATTTTAGAGTTAGAGATGGCCACAAACGAAAGCTTTGAAATCGGGGTGCAAATTTCGTCAAACCCGACCCATCGCCATGTTCACGCCACCATCGATGCGTGTTGACAAATATCTCAAAATATTTTCGATTTTCCGAAACCAAAAGAATTAATCTTAATAATATAGATACTTGGCTTGTTAATTCTTTTGGTTTCAGAATTTTAGAGTTAGAGATGGCCACAAACGAAAGCTTTGAAATCGGGGTGCAAATTTCGGCAAAACCGATATTCAAAATGGCGGAGGGTAACCTAGCCAATGTAAGAAATACGTGAATGAACACGTAAGTAAAATAGTACAAAAAGAAATACAAATAGCCGCTCATTGGTTAATAAACCGCGGGAAAGAGTACCACGTGGTGTGACGGTGAGGCAGTGAGACCGCTCATTGGATAATTCACCAGAGACAAACCACGTGGTGCTGTCACGTGATTAGCCGATCGCATTAAATATGCAGAAAACCCACGCATGCGCATCCACCCACGCATGCGCATCCAACGGCCGCCCCACCAGACCAGACGCGCTACAGAATCGTATTGGAGTGAAGAAAACGTAATGTATAAACACGTAAAAATCCACCAAAAAAAAACTAGGCAACCCACAGAAACAATGAAACAAACTCTATAAACTACACACCCAACTCTAACAGAAACATTAAACAAAACGACCCCACCACACCCCACTCTCCAGATCATTCGCCTAGAATTTTCCAAAAATGCCATGTAAGACAACATAGGGAAAATGCATCAACCAGCTCCCAGGACCCCCCCCGGGAATGCAAGACAACAAAAGCGAACTGAATATAGGTTGTTGTTTGTACAACAACCTCTAAAAAGTGCAAGTTTTAAGAATATTCTTTGTAAGTGTGATTCAATCAACTACAGGAAGCTATCATTGCTGTAGTAGAGCCTCAGACTTGAGGAGGTATACCTCCCACCCTTCAGGTTACAGGGATTAATAGATTGATTGATTTTATTTAGTTGAGAATAGGTTGGTAGAAACATATCCTATCAGTCCTAGTCGTCAGACTCTAAAAAAATAATAATAATAAAAAAGTCACATTTTTCAACTTTTTTTTTATTCCAAAATGGCTCATTTCCTACCTCCTGAGCATGTAAGACAAGTAAATAAATTGGAGTGGCCTAAGAAGATTTTCTCAATGAATGTCACGGTTGTTAATGTGTGAAAGGATGGCAGTAAATATGAGATTATTGCAGATTGCAATCTCAAAATCAAAGATAGTCAATGACACTGTGTTGTGAGCATTGGGTGATAGGCAGGGTCTTAGCCAGGATTTGGAAATTGGGTGCCCAAAATTGGAAGTTGTAAAATTTTTGGGCGTCCAAATTTTTAATGGGGACAACTCATATTTGAACAATAAACATGTATAAATAAAATTTATCAAAGTACGCCATGATATCCTTATACAATATCATGGGAATTATATGGAGATGAAAAAATTCAATTCTATGCTTGAGATTGCTATTTTAAGAAATTCTTCACAAAATAAATTGGGTGTCCTGAGGGGTGCTTTTTAAGGATTTGGGTGTCCAAAAAGACACCTAGACGCCATGCTGGCTAAGACCATGGTAATAGCACACCGGCGGACAGTGCTTAAAGCTATTGACATGTTATTGTTAGGTCACTTACAAGTCTGATTGGCGGAATATGATACCGGCACATCAGCCATATGCCAGTTACGCAAGATTGAGTTACTATATAAGTAAAGCAAAAAGATCACCAGTGCATAGATACTGAGTACTTACACATTGTTCTGTTTCAATTTAGCAGCAATGTACAAGTTGGCATAGTCCACATTCGTTCCTTGGTATTCATGTGTTCAGTTTAAAGTTACGTTTTCTTTAATACTATCAGTAATGTGCACTGGCATCAGTGGCATGGTCTTAGCCAGCAGGGCATCTGGGTGCCTTTTTGGACGCCCAAGCCCTTAAAAGGAAACCCTCAGGACACCCAAATTTTTTAGTGTGGAATTTCTAAAAATCTCTATCTCAAGCTTATAATTGAATGTTTTCATCTCCTTATAATTCCCATGACTTTGTTTAATGATATCATGCACTATTTTGATGAATTTATACGTTTATGGTTGAAATATGAGTATATTGTGACCCCCCTTAAAAATTTGGACACCCAAACATTTTACAACTGCCAATTTTAGGCACCCAGTTTCAAAATCCTGGCTAAGACCCTGTGCACTGGCCTGGCTGGGATAGATGAATCCATTATTACACACAAGGTCCTTAAAATCATAGTGCGTACATTTTTAAGTGATTCGATGTACATGTATTGCAAAAACTAAAGTAGCATCATGCATCTCTATCCATCCAAGTAAACGCTTGTGTTAACATTTTTAAAGCAATAACTTATTAAATAAGTACAAACAGGGTCTTAGCCAGGATTTGAAAACTGGGTGCCAAAAATTATCAATTTCAAATTTTCGGGGCGTCCTATCTTTTACGGGAGATCACAATATACTCTGATTACAATCATAAACATGTATAATTTAATTATTGGAGTAATGCATAATACCCTCATACAATGCAATAGGAATTCAATTGAGGTGGAATAACTTCAAGAATATTCTTGAAATTGACATTTTAAGAAATGACTCACAGAAAAGACACCCAGATGGCTAAGACTATGAGTACAAATATCAGGTTATGGTCAGCTAGTCTGGCAGGACAAATGGTATTAATTCTAAGAATGGTAAAGTCATAGTCTTAGCCAGCAGGGCGTCTTTTGGACACCCAAACCCCCCGGAATCCCCCCTCAGGACACCCAAAGTTTGTGGGGAGTAATTTCTTAAAATGTCAATTTCAAGCATACAATTGAAGTTTTTCCACCTCAATATGATTTCCATGACATTGTATTATGATATTATGCCTAATTTTAACGAATAAATACATGTTTATGGTTGTTATTTCAGTATATTGTAGTCCCCCCTTGAAACATAGGACGCCCAAAACCATTCTTGAAAATGTCATTTTTGGACACCCAGTTTCTAAATCCTGGCTAAGACCGTGGGTGAAGCAAAGGGTATTGATTTTAAAAAGATATATGGAGCAGGGCTCAACACTAACAGTGGACTGGTGGCCACAGGCCAGTAAAAATCCTCAGAATTGGCCTCGGGCAGGGACAATCTAAATAGACCTCTCTGGTTTAACATTTGGGGGACAAGTCCCCCCTCAAGAATGTACACACCCAAATGCTTCTGAAATAAATGAAGATAAAATAAGTAAAAATAAATGTTATTGATGAATTTTATCAGGGAGCTTTCATTAAATAGATTGTCCCTGATTTTATGCAGTTTTTTTTCTTGTTTTAAATGCCAAAGAAAAATTTGTAGGACCAGTAAAAATATTTGCAGGACCAGTAATCCTAGGTGTTACTGGTACGGTGATACACAGCCAGTATCATTTTGAGTTAGCTTTGGGGCCTGTGGAGATCATATCAAAAAGACTTCAAGCAGGGTCTTAGCCAGGATTTAGAAACTGTTATGAAATTTTGGGGCGTCCAAATTTTTAAGGGGGACCACAATAAACTAAAATTTCAACCATAAACATGTAAAAAATTATCAAAATAAGGCATTATATCCTAATACAATGTCATGGGGAAAATTGGGATTTACATGGAGAGGAAAAATTCAATTATAGCGAGCGAAGCTCGAAAGGCCGTAGGCCTTTCGCGAAGCCTCGCAATCCATCAATTGAGCGTGTGTGTATATGAGTGTATATGACGTCACTATATGAAATGGAAATATGAAATACATACACGGACCCAGAAAGTTGTCACCGTCCCACGTGCGGGACAACAATATCGTCCAACGTGCGGGACAACAATATCGTCCAACGTGCGAGGCAACGTGCGGACGACTTCCGTTCTGGAGGAATCTTTAGTAGGTTAAGTAACGACCAATTTCATTGGTCGACAATGACGTAATGTGCAGTACAACAATACCAAACACTTACATTTCATCCCATTGGATGAAATGCATGAATGCACGTGCGTGAATGAAAGTGGCCGCTTCTACATGTATATCCACGTTAAAACTTAATCTCTCGCCCGTCCGTGGCTCAATTCTAATGCAGTTTAGAACCGCCTGAATGCATTCTACTGACCATTGCGGTTTAGATCGATAGAACCGCCAGAATTCATTCTACTGGCCACTGAATTCTCGTCAAAATCAGAGGCGAAATATGAATGAAAGTGGCCGCTACTACATGTATATCCACGTTAAAACTGAATTTCTCGCCCGTCCGTGGCTCAATTCTCGGCTCGCTTCCTGGCCATACCACGCCCGTGGCCGCTACTTTATCCAAGTTAAAACTGAATTGCTCCGTGGGTCAATTTTAATGCGGTTTAGATCGCTAGAACCGCCAGAATTCATTCTACTGGCCATTGCATTCTCGTCAAAATCAGCTGCGAAATATAAATTTTAAGACAGTTTAAAATCGTAATGTTTTGTATGCCATTAATTTACGGTCAATCAATGCTGTATTTTGGTCAGAAGTAAAAAAAAAATGATCATCCAAAGCTTCGCTCGCTTCCTGGCTATGCCAGCGTCATATTATGCTTGAGATTAAGATTTTAAGAAATTCCTCACAAAAAATTGGTTGTCCTTAGGGTAGCCCTGTGAGTGCGACGATGTCTTCCTCTTATGCTGTTGTTACTAATGACATCAACGCCCTGACTTCCCCGTATTGGGGTCTTGGTTGTGTATATTACCAACCAGGCGGCGCACAGATGCGCTGTCCAAAACTTACATGCAATGATATCTTGGCTTCTCGGACATATTTCACTACGGGCTGGTGTTAATTCTTTTCAAAATCAGTGGAAATTAAGTCTTATTTCGTGAATTTAAAGTCTGAGGCGAGAGAGAACATTGGGAAAATGGTGGACATTGTAGTGATGTCATTTATCACATGATCGAGCTAGACAATGAGAAAAATTCATGACCAAAATAAAACGATGTCCGTCAAAATGGCGGAGCTAGCAGACACTCCGCTTCGAATTTTCAACCTGGCACAATAAAGTGTTTAGCCTGAAATCTAAATTATCTTTGCTGCCGATTGATGCGGATTGTTGGTACAGGAACCAAGATGCAAGTAAAGTCGCAGCGCCCTCACTAGAATCGAGCGCACAGACATTTCTACTTTCTTCTACTCATGTTTGTGAAGGTTAAGTTGTGAGCGTTGAATGGGCAGCTATGAACATCCGACTATAGATGGCGCCCATAAACGCTCACGTGAGCTATCCTTAGGGGTGCTTTTTAAGGGTTTGGGAGTCCAAAAAGACACCGAGATGCCCTGCTAGCTAAGACCATGACCTCAAGGTCTTCTTGTAAAGAGCCAGCAAACAAGGTTCTCAACTTACAAGTGTCATCAATATTCATCAGTATCATCACTTGAATGTTTTTGTTTGTTCTTGATTTTTTTTTTACTTACTCTGATGATAATAAAAAAATATAACCAAAGCAAAATTCAGAAATATTCGGTGTACATTGTTACAGCCATGTATTCGTTTGCACAGTATAGTATGAATGGAGGCCACTAAGTCAACTTTTAGTAACAGCTGTGATTGAATAGAATTACTCATGCATTCTGGCCGCACAAGCCGGGGCATGATGCTATAGTCATAGCTTCTCAATATCCCTCCCTATTATCGCCCACTGCAAGACAAAGAAACTACGAAGTGGAATTTCTGCATTTCGTCGGCATTACCTTTCTCTTTGGTGGCATGGCTAATGTGGCTGTATGTCTGTAGAGAGAAATGCGTACAATTCTCGAGAGTAGAATGGCTAGTTGTTTCGTAGACAGTTGATCTTTAGATTGAATGAAACCAGCTCGTACCGGCGTGGGTTGAACTGCCACTTTGCATACACAGTTAACTAGGCCACAAATAGATGTCGCTTCAGTCGCGACCTGAGACAAAGCACTATCTATTGGTAAAAAGGAAAACTAAAATCACATGCTGGATACCCGTGGCTGAGTACATTTCGCTAGGAAAAACAAAACAAAACAGAACAGAACAAAACAAAACAAAACAAAAAGAAACAAAACAAAATAAAACAAAATAAAACAAAATGAAATAAAATAAAATTAGATAAAATAAAATAAGATAACATAAAATGAAATGATATAAAATAAAACCTTGGACCAATATAAGATAAAACAAAACAAACAAAACGTGCGTTTTCCCTTCACATGGATGTCCAAGAATAATTATCCTATAGCACAGACTATCAGTCCTAGACTCTAGGGAGCACAGAATCTTTGACCATTATTACACAAATGGTCATCAGTAAGCTTTACCATATATGACTCTATGTCTGTTACGAAAGACCTGGATTAAGCCAATACAAATTGAAAGAGTGTACATGTTCAATGAAATCTTCATCAAAATGGCCAAGAAGGAATTTACAGGCTGGCTGAGAATCTACCAAGTTAAATAGCGATACTTTGACTTGGCTTGTCGCACGTCTAAAGCCTCTGGAGCACGGGCAAACAGCCCAAGAGCACAGCATTTTTAGTTGCCGGTTTAAAATATTATCACATGATGGCACATTCATACATGGATAGAAGTCGTAATATCAACAAATTGATGGCATCTGCCTTAGAATTATAAATCAACTTTGTAAAGGCAATAATTGTCGTGGTATACGAGAATTTTCATTGTTTAGCAATCCTTTTTTGGTAATATTTTGATTACATATGCCTGCCTCAGCGGCGTATTTCGCAAACTGTTTGAAAGAGGAATGTTCATCAGAAATCAACCTACAAATGACCTTCACGTGTATTAGAAATTCATGTATCACTCCTAAATTATTTTCAGAAATACCTGACGAAAATTTTCATGGGAAGAGTCAAGCATAAATAGAGTAACACGTTTCAGAAGTTTGGCCATACGATGCGATGTTTTTAAACGGGAGTGAAATCTGCTCATTTACAAGATAATAGTAATGTCCTGATAACCGTACGCCATTAAGTGCAAAACATCATATCTAATTCATCGTGCTACTTTCTAAATTTGCTCATAATCCCTGCCCCTTTCACACGAAGCGCAACGCCTGTTTCCCGCGAAAAAAGGATTAGGGAATGTGAACAACAAGCCGGTGATGACGCAAGCATTACGTATAACGTAAGTTACGTCTTAAGTCACTTGGTGACTATTTATAAGACTTACTGACATGTTCATCATAGCGAAGAAAGCCACTGAGAAAATCAGTAAGAGCGAATACATGTATAAGCAGTTAAACTTTAGTAAGAATGCCTTTTTGGAAATACTGACAATAAATTGATGCTCCCAAAATCATAAAAAGATCTCCGTAAAAAGTTTATTGTTATCATTCTAAACATTCACCGCACATTTCATCACCCCTCCTGACACATCGCATTGACATAGTGACATAGTTTGGGTTTAATTCCTTCTACTTCGAGCCTCTTTTCCCCTATTTGAAGGTTTTACGCGTTTAATTACGCAGAGATTGGATACATTGCGCCAGATTATTACGTGATTCATAAAAGAAGCAATATAATTAGCACATTAAATAGTGTTACATGGTGGTTCTTTATGCACGCTCCTAATCGCTACGTACTTAAAGGGGCACTAAACCCTGAAACACATGCCAGCTTATATGAAAGAAAAAATACTTTTAAGTTTATCTATTATAAAGGGCCAGCCCAATTAGGCCCCATCGGGCAGAAATAGTGTGTATTCCAGTAGCACATTTCCCCCCTGGGGGCAGCCATATCTCACACATCCTGGCACCTGGATGGGCTGCAGGATGATGTCACATTCACTTGTGGGTGGCAGGAAGTGCTGGTATGCAGGCACTGTGTAAAGTCTGAGTGTCCACTTTCAGCTTCCAGCTTTTGGCTGAGGTGAATGGACCTGCAGAAGCTAATTATAGTAAAATCATCATGGTGAATTCATGTGTTGCCTTTGGCTGTACTATTTCACTTAGACCTTGTAAGCCATCTAATTCTAAAGCATGCCCTCGTCCCGGGTGGGGGGGGGGCACTTTGCTATTTAGGGGGGTGCATACGTTCGTTATCAAAATAAAAAATACCCCTAAAGCACTGATTTCTGGTCAAAAAAGCACCCTTATTTTAATAAAACGCTGATTTTTTCCACGAAATAAACACCCCTTCTTTTGTCAAAACACTGACATTTGATGAACGGGAACACGTATTTTAACTTAAGATTTTATAATCCTCTGCTTGTTTAGCGGCAGCATGTGGCGGCAGCAAACTCGGAAGCCCAGTCACTTCGGGAGTCACTCGGCGTCAGAGCCGCGTATATCTCGTGGATTGTAAGGGGATTTTGACCCCCATACTTCGTACCTAAGTACAAAAAAGTGCCCTTCTTTTACAAAATCGCGGACATGCGGAGGTCTTAAAAAAGACCCTTCTTCCGCGAAATACGTAACGCAGGTGCGGCCTCCTCTGTACCTGTCCCCCCGCCGGGGCCCTCGTACGCTCTATTTTGAAGTCACTGTCGCACGCCATTGCGACAATGCCAAAGTCGAACACCCATGTCTTTGATGTCAGCAGCAGATTGTATTTTAACATAGAAGTCAAGATACAGTGGCATATTGTATGTGCATATGTAGTTGTAGTGAGATAAAACAAATCCTCAAGCAATAAAGTGAAAAGAAGTTTTATAATGCTACAGTAGCATTACATGCAACACATCCCTTAATTGACCATATTCTCCACAATCCCACCAAATTAATAGAGCTCTCATGTCAATGCCATTACGATAACTACATTCACTACTTTGATATATTAACTGAGTTTTGAATGTGCGCACTTGGATATTTATTGACTGTTTTCCAGGTGAGCACCAGCACTCAACCAGAAAATATATTAACGAGTACAAAATATGGCTAATGAAAGCGTATGTTATGTTCTCGCTATCTAAAAGCTAATACTGGTGGGTGGTTAGTGCATGCCACCAATAACCTATAAAACAGAAAGAGAGATATTAAATTAATTACTAAAACATTAAGCAATAATCAGTTTCACGTCTCTTAAACGGTCCTTATTACTTTGCGTTATTTTTTTTATCACACTAGTTGTCAAAATGTAATCAACATACATATCGTCATTTTGAGCTTTTCATATATCTGAAAGCTTAAGATCCCTTTCCTCATAATCAGATAGATGGCCATTTACACCATGAATAAAACATACTGCGTAGGCCCAAATAGTTTCTTAGAGTATTCTCTACTTAAACCTAAGTCCCCACCGCCGACCTTATTGGCGGGGCCCTCAGGCCACGCCTATCTGGGAAGCTGCTTTGAAATGTCCATAGTCCGGACGGCCATGTTGGAAATGCTGAGGCCGGACTGAATATAATTCTCTATTCTGATTGGTTATAATATAAATGTTGGCCCGGTACATTACCTTTGCCGCGGAAAATCGTGCCTTCCTTATTTTAATTTAGCATGAAGTTTTCGAATATATAACATATTTTAAGCGGACATAAAGTATATTTTTTAGTATAGGAAGGAAAATTACTAAAGAAACGATTACTATGTGTATAGAATGAAATCAGGAGACTTCGTAACCAAACTGGTTCGTAACCAAACTGATGCGTACCCAAGTAGCTTCGCACCCAAGAGATTTCGAAGTCTCCAGCTTGCGCCTAGAATTCCGATATTTGTTTCATTTCTACAAAAATGATACAAATCTAATCATTATAAATACTTTTCCTGTATAATGTTAATGTTCTTTATACATCCGGTTCCCTCACAAGTTCATAAATAACTTGGCCCCGCCTTTTGACTATTGATGCTTTGCATCTACAACCGTACTTGTATATGCAATGTATTGCTATTTGAATACATCCTAACATACGAGAAATGGGGCTACTGGAAGCGGCCATTTTAGTCTATTAATACTAGTAGCCTAACTACTGATGACAAGTATGAACCAAGCAGTCGGGTATGAAGTCATTGAAGCTAATTTCAAGTAGTAATTCTCAATAATTTCAAAAAATTATTTCAACAGTTTATTAATCATTATCTTTATTTCAAATCTACAAAACAGTGGATTCAATACGAGATTTGTTACATATGAAATGCAGTTGTCTTTGAAAGAGATTGATAAATAAATATCAGAGATATATAGATTAAAGAGATATGACACAGATGGTAATAGCTACTACACCAGTCACACACTATTGTTATGCAAATGAGCTCTTATCTGCACCCCACTCATACCCAGGAGCTCAACCTGGCTCAGCCGGGCATGTGCACTGCTCAACTTATCACCACTTCCTGTGTAGGTTGTACCACAGGGTATATAGTTGTCTAGGTTATGAATGGGTTGAGAAAAGAGGCTAATCCAAAAACTCATGATGATTAAGTGTTTCTTTGAGTTGCCTTAGCAAAAATATTTCTGTAAATTGTACCATTCCTCAGTTCTTCACATCTTCATAAATTGAAACAAGACAGTTCTAAAATCCATACCCCCATCTATTTTAATACATTGTAAAGCTGTAAATGAGCCTATATTCCCTGAGTTCTTTACAGTACCATAGCTTTGTTGTCCAAAAAGAATACATGAAGTTTTCCTAACTAATGGCATTAGCTTAATGTAGAAGAGTTCTGTTAGTTTGTCTATTTCATGGTTTCACTGGTCCATAACATCAGACAGGATGCAGTGACAAAACATGATATTTTCCTGTCTCAGTGTATTGTCTTATTCTACTGTTGTGGATTGCCTTTACTCTCAGATCCACACCTGTCAGTTGCAGTACAGGACACACCTGTCTGATTGCAATCCCCAGGTTGGGCTTCTTTTATTTCCTCAGGTCTTGAAAAGACAATAAGCTAATTGGTGTCAGACGGGATGGGCCTCATAACATCCTAAGTGAGGGTATTGTCTGCTGTCAACAGGCAGAAACAGAATTACAGTCTAGATATTTGATTTGCAGACTTATCATAGAAGTGTCATTATAGCTTGGAAAACCTCAATTATGTTTGGTGGATGGAGAGGGTTAATCAACCTCTCAAACATCTAGATAGTTTCAGTTTTTACCTTTTGAGGAGGCTTAACAACCTGGGCATTCTAGGAATGTATGTGAGTACTGTTAGATATTTTATTCGTTGAATGGCTACGTTTAATTAATGTTAGCCTTGTTGCAATGAGCATACGTTTGCTTCAGTTTAAGACTTTTGACGTATCTTCAGGATGCTAACATAGGTATGTGTCATCAGCACTATTTCAATAAATAACCCCTTATGTGACGGCCTATTTCTAGTTTATTTGTCTGTTGATTCCTTGGACCTGAAGTTGACCTCAAATTTGAGACTTCAAAATCCTGGAAACTAGAAAATGCAGCACAGGATAGCTTGATAATAGGAAATTCTAATCTATTAATATTTCAAAAAAACTGTTTTATTCAACATCCAGCATACAAAATGGCAGAACATTTAATTCCATTATTTCCTTAGATAAGGTCCAGAAAACCGGGAAAAAATACTATTTCAGGTGAACAAATTTCTTTGAAAATAGTACAGCTTCAGAGATTAACTTCTTTATTTATCTATTTCACCTTATAAACAAACTTGAAAGTTTTGGTTTCTGAGAATTAGAAGGTGGAATTTACTAAAAATGACTCTCATGACTGATGTTTAGTCTTATCACAAGTGAAATAGAGTCCCCGATTGAACCACCCCAAATATGTGTATTGCAATTACACTAACGTCAATTAAGCATCATAATAGTTCCTACATTCATCCCCAGAATCTCTATATTGTTAAGCCTCACCAAAAAGTAAAATTCATGTCTTACATGTTTGAAAGTACTGTAGGTCCATTCAACCTGCTACCCAACCTGCTAGGCAAGATGGCCGCCTTCCTTATCTAACTGAGCTCCTAGGTAAGATTGC
>OZ012684.1:41378006-41380506 GCA_963942565.1 Maea johnstoni
CCGGCCACCTGTGGACATGCATTAGAACTAGTTGTTTTCCCTAGCTCGGCCACCAATTGTAGTTCTTCCTCTGTCTCCCCAAGCCTTGAGGAGGCGACAGACCGATTGGTGTCAGACAGGGACTGGCCGAATGGAGTGCCAGTGGGTTATCATCCTGTTTTAGGGGATTATCTGCTGTTAACAGACAGATTCTATGTGTTTGATTTCCAGGCTAAGAATAGTGTCATTTTTAGGGGGGGGGGGGGGGGGGGGGTTCGCCGACTCGTAGATCATTTGATTCCTGCAAATCCTTTAAAGAACACCTAACCCCTACTGGGCTAGCCACGAATGACTGCACATTAGAGGGCCCCGCCAGAGACAACTAGAAAATAACGGAACATTGATCTACTGTATTTTTTGGACCTGCCTCCCGTTTTGAATCAATTGTTTGTCATACAGACATATGAATAACCACATTTAAACATAAGTATATCAGGGTTTATGGTCCAAAAACTACAATAATAAAGGTGATAAGAAAATAAAAATGTACCTGAGTACTAAATTGTTATTTGTTGACTATGTTTAACTGACTGGATGTTAGCCTTATAGCAATGAGCATATGTTTGGGTTTGAGTTAAGACTGGCTGGACATGCCTTCAAGATGCTAACATACATGTCTTTCCGGCGCCATATCATTTCACTTAATAACTCCTTATGTGACTGGCGATATCTAGTTGATTTATCTGTTAATGCCAGGGACTTAGACGAACATCTAAACATGCTAAGGCTGACCTAAAATTTGGGACTTCAAAATTGCGGAAACTAGATAATGCAGCACATTATAGCTCATGTTATTATTATTCCCACACTTAACAGAGTGGAATATTTGAAACGTATAAAAAGTAGTTTAGCATACACAATGATAGAGCATATAATTGTGCTGTCACCCTAGAAAAGGTCCAGGAAACGTGAAAAAATACAATTTCAGGCATACATATATTCTGAGAAAATAGAAAAAGGATAAAGAATAACAACTTTATTTACCTATTTCACCTTAACACAAACTTGAAATTGTTGGTTTCTGAGAATAAGACAAGCAGTAAAGAGGAAATTTAATGAACGGCTCTCATGACTATGGCTTAGTGCATCTCCCCCCCCCCTCTCCCCCAAATACATGTATCGCAATTATGTTAACATCAATTAGGCAAAGTAAACAAAAATTCTTACTCTCATCCCCAGGATGTACATATTGTTGAACTTCTCCAAAAGGTAAAATCCATGTTTTACATGTTTGAAAGTGCAAGAGGTCCATACAATATGATGACCAAAACAGTAGGCAATGTGGCCACCCCCAAATCTGAGTTTGCATTTGATAAATAATAAGAATTTGGCAATTCAATAAAAAGTTCACACATAATCCATAACATATTTTGTTATATCTCTTATGTAGTAACCCCTTTTTTTTTTAGTTTTCTTCAGTTGACCCCTGGTGTGCTTTCAGAGATGTCAGTGGGCACTGTTGCGCCACCAGTGTCACTTTTCGGAATTACATCGAACCCCCCTTCTCAAATCCTGGATCCGCTCCTTGATTGTGAGGGAGGCAGTCAAAAGCGTGACATATATATATATATATATATAATATATATATATATATATATATACATATATATATATATATATATATATATATATATATATATATATATGTCTATATATATATGTCTATACATATATATATATATATATATATATATATATATATATATATATATATATATATATATATATATATATATATATATATATATATATATATATATATATATATATATAAAGCTGGTCATTTCTGTGGTTCATCAATGCCGCCCAACCCAGAAGGACTGTGTATTCATAATGATAAGTCAGGGAGTACTTCATGGCTACTAGCTAAATGACCTCATACCTGTGTGATCAAATAAACTAATGTAGCCAAAAATCAATAGAGCACGATCATTCTATCATCAAGTGGCCCTCAACACATCACTGACCTATCCCATTTTATACACCAACTTTGAAGATGTGGTCATGACGTCATGAATATTTAATGGTGTAGCCAATATATCCATTATGGTTCTTATTGTTAGGATCGCATAGGAATATGTTCCTGGAATCTCCTTTTAGTATTTGATTAGGCGTTTGTTTGGATGATAAAGTTGATATGCAAATAAAACACAGCCCACTATCAATATAAATCAGATAACATAGCGAACACCTTTCACAAGGCACCAAATGTACTCGGTGACCGCCGGCGCGAAAACAATCTGGAAGAATATTTAGGCAATAAATCAAATAAGAATAAATATCTTTGGCGTTGATTTTAACCCTTATGCTGGTGGTGCTAATTTGGCCAATACAAAATGATGTAAAAACATGAAACTGACTGAAACCCTGGCACATGGGTACTCATCGGAGAGTACTCAGTGAGAGCTATCCAATGAATACCAACATGCCAGGGTTAGATGATTTTTAAAAATGTAGCCTC
>OZ012684.1:41385506-41425506 GCA_963942565.1 Maea johnstoni
TTTATTCGTACATTCGTGACGTCAAGTGCAGTGAGTCACTAGTATTAGTTTGCAATTGGCTAATCATAGAATGTTATGTGAATGCATACAGGTGAAGTATCGTAGGCTTAATTATCAGTTGTCAACATCTTACCCACATATCCCGTTGTTTCAAAATAACAGCTCTTTAGAAGTCTACGTTGTCATAAATTAGATTAGCTCTCTTGCATAAATTGGCGTGTAAAATAGTACATGTGTCATCATTAACTCATTATTACCCTGTCTCAGGAGCTAGGTGCTCTAATTTTACAGTTGATTTAGTGGAGGTCGTATAACAATGCAGAGAGTCCCTGATGAATGAAATCATTATCTTTGAACGTCAGAGCATTTAGACTGAATGACCAAGGACATGTTCTAAATTTGACTTGTTAAGTCATATATAGCTAAGATAATCCATACTGCATATAGCGTACCACGCTCATTATAACCCGTGTCAGAGTGACTTACATTCATTAGGCATTCATTATACATTCCTCCAACCTTAGATAAATTAAAACAAGTGGATATGAAACCAGCCGGTCAACCTGAACAGGAGAGCTGCGGCGAATAACCCAAACGTCGTGTTCTGTGCATGTTGCAGTGCAGCTTTCCCTGTAATGTAAACGACACGAGAGCCCTCAGTTGTCTTTGTCTCCTAGTGACGTCACATTCAGGCCATATTCGAAACCCCTGGCATAGACAGGCCTTCACTATAGCGCATATAGTAATTGGTCCCTCGCTATGTATCCATTCGTTTATTCATCTAAGCTCCAACAGAGCATACTTCTGGTTAGTTATACCATTTCAAGTACCTGTAGCCACACTTTTCTCAATGTGTTCAGTACCAGTAGACCTAGTTAAAAGCCCCATCCCAAAATATACCTCACAGAAGCATATATCATATAACAAGGTTTATCTCCACATACTTGAGTGTTATCAGGTAGTGAAAATCATAGCCAAACCGTCCTTTGGCAACCCATTTTCTATTTCATTTCAATATTTACAACATTTTCTACCTTGTTATATGATTATGCTGCTGTGAGAATTTTCTTAGGTTGGGGATTTTAACTGGGTCTCAATGGTGCTGATCACCTTAAGGTTGAATTGAATTGAATTGAAAAGAGAATTGAATTTATTCAAACGAATGCTGAACATTAATTGATGGATGAAATGTAGTTGTGTGTCGCCCATAATGTTGCTTTCCTTACGGCACCCAGTTGCACTGAGGACGTTTCCCTAGTTAACTACTCTCTCGTGTTTCTAAAAATGTTCGTTTCCTATTACCGTACCTATCCTAATTTTTTGCCCCTACCCTAATATCTTATTGCCATTTTTTAAAGCAAGGTAAAAATGTGTAACTGCTTCATATTCCATGCATGACATACAAAAGAAATTGAAAAAAAGAAAACATCAAATATCAGCATATAATACAACTCCAGTGGATTAAAATAGATCTAGATACCTCACTACTTTAGATTTTGCTATTTTGCTTTACATTTACATCTAATGCAGCATGGAGGAGAGAAAAATATATGATAAATTTAAATAAATTCCCCACCTACCTACCCTTTTTTCTAGCATGTTTTTTAGGAAACGAACATATTTTTTGTTTAGGCCTTATGGTAATCACCGTGGTGAGTGGGGAGGCTTACTTCAAACTCATCTTCCCCAACTCGTGAAAGGTTATTCTCATTATCGTCACGTCTTCTGATCTGCCATTCGAGGTTAAACCGCTGATAGATTTTAGTGGCGGAAATTCATAGGACTCGGGAAAAACAACCAATTAACTCCAACTTCCTGTCAATTTTCTCAATTGCATAAAACGAGGCTAAATCAGTGGTAGATTTTGTTAGAGGAAATCCATAGGGCCTCATGGAAAATAACGGAAAACCCACTCAAGTCACAGCCAAGCCAATGTTAACTTGCCGAGATAAACAAAATTGCATTCAAGCAAGGAACCTACGGAGCCGACATTTGATTCCTGCACTAAATGCATGGGCAGCCCGGGCAAAATACACGACTGCACGCCTGATTGCCACCCAATTTCCTGGGCATGGAGGCATGGATGGATGCCCTCACAACTGAAGGTAGCTTTGATTCGCAAGCTACATGGGTCATTGATGTGCTCGGCGTATATGTATTTTTTACATGTTGTTCATATACAATTAGACGTCCGGTCGACTGGAGCAGGAATTAAATGTCTGTACTGTACCTACACTGGCGAGACGCGGTAGATAGCAATATGCGAGAGAAGCACTCGCGAAGGCTTGCAATGACTCAATCTACACCCCTTCAGTCGGAATAAAATATTAATGTGTCAAAACCTCCGTATTCACGAGAACTAACCGAATAGATCGTATATATCCATAGACATGTAGTAGCTACTTCTTGGCATGTGGTATGAAGGGTTGGTCTAAATATATACGTAAATCGTGATGATCAATAAGGAAAATACATTGTTAACCCAGATTGATGAACGTTCGTTGGTCTAATATCTGAGAATTATTATTTATGTCTAAAAGGCTAAAGTGTAAATATCTCTCCTCCATCTCAACTAGTCACACACATATATATATATACATTTATATATATATATATATATATATATATATATATATATATATATATATATATATATATATATATATATATATATATATATATATTATATATTTATATATATATATATATATATATATATATATATATATATATATATATATATATATATATATATATATATATTTATAATATATATATATACATACATACGTACATACACACACACACACACACACACACACACACACACACACACACACTTCGTATGAGTGATAAACATTCGTACACACACAGATGTACGTGCCTTGAAGTTTTTAAGCAATGCTTGTAGTGCATGTATGTGAGCGGAGCCGTATAACCACACATTACATCTGTTCATGGCTTAACAAAGCTTGCCCTTACGAGCTAATTCCCGTAAGACCTCCGAATGCTTATCACTTCAATGAGGGTGATGACAGGTGCCATTTAGTCTGCAATTGATGGGCAGACTGTCTGTGTGCGCTGGGAATAGGGACCAGTCTTATCATGATTGAGGAACAGCGTATTTCAACTCGATTGGGCATTCATTTCTGTTAAACGGTCCCCCATAGACACCGCTATTCAAGAAGAATGTCTCATAAAGTTCCTTTCAAGATGGCGGCGCATTCACAATGATCGTAGGTTGCTTGGAGCGTATTAGCGATGTCCTATTAAAAAGCACCACTTAGAGTGATGATGCCCTCGAAAGATGTTGCTATTTAAGAATAGAGACAATGGTGACGATAATAACTTTACACTATAACCCTGTCACACCGGAGTCCAACACGACTGTCGTATGTCACACGGAGTCCAACGCGACTGTCGTATGTCACACCGGAGCCCAACGCGACTGTCGTATGTCACACCGGAGTCCAACACGACTGTCGTAGTATTCAAAAATCGCCAGGTAGGACCCGATAATTGCACTTACCGTGCGACAGACAGATCCGATTGCAAATCCAAAAACGGAATTGGAACCGTCTAGAAAGGTCGATACTAGTTTGCGATACTGTTCGCAAATTGTTTTATTTCTTGACATGTGATTGTCATTAACGACATTTGTACAACATTTGTACGAATGTCGGACCTTAACCTTGGATTTAAATTATGATTTTCCAAAAGTGGTCATTTTAGAGAACAAAATGCCGCCATGTTGCGCATTTTACTTTCCTCTTATTCTGGTGCGTTCGTGCACAGAATAGTTAACTCTGTATCTTTATAAATGTGAATTTGCATGTATAGGTTATGGAATAGGTCCTCTTTCTGCGTGTACAAACCTGTATATTTCAAAACATACTACTGTACAATGTAATATTGAACTTTTGGGTTAATTAATTGAAAATTAACCCTTTTCTTGCTCAAAAATGGATGCGAATATGGGGTGATTTATCACACGTAATAAAATGTAAAAAAAAATAGTCCGGAGAATTTTTCTGTTTTTTTTTCTTTAAATGATATTCGATTATCCGTGGTCTATTTGTGAATAGTACCACTTAAAAATGGCTATTCACGACCAAGCAGCAATATGGCAGGAATTGTGACGATAAACGAAATTCCAAATCGATAGGCTAGGAAGGTTGAAGGAGCTTAATGGGTGAATAATCTAAAATTTTCCATGAAAGATTGGATGCTTGTACATTTCACACTTAGTATATAGGAATACATCACATATACAAACACTAACTAGACCGTGGAGCTGACATATTATTGTCCAATTCACTTACTCTTATGGCATAACAATGGACTATATGCATAGTATTGTCGACAGATCTTTTAGGATTATCAAAAGGGGCAGATGGGCTCTTCATCATCACCCTTCCTTTGCTTAATTAATTCAGGCTATTAATAATCCCACTTTTATACGTCCGCAGATCCTCACAGTACTCATTAAGATAAATAAAACATCGTGTGGATTGTTCAAAAAGTGCAGATAAAGCCACATAGGTTTGTACATTGCCTCTCTAAGTAACTTGTCATTTTGGCATCTATTCAAATTTGCATACGAAATTGCATAATGATATCGAAAATCATTTTTTAAATAACTAGATCGCATAGAATACACCTCTTTGCATTTGCCGTTCAAGGACGACCAAGCCGTTAATCAACTGACTTCAACTGCTCGATCACCAGCTCGATTTGACCATGCGTTACGTGCACAGTATTATGAATATAAGGACACACAATATTAAAAACATAGGCCTGGTGATGGTGTTAATCAACAGAATGACTGACTTTGAGAAAGATGTTAGAGGTGACACATATATCTATCATAGCAACTCAACACAGAACTAGGGATCCGACGTGGCCTAGTACATGTACTAGTATTTATAATGTTTGGCTCCCAAGCTTGAGTTCACAGGTTCGAGTCTCCGCTGGATCCCATATTTGTGGGTTCACGGTCGTAGTCGTACGATGGACCAAGTGTGAAAGAGAAAATATTTAAATATTTTTTTCACCACTGTATTTTGGGGGGAGAAAATATATTTAAATATATTTTCACCACCGTATTTTTGGGGGAGAAAATATATTTAAATATATTTTCACCACCGTATTTTGTTGGGAGAAAATATATTTAAATATATTTTCACCACCGTATTTTGTTGGGAGAAAATATATTTAAATATATTTTCACCACCGTATTTTGTTGGGAGAAAATATATTTAAATATATTTTCCCCACCGTATTTTTGGGGGAGAAAATATATTTAAATATATATTCTCCACCATATTTTGGGGGTAGAAAATATATTTAAATATATTTTCACCACCATATTTTTGGGGGAGAAAATATATTTAAATATATTTTATCCCGACCACCATAGAAAAGGGGAAAATATATTTCAAGCAATGACTGGTTGCCTGGCTCATTTTCCTAATGGTATGGGGAGTTATCGTTATATCAATATAGCGAAATGACACTGGGAACCGAGATAGGTGAAACAAGTTATAACATGTTGACAATTTATCCGATACAAAGTAACCATTGCGGGAAAGGTCTTCTGATGATGAATACATGGTGGCCTCACAACAGGATAGTATAGGATTTTTTATAGAAAAGCAGCTCCTACGTACACCCACAATTATGGGTTTTTATGTTTTTCAATTCAAAATGGAGAGAAGAAAAACTGTTTTCGTGTTTCTCATTTCATCATTTAATGTTTTCCACTTCACCAGTTCTCGCTAGATCTGTGCGTGACGTCGCGAGAATGACGCATGATGACGTCAATTGTCCAATTTGAACTGGAAAACATAAAATACGATTTTCTTGTTTTTCGTTTTGGAATTGAAAAACATGAAAATCTCTTTTCTTTTTTCTATTCTGATTTGAAAAACATGAATGTTGGAATTGAAAAACATGAAATACCTGACAGTTTTTTTAAGTATGTCTAGTTTTTATGTTCGGGTACGAGGGTTACATTTCCGAACACGGTATTAACATATTCGATAACAAAGAAGTTAGTAGCTGTTTTATATTTTTGAAGGTGTGCGTTGTGTCCGATCAAATATTACTGCCATAAATTGAACAGCGACATGCTTTTGATGCCATATTTATTTATCAATCTCTTTCAAAGACAACTGCATTTCATATGTAACAAATCTCGTATTGAATCCACTGTTTTGTAGATTTGAAATAAAGATAATGATTAATAAACTGTTGAAATAAATTTTTGAAATTATTGAGAATTACTACTTGAAATTAGCTTCAATGACTTCATACCCGACTGCTTGGTTCATACTTGTCATCAGTAGTTAGGCTACTAGTATTAATAGACCAACATGGCCACTTCCAGTAGCCCCATTTCTCGTATGTTAGGATGTATTCAAATAGCAATACATTGCATATACAAGTACAGTTGTAGATGCAAAGCATCAATAGTCAAAAGGCGGGGCCAAGTTATTTATGAACTTGTGAGGGAACCGGATTTATAAAGAACATTAACATTATAGAGGAAAATTATTTATAATGACTAGATTTGTATCATTTTTGTAGAAATGAAACAAATATCGGATTTTCCGCGGCAGAGGTAATGTACCGGGCCAACATTTATATTATAACCAATCAGAATAGAGAATTATATTCAGTGCGGCCTCAGCATTTCCAACATGGCCGTCCGGACTATGGACATTTCAAAGCAGCTTCCCAGATAGGCGTGGCCTGAGGGCCCCGCCAATAAGGTCGGCGGTGGGGACTTAGGTGTAAGTAGAGAATACTCTAAGAAACTATTTGGGCCTATGCAGTATGTTTTATTCATGGTGTAAATGGCCATCTATCTGATTATGAGGAAAGGGATCTTAAGCTTTCAGATATATGAAAAGCTCAAAATGACGATATGTATGTTGATTACATTTTGACAACTAGTGTGATAAAAAAAATAACGCAAAGTAATAAGGACCGTTTAAGAGACGTGAAACTGATTATTGCTTAATGTTTTAGTAATTAATTTAATATCTCTCTTTCTGTTTTATAGGTTATTGGTGGCATGCACTAACCACCCACCATTATTAGCTTTTAGATAGCGAGAACATAACATACGCTTTCATTAGCCATATTTTGTACTCGTTAATATATTTTCTGGTTGAGTGCTGGTGCTCACCTGGAAAACAGTCAATAAATATCCAAGTGTATGTATATTTATTGACAACGAATAAACTTAAAAGATACAATACATCCAAATAGTACTAATTCACATGAGAACAGTAATTGAAACTTAGTGCGCACATTAAAAACTCAGTTAATATATTAACGTAGTGAATGTAGTTATCGTAATGGCATTGACGTGAGAGCTCTATTTTGGTGGGATTGTGGAGAATATGGTCAATTAAGGGATGTGTTGCATGTAATGCTACTGTAGCATTATAAAACTTCTTTTCACTTTATTGCTTGAGGATTTGTTTTATCTCACTTGACTACAACTACATATGCACATACAATATGCCACTGTATCTTGACTTCTATGTTAAAATACAATCTGCTGCAGACATTAAAGACATGGGTGTTCGACTTTGGCATTGCGTGCGACAGTGACTTCAAAATAGAGCGCACGAGGGCATACTTTAGAATTAGATGGCTTACAAGGTCTAAGTGAAATAAGCCACAATTTCTGTGTCTCTTTATCACATGGAATATTGTGAAAGCTAACGCCACTTCCAGCTCTATTAGTACAGCCCAAGGCAACACATGAATTCACCATGATGATTTTACTATAATCAGCTTCTGCAGGTCCATTCACCTCAGCCAAAAGCTGGAAGCTGAGAGTGGACACTCAGACTTTACACAGTGCCTGCATACCAGCACTTCCTGCCACCCAAAAGTGAATGTGACATCTTCCTGCAGCCCAGCCAGGTGCCAGGATGTGTGAGATATGGCTGCCCCCAGGGGGGAAATGTGCTACTGGAATACACACTATTTCTGCCTGATTGGGCCTAATTGGGCTGGCCCTTTATAATAGATAAACTTAAAAGTATTTTTTCTTTCATATAAGCTGGCATGTGTTTCAGGGTTTAGTGCCCCTTTAAGTATGTAGCGATTAGGAGGGTGCATAAAGAACCACCATGTAACACTATTTAATGTGCTAATTATATTGCTTCTTTTATAAATTACGTACTAATCTGGCGCAATGTATCCACTCGCTGCGTAATTAAACGCGTAAAACCTTCAAATAGGGGAAAAGAGGCTCGAAGTAGAAGGAATTAAACCCAAACTATGTCACTATGCCAATGCGATGTGTCAGGAGGGGTGATGAAATGTGCGGTGAATGTTTAGAATGATAACAATAAACTTTTTATAGAGATCTTTTTATGATTTTGGGAGCATCATTTTATATTTCCAAAAGGCATTCTTACTAAAGTTTAACTGCTTATACATGAATTCGCTCTTACTGATTTTCTCAGTGGCTTTCTTCGCCATGATGAACATGTCCGTGAGTCTTATAAATAGTCACCAAGTGACTTAAGACGTAACTTACGTAATACGTAATGCTTGCGTCATCACAGGATTGTTGTTCACATTCCCTAATCCTTTTTTCGCGGGAAACAGGCGTAACGGGGCAGGGATTATGAGCAAATTTAGAAAGTAGCACGATAAATTAGATATGATGGTTTGCACTTAATGGCGCACGGTTATCAGAACATTACTATTAACTTGTAAATGAGCAGATTTCACTCCCGTTTAAAAACATCGCATCATATGGCCAAACTTCTGAAACGTGTTAATCTATTTATGCTTGACTCTTCCCATGAAAATTTTCGTCTGGTATTTCTGAAATAATTAAGGAGTGATACATGAATTTCTAATACACGTGAAGGTCATTTGTAGGTTGATTTCTGATGAACATTCCTCTTTCAAACAGTTTGCGAAATATGCCGTTGAGGCAGGCATATGTAATCAAAATATTACCAAAAGAGAATTGCTTAACTATGAAAATTCTCGTATACCAGGGCAATTATTGCTTTTACAATGTTGATTTATAATTCTAAGGCAGATGCCATCAATTTGTTGATATTACGACTTCTATTCATGTATAAATGTGCCATCATGTGATGATATTTTAAACCAAAAACTAAAATTGCTGTGCTCTTGGACAGTTTGCCCGTGCTCCAGAGGCTTTAGACGTGCGACAAGCCAAGTCAAAGTATCGCTATTTAACTTGGTAGATTCTCCGACAGCCTGTAAATTCTTTCAGATAATTCTTTCTTAAACATTTTGATGAAGATTTTATTAAACATGTACACCCTTTCAATTTGTATTGGCTTAATCCAAGTCTTTCCTAACAGACATAGAGTCATATATGATAAAGGTAACTGATGACTTTTTGTGTACTTATGGTCACAAATGCTGTGCTCTAGGACTGATAGCCTGTGCTAATTTAAAGTAAAGGATAATTATTCTTGGATATCCATGCTAAGGAAAAACGCATGTTTTGTTTGTTTTATTTCATTTTATTTTATTTATTTTTATTTTATTTTATTTCATTTCATTTTGTTTTATTTTGTTTTATGTTGTGTCGTTTCGTGTTGTTGTGTTTTGTTCTGTTTTCTTAATCCAAGGTTTTTCGTAAAGAAATGTCCTAAGAACATGAGCTTCTGGGAGCCGGCGTGTGATTTTAGTTTTCCTTTTCACCAGTAGATGATGCTTTGTCTCAGGTCGCGGCTGAAGCGACATCTATTTGTAGCCTAGTTAACTGTGTATGCAAAGTGGCAGTTCAACCCACGCCGGTACGAGCTGGTTTCATTCAATCTAAAGATCAACTGTCTACGAAACAACTAGCCATTCTACTCTCGAGAATTGTACGCATTTCTCTCTACAGACATACAGCCACATTAGCCATGCCACCAAAGAGAAAGGTAATGCCGACGAAATGCAGAAATTTTACTTCGTAGTTTCTTTGTCTTGCAGTGGGCGATAATAGGGAGGGATATTGAGAATCTTGGCTTGTGCGGCCAGAATGCATGAGTAATTCTATTCAATCACAGCTGTTACTAAAAGTTGACTTAGTGGCCTCCATTCATACTTTACTGTGCAAACGAATACATGGCTGTAACAATGTATACCGAATATTTCTGAATTTTGCTTTGGTTATATTTTTTTATTATCAGAGTAAGTAAAAAAAAATCAAGAACAAACAAAAACATTCAAGTGATGATACTGATGAATATTGATGACACTTGTAAGTTGAGAACCTTGTTTGCTGGCTCTTTACAAGAAGACCTTGAGGTCATGGTCTTAGCTAGTAGGGCGTCTGGGTGTCTTTTTGGACTCCCAAACCCTTAAAAAGCACCCCTAAGGACAACCCAATTTTTTGTGAGGAATTTCTTAAAATCTTAATCTCAAGCATATAAATGAATTTTTCCTCTCCATGTTAATCCCAATTTCCCCCATGACATTGTATTAGGATATAATGCCTTATTTTGATAATTTTTTACATGTTTATGGTTGAAATTTTAGTTTATTGTGGTCCCCCCGTAAAAATTTGGACGCCCCAAAATTTCATAATTACCAATTTTAGGCACCCAGTTTCTAAATCCTGGCTAAGACCCTGCTTGAGGTCATTTTGATATGATCTCCACAGGCCTCAAAGCTAACTCAAAATGATACTGGCTGTGTATCACCGTACCAGTAACACCTAGGATCTACTGGTCCTGCAAATATTTTTACTGGTCCTACAAATTTTTCTTTAGCATTTAAAACAAGAAAAAAAACTGCATAAAATCAGGGACAATCTATTTAATGAAAGCTCCCTGATAAAATTCATAAATAACATTTATTTTTTACTTATTTTATCTTCATTTATTTCAAAAGCATTTGGGTGTGTACATTCTTGAGGGGAAACTTGTCCCCCAAATGTTAAACCAGAGAGGTCTATTTAGATTGTCCCTGCCCGAGGCCAATTCTGAGGATTTTTACTGGCATGTGGCCACCAGTCCACTGTTAGCGTCAACGTCTGTCCCAGCGAGGCGTCCACCCGTCATTTTGACGGGCAGAGTGATTAGATAATGATGAAATGGTGGACGGGCTGACCTCCAAAAACGTCACAAAAGACACCCTATCCCTAGCCAAAACACACATTAAAAGACAGGGAGGAAACGGGAAGTAGCTATCACCTCAAATCTCAATGGCCGTGTCCTCCCAAACACACGGCCAGGCCACCACGCTGTGTAACTGCCGGCCGGCCGTAAAAGCACATTGTGATTGTTTGTGGAGTGGAGATAACACTCTAGATAACATGTTGCTGTGAACTGGTGAAGCTTCCTTTTAAAACCCCATGGGAGATAGCAATCCTCAGCTTACGATAGCTTGTGATTTGAGCGATAATTGAGTAGGTTGATTTATTGCTCTGGCTCCGGCCGACGGTGGAAGGTCAGAGTAATGAGTGCCAGTAGCAGTTGCCATAACTAAGTCCAAACAACTGAGTCAACATTTTAGTGTCTTTATTTGACTATTTATGTATGTATACAACCTCTAGTGTTTGCCAGACGTTGACACATTAAGTGGCATTAGCGGATGCGAATGGTGTTCACATTGTCAGATGTTAGGAGACGTTTCCAAAACAATAGACACCAGGCACTTCTAAAGTCTAACTCAGTCATCTGGAACAGGGACAAAAGGTAAGATTAGTTAATACATCACTAACCTGGGGTGCCACCAGGGGGGTCTATAGATTTTCTCATACCTAACATGGGCTTTAAGTTAAAATTAATGCATGTAATTTATTACCCCTGTCCTAATAAAGAGGTGGCGGGTTGGGGGGAAGACCTAAACAAGTGATGGGATCTCATTCTTATGAACGAGATTACTGTCACACACACCGGAGTTTTGCCCAATTTTTTTTTACATAGGAAAAAAACTTCGTTATTTTCAACCCAGATGTTTACCCCAATTAAAATGATCACCTATAGAAGAAAATGAATAACATTCTAATAACATACTATTACTACTTTCTGAATAAGTCGAAATCAATAAAACAACTTTTTTTATTGATGATAGGCCTACATGTATCCTTTAGAAATGTCTGGGGTTACCCCCTACTGCTAATGTTGGACTCACAACAGGTAGGTGTTTTCCTGTATTGCAAATGAAGTGGGGGCGTAATTCCTAAGGCTCTGTTTTTCATATATCCTGCAACTATTTGGCAATTCAGCCTATACAAAATATATACTGCCTGAAAGCTCTTTAAATGAGGAAGACATTGAAAACTACCCTCTCAATAGGATGTCAGATTTTAACAATTTTTCTTGGTTTGGCCTATACAATGTGTGGCTAATTTCTTTTATAGTCTAATTACTCTAATAATATCTATATATCCTATCTACATTACTATGCTTTTATTTTATTATGCCTATGACTCACCATATCACAGAGCTTTATGGCACTTTATTTTACCAAACCAATCCTATTCTTAAGGGCCCTCTGAGGACACAGACGCTGTTGAGTGTACCTCAGTATGATTTATTTCCATTGCACTTACCGTGTATGCTGCTGGTCCAACTGTCACTCACCTTTTAGGGAGTACAGTATCCTAACAATTTTCGGGACTGACAATGTTTCACATCATTTGAATGTGATTTTCACACCTGACTAACTATCCTACTATAGGGACTTATTGAACAACAAATGAAGTTAACACACATGTAATACAGAACACAAAATCATTTTATTAAGCACCTATATCATGTCACTCATTCAACAGAAACTAGACGTATTCATAAGACAGACACAGACATCACTTAATGAAATGTCACATATATACAACATTCACACTAAAATGCTACACAGGGTGAGTTGGGTTACGACAGGGTGCAGAAGGTAGACTTCAGAGAGTGGGAGCTATATGCATGCAATACCTGCAAAATACAAAGACAGCAAAGGGTTATTTGAGGTGAAATATGTGCAAGTGACAAATGAGATATGTTCAAATAAAGGAGCATGCAATAAATTATGAAATGAACAATTATGCCTTTGTATTACATTCATATTAGCAAAGGATTGAACATTTGCCTTATTTCTTGTCATTATGGTTTGTAAATATCTATGAAATGTAAAATTCACACTGAAAAATCATACGTTTCAATATATAAAATAATGAAAATAAGTGCCAGGAAAAGCCAGAGAAAGCATTTCAGAGCACCTAGACCCTCTGGCTTCTGGGGCCCTTAAGCGGGCCCCAGACCCCCGGCCGCAAAGGGCGGTCGCTCGCAGAGCGACCGCAACGAACGCTCAGCGTTTGATTGCCAGGACACCCTGTCTCCTCCAAAGCACATTTTGGACACCCTACTATCCAAATCCTGGCTAAGTCCCTGGTTAGCGTTGAGCCCTGCTCCATATATCTTTTTAAAATCAATACCCTTTGCTTCACCCACAGTCTTAGCCAGGATTTAGAAACTGGGTGTCCAAAAATGACAATTTCAAGAAAGGTTTTGGGCGTCCTATGTTTCAAGGGGGGACTACAATATACTGAAATAACAACCATAAACATATATTTATTCGTTAAAATTAGGCATAATATCATAATACAATGTCATGGAAATCATATTGAGGTGGAAAAACTTTAATTGTATGCTTGAAATTGGTATTTTAAGAAATTACTCCCCACAAATTTTGGGTGTCCTGAGGGGGGATTCCTGGGGGGTTTGGGTGTCCAAAAGACACCCAGGCGCCCTGCTGGCTAAGACTATGGCTTCACCACTTTACCATTCTTAGAATTAATACCATTTGTCCTGCCAGACTAGCTGACCATAACCTGATATTTGTACTCATAGCCTTAGCCATCTGGGTGTCTTTTCTGTGAGTCATTTCTTAAAATGTCAATTTGAAGCATATACTTGAATTTTTCCACCTCAATTGAATTCCTATTGTATGAGGGTTTTATGCATTAACCCAATAATTAAATTATACAAGTTTATGATTGTAATCAGAGTATATTGTGATCTCCCATAAAAGATAGGACGCCCCAGAAATTTAAAGTTGATAATTTTGGGCACCCAGTTTTCAAATCCTGGCTAAGACCCTGTTTGTACGTATTAAGTTTTTGCTCTAGATAATAATGTTAACACAAGCATTTACTTGGATAGATAGAGATGCATGCTGCTACTTTAGTTTTTGCAATAGGCATAAAAAAGTTGTTTGTTTGAACATGCATTAAACACTCATTTTGACCAAAAAAATAATCCAAATTTTTTTTTACCAACCTACCTACCCTTTTTTCAGACCGTTACAGGAAACAAACAATTTCTTTATTCAGGCCATACATGTATCGAATCACTTAAAATTGTACACAATGTATCTATGCACTGGCGATCTTTTTACTATTCTTAGAGTCATGGTCTTAGCCAGCAGGGCGTCTGGGTGCCTTTTTGGACACCCAAGCCCTTGAAAAGAACCCCTCAGGACTCCCAAATATTTTAGTGTGGAATTTTTTAAAATCTCAATCTCAAGCTTATAATTGAATTTTTTCATCTCCTTATAATTCCCATGACATTGTTTAATGATATCATAACTTATTTTGATGAATTTATACATGTTTATGGTTGAAATTTGAGTATATTGTGATCCCCCTTAAAAATTTGGACGCCCCAAAATTTTACGACTGCCAATTTTAGGCACCCAGTTTCTAAATCCTGGCTAAGACACTGCTTAGAGTAACTCTAGAAATCAGATTGCGTAACTGGCATATGGCTGATGTGTCGGTATCATATTCCGCCAATCAGACAAGTGACCTAACATGTAGATAGCTTTAAGCACTGTTTGCCAGTGTGTTATTACCCAATACTCACAACACAGTGTCGTTGACTATATCTGATTCTGAGATTGCAATCTGCAATAATCTCGTATTTACAGCCATCCATTCACACAACCATGACATTCGTTGAGAAAATCTTCTTATCAATTGTCATGTGAAATACTAGAGAGGTTTTATCTTCACACTCAGCAGTTTACCAATGCTGAATTCTATGGTTCCATGATCAAATTTCTGACACAACTTATTCACAGATTATGGTCTTGAAATGTGTGATAGACAAAGCATTTTTTTTCATTAATTAAAAAAATAATGATACCAGTTTATAAGAATAACATCTCATTAAGGCTGTGATGCTGGTGACACTCTCAAAATAAGACAACTCCTAGTTTAGCACACCTGTACCCTTTCTAACAATAGTTATCTAATCCCTGAGGTCTTGGTGTTTCAAATATAAGTATTCTTTAACTTACCTGCTTGAGCTGACCTCAATATAAATACAGTTTCAATTTTACAGTGTTTTACCTCAAATGAGGTTTTCTTGATCAATAAAGGTTCATTTGATTTATAAATACCATACATGTCTGCGAAATATACTAGGCTAGGGCAACTGAAAGGCAAATTTGTAGTTCCTGCAAGAGAATACCTTACAGCACGCGATTTTGGTGGATACTTGTACTTAAGAAAGTAGGTCACACTGGTCAGACATGTTGACACAATGGTCAGACATGTTGACCTACTTTCGTAAGTAAAATCTCCACCAAAATCGCATGCTGTAAGGTATTCTCTTGCAGGAACTCCAAATTTGCCTTTCAGTTGCCCTAGCTTGGTATATTTAGCAGACATTTATGGTATCTATAAATCAAATGAACCTTTATTGATCAAGAAAACCTCATTTGAGGTAAAACACTGTAAAATTGAAACTGTATTTGTATTGAGGTCAGCTCAAGCAGGTAAGTTAAAGAAAACTTATATTTGAAACACCAAGACCTCAGGGATTAGATAACTATTGTTAGAAAGGGTACAGGAGTGCTAAACTAGGAGTTGTCTTATTTTGAGTGTGTCACCAGCATCACAGCCTTAACTGTCTTGTTTTTGTCTTGAGTTGGGTCTTTTTTATCTGAAAGAAATACGGACTAGCAAAATAATTTCAGCACTAGTAAGATTTTGAACAAGTAATCCTGCTCGCCTAGTTGAAATATTGGTTAATGCCAAGCCCTTCCAACCAGCGTTAGCCAGGATTTCAAAAATGCCTATCCAAAACAGCAAATTCAAAATTTCTGCCCGTCCAGATTTAGCTAAGTGCTGATCTATTTCAAATCCTTATACCAGCCACATTTAACAGCCTATTGTATCAAAAAAGGGAAATTTACACTTCAGCTATGTCCTAGAAAATGGTTTGAGAGGAAAATATTTGGTTATTACCCCCTCAAACGTCAAAATTGAAAAATCATCATTGAAATTTTTGCCTGTCCAAAGAGGAGGTTTTTTAGAAAACTACCCGTCCAAAAGACGTGCAGGGTGGGTCCTAGCTAAGACTTTTAAGTCCCCGTTCCCAATTGTACTAGTTAGATCATCTGATGGCAATTTTCTTTTTACTCACCTGGCATTTCTTATTAGCCCCAGGCTAACAGGCTAGCTTTGTTGTGAAACCTTGACCCTGTACAAATTCTTTACAGAGTGTATTGAGTTTCAGTTTCTAAGGCTAGTGCGATGAACTGATGCTATGTTATTCCTAAGGCCTAAAAAGTTGTTTGTTTCCTGTGACCCAACCCTTACAAATTTTTACTCAAAAAATCCCTAACCCAAAGTTCTTTCTGCCCTTCGAACTCCAAATCAACATAAAAGCTGCATAAAACCAGTGACGAAACACATCTTTGAACAAAAAATCGAAAAACGTGATTTTACCAAAATACCTACCCTATTTTTTTCCGGACCATTACAGGAAACAAACACTTTTTCTAGGCCTAATAGTCTTACTTTTATGGCAAACATTGAGCAATTATATATTAGAAGAGACATTTTAGTAACTTGATGTATACGTTTTCGCATATTAAAAAACAAGCTGCTCTAAAAGTAAAGCATGAATAATTATGTAATTATTGTGTTAGACGCATGGTCATGGTCTTAGCCAGGATTTGGAAACAGGGTGTCCAAACAGAGGTTTCATAGACTTTTGGGTGTCCAAAGTGTGGTACACTAGTTACTAATGAAATGAACCCTATATATCTACAGATTTTGCTTTTTTAGGTCAGTAACTGCTTTGTTTGTATTGTAGGAGTGGCATTAGATGCACTATCTTGAGTATCTTCTAGGAATAGTCATCATCAGCGAATTCTGACCTAAACTTTTGGGTGTCCAAACTGTCAAGAAACAGTGTTCTGTGTGTCCAAATGACACGCTGGACGCATCTATAGGTGGCTAAGCCCCTGCTCATGGTAATATAATATTTACCTTTTCAGTCTGAGGGAGAGAATGGTAATGCCAGCGGTGCCAAGAAGAAGTCTAACTGGGTGCGGGATCCCATCCCTGACGTTACACAACTGGACTTCTCCTGTGATGCCAAGACCCCTGGTGGAGATGAATGGAACTTCAAGATCTCCTCATGGAATGTCAATGGAATAAGGGCATGGATGGAGGTAAAACATCTAGACTTTTCTGGAGCATTCTAAGCAGAGGAATGACTTTAGTTTAATGATCAGGAGTATTCAGGAACATCAATTAGAAATTAAATGAACATGAACAAATCAATTAAATCTGATTTATTTATTGTGCAGGTTTTATGCTTTTAACTCAGGTTGGATTTCTAGAAGATGATCGCTGTAATAAATAAAATACCTCCAGAAGTTAACTACAACTCTTCTATACATGTATATAAAATTGGGCAAATTTCTTACGGATATCGAAAACTGGAATCAACTACAAGGCATTGAGGACCGAATTGGTGCAGCATATAGTCACAGATATTGATATACATGTACATGTTAATATCAATATCTGTGACTATAAGAGGACACGCTAAGTCTAACACCATTGGCAACTTAGTTAAATTAGTGTCCAAGCATTCACACCGAAGGTAATTTTTATCTGGGTTTGCTTGAGATTTTGATAAGATATGTGATACTTCCTGACAACAATATTTTGGTGTCCTGATTTGTGTTATTAAGTGTTTGGTAAACCGAGTATCATCTTGACTCATGCTAGCCAACTTTAAATTAAGGCTGTGGCGTCACATAGTACAGGTGAACTTGGATATGACGGACCACAGATTTTTGCATATGACGGACGATATGCTTGGTCCCAGTCCGATGCATAATCAAGTATTCGTCATATGTTTACGACAGATTTTGCTGGTCCCATTGAGTCTGTCATATCCAAGTTCACCTGTACCTATTATATGGTTATGCTATGGTTATACTGGTTGTCCTAGTATCATCCTGACTAATGCTGGCTAACTTAACTAGGCTGTGACATAAACAGCCTATTAAACGATTATACCTATATTCTTTTTTGATTTATTTCAGAAAAACTGTACGTCGTACATTACTCACAATGCCCAGATGTGTTCTGTGTCCAGGAAACCAAGTGTACGATTATACATATTTTCTTTTTTGATTTATTTCAGAAAAACTGTACGTCGTACATTACTCACGAGAGCCCAGATGTGTTCTGTGTCCAGGAGACCAAGTGTGAGAAGTCTAAGATCCCCAGCACTGTGGAGGTGGACGGCTACGAGTGCTACTGGCTCTCCGGCGACAAGGAGGGCTACTCCGGCGTGGGCCTCTACAGCAAGAAGGAACCGTTAGAGGTCACCTATGGAATAAGTGAGAAAAGTTTTTTTATACTTAACAACTATCATTATTCAATCTAGGAGCATTTTGGAGAAAAAACATAAAAATGATGTTTAAAGATATTAGGGATATTTTGAACAAGGAATTTTGTATATATACAAGTTTATGAAGTAAATCTGAAATTCTTAAAGAGATTTTACAGGACTGAAGTTATCTGGAAGTGCATGTTCCCTCTGACGTCAACCACCATATAGGTATTACTTTGTATATTTAAAAATAGACACTGATTAGTGTTTATACTTTCCAGTGGACCATTGAGAAATTGAAGAACTATATTGATTTCTTGGCATACATGACCAGTGGGATCAAACAAAGAGTATGCAGGTGTTCAGTCCTACATGGCGGGTTCATTTGCAAACTCAAAATGAAAAGTTTGATTAAATGAGCAGAAATTTGTCAATGCTGGGTTATATTTCTATTCTTTACAATGTAAAGCCCCCATCTGTCTCTGTCTAATTCTTGTGGAGATTGAGTTAAGAATAGCTGTAGACATCATTCATCATTTCCTAGAATGTCAGTATTCATTAAGGATCAGGGATAATACAACTTCTTCACATTACGGTTTTGACGTAGAAGCCAAAAAACGTCTCATATGAATGAACCATTAAGGCTCTTACTAAAAGTTGGCTTCTTGCCAAGATGAAATCTTCGGAGTATGTATATCTAAAGCCTATTAAGTACAGGTGTGATTTATGAATGGTAATATGAGTACTCAATGCATATTCAGTGATTAATTCCACTCCATGCAGGCATGTGCACAGGTGTCTATTGTTTATTGTTCTTATCATTGTTATATTTTGTTTTCCAGATGTGGAAAAACATGACAAAGAGGGGCGTGTCATCACGGCAGAGTATGAGAAATTCTACGTAGTTACTGCTTGTAAGTGTTTCAAAGTAAACTTATTGCAGAAATCTCTTCGAAATTTCTTTCTTCTTAAGAAAGCATATTTGATTGTCATCACATCACAGCAGAGTATGAGAGATTCTAGTATTTTATTAAGTATATAAAGTATACTTTTTGCACAAATTTCTCCAAATTTTCTTTTTTCTATTAAAAAAGCATACTCAATTGTCATCACATGATTCACATCACAGCAGAGTATGCGAAATTCTACATGGTTACTGCTTGTGAGTGCTTCAATGTAAACTTATTGCATAGATTTCTTCAAGATTTGTTTCTTTTAAAGGAAGCATATTACATTGTGTCATTTAGAAACACCTCAGTGTCAAACTCTTGTTGGATAAACTGCATATTCATAAACCCCTCCATTCCCTTGCTGTTATTGATTACTGCTTGGTGGAGCATTTTGAAGTAATTAGTGGTGGAATTTCTATCACTGATCATCTCACAACCCTCCTTAGATTATTTTCTGAATGTGTATATTTTATTCCCAAGTCAATTTGAAAATTATTGTGTCACCTTGTTTTTTTGAACTATAATTTTTTGACTGGTGGGATCTAACAAACAGTTTACATGTGATCATTCCTACATGGCGGGTTCATTTGCAAACTCGATTAAATAAGAGGATATTTGTCAACTAGGAAATGGGAGTACCTCAATCTCTCTCCTTTTCTTCTCCAGATGTTCCCAATGCTGGCCGTGGACTGCCCCGTCTGGACTACAGGACCAAAGAGTGGGATGTGGATTTCAGGGAATACATCAAGAAACTGGATGAGAAGAAACCAGTTATACTCTGTGGAGATCTGAATTGTGCACACAAGGAGATAGGTAACTAAATTTTGTTATGACCTATGAATATCTAACTCTATCTTGCATAAAAGACTCCTTAAAGTTATTATAGTTTATTAGATTTTTTTTTTCTGAGATTAAATGTGTAGATGAGGGATGATTAAAAATCATCGATTCCAGAAGAAGGGTATATTAAGTTATAGGCTTTGAGTACAAGTGCCAAATGTCAAGGAAATGACTCATTCCAATTTAAGTAGATTCTCTGACTGATATATATGAAATATAAATGCCTGTAAAAAAAATACCAGTTATACAGTAGTTCATAATCTAATGTTATTGTTGTTCAATTTTATTTTCGTAGATCTGTCCAACCCAAAGAGCAACCGGAATAAGACCCCCGGCTTCACTGACGCAGAGAGAGCATGCTTCACCGAGCTCCTGGATTCAGGCTTCATCGATACCTTCAGGCATTTCCATCCCGATGACACCGGGTGCTACAGTTACTGGACCTACATGATGAACGCCAGAGCTAAGAATGCCGGATGGTGAGACATTGGTTATGTATTTGAGAGAAAATAGTGAATCTTAACCCTTATCCTGCTAGTGGCTAATTTTGTCGTTGTAAAATGATGCAAAAAAGCTGAAAAATGGCTGTAACCCTGGCACATAGGAACTCATCTGAGGGTACTCAGGGAGAGCTATGTAATGAATACGAACATGATAGGTTTAAGATGGTTATCAAAAATATTTGCATCCGTGTAGTACATAGCCTTATCATTGGAAGGGTCAAAACTGTGGTAATGAAAAGAGTCTATTTTGGGTTTATGTTTTAAGGAAGACCATTGGTATGGAAGTGCTTAAATATGATATCCTATTACCCATTACATTCGCTCTAAATCCTTATTTTGAATTAACTATTATGTATATAGTTAATTTGAAGTAAGGAATTATAACATATATATGCATCATTGATTGACTTAGTTAACCTTGTGCACTTGAACAATATTTGATATGTGATAAGTATACACAACATTTTTCATAGCTTTGTATTTAGGATGGTTTATATTTATTCAAAGTTCAATGTAGAATCAGGTTATGGTTTGTTAATCTGTCTGACATTGATAATAATAATAATAATAATTGGAATTTATATAGCGCCTTTTCCATTTATAAAATGTTCAAAAGCGCTGCACATTGTCATAGTTTGAGTAATAGTCCACAACGCCTCAATGGGCGAGCCTGAAAAGGTGTGTTTTGAGACACTTCTTGAAGGCCTGACACGATGTAGAATCCTTCAGGTGTTGTGGAAGCGCATTCCATAATCTCGGTGCACTAATGGAGAAAGCGCGATCTCCAAATTTGAGTCTAGTCCGAGGCTCGTCCAGAAGGTCCTTTGCTTCTGATCGTAGATGGCGTCTGGGTTTATAAGGCACGAGCAGCTCCTTGATGTACTTAGGTGCAAGTCCGTTTAGCGCCTTGTATACCAGCAGTAGGACCTTAAATTGGATGCGGAATTTGATTGGTAGCCAGTGAAGCTTGATGAGAACAGGTGTGATATGTTCATACTTCCTGGTTCTCGATACTATCCTTGCTGCACTGTTTTGTAGTCGCTGCAGCTTTGCAATCAAATCCTGTTGTATTCCAATTAGGAGAGCATTGCAGTAATCCAAGCGAGACATTACCAGTGACTGCATCACTGTTTTTGTGGCATCTTCTGTTAACACACGTCTCGCTTTTCCAATATTTCTCAGGTGAAAGCTAGATTTTTTGACAACACTTTTGACATGGGGTGCCATGGTCAGTTGAGAGTCAAACATAGCTCCCAGATTCCGCACAGGCTCAGATGCAACAGACACATCAGTCCCCGCTACAGAGAGTGACTTAATGTTCAGTTCAGCTAGGTGTTTCTTAGAGCCGAATAGAATGATTTCAGTCTTGTCATTGTTGAGTTTCAGTTTATTCTGAGACATCCAGACACTAATGTCACACAAACATTTTTCAAGATTTAGGATTTCACGTTTGACTATTGCGTTATCACTTGTCTTTTTGAATGATAAGCAGAGCTGGGTGTCATCAGCATAGCCATGATTGTTCAGACCGTAGGATCAGATTAGCTGTGCCAGAGGTATGATGTATATTAGGAACAATAGTGCACCCAACACAGATCCCTGTGGTACAGACCACAGGATTTCCTGATTTTTGGAGAAGTCATCATTGATTTTAATCCTCTGTTTCCTGCCTAACAGGTACGATTTGAACCACTGTAGAGCAGATCCTTTAACTCCAAGAACTGACTCCATCCTAGATAGAAGGATGGAGTGATCGATTGTATCGAAAGCAGCGCTAAGATCGAGTAACACAAGGATCGCAGCCCCACCCTGATCGAGAGTGCGAAGGATGTCGTTCTGTACCCGTACAAGTGCAGTCTCAGTGCTATGACATGCTCTGTATGCCGACTGCATGGGTTCATGTAGCTGATTGATAGTCATGTAATTTGTAAGCCTTGCAGCAACTACCCTTTCCAATACTTTTGACAAGAATGATAAGTTGCTTACAGGACGATAGTTCTTGAGCACCTCCGGGTCGAGATCATCTTTCTTCAGTAACGGAGTGACTAATGCCTGTTTCATGGAGTCAGGCACGTTGGCACTCTGCAACGACAAATTCACTAAAATCGTAACCATTGGAATAAGCTCATCTACCGAGTCTTTCACCATCCAAGTGGGAGCGGGATCTAGAGAGCAGCTCTTAGTCGGTGATTTTGATATGATTTTGCGAACTTCTCTTTCAGTCACGGCCGAGAAAACATTCAGTGAACATGTTAATGCCGGGGTAGGTAAATTTAACTGGTGTCTGGAGAGATCTGGCAGCTCCTCGCGTATCTTACATACTTTGTCAGTAAAGAACACAGCGAAGCGGTTTGCCAATTCTTCTGTTGATGCATGCTCAGGGAGTTTCATCTCACTCCTTTGATGTAATATGTCTTTGACAATGTTACTGAGGTTTTTTGAATCAGTGGAGGACTCAGCTATCAGATTGTTGTAGTAGTCCTTCTTAGCTTGTAATAACATGTTGTTAAATTTGGTCCTCGCAGTTTTAAACAGGTCATAGTGGACAGTGAGGTTGGTGTCTCTCCACTTCCTTTCCCATTTCCTCTTTTCATGTTTTGCACCATACAAATCATCTGAGAACCATGGTTGTTTCGGTCGAATTGTTACCATTTTCACTCTTGCTGGTGCATGCTTGTCAAGTACCGTTGTTAGTGCAGAATTGTAGTGATTAGTCAAATCCTCCACGGAGCAGCCTTCAGCATTACCAGGTTGTAGAGCGTCCTTCAAGTCATCTCTAAAATTGGGCATGTTGACACTGCGGAGTTTACGCACTGACATCGGCACCTGGATCGGACATGGTTTAGGGTGAGACACATCACACAGAATGAGGTTGTGGTCAGAGAGCTGGTCTCCAACCTTCCACTGACTTATAAGATTCTCATTGTCCCTGGTTATGACCACATCAAGGGTGTGTCCCGATTTATGGGTTCTGGTTGTGACATGCTGCTTGTAATTCAGGGTATCAAATAAGTCATTCATTTTGAGTGCTTCAGTGTCATTCCTATCCTCAAGGTGGAAATTGAGGTCTCCCAGAAGCAGGAAATGGCCAGTGGAAGAGATCCGGTCATGCATGAATGGTGAGAATTCATCAAAGAACATCTTATTTGTCAATTTATTCTTATTGATGATGATTTAATGTTAACAGTAGTGGCAATATCCTGTCTCAGTGTCTATGAGGTAGGCCAGGGTCTTTGGGAGGAGAGATGGTCCCAATCTTAGCCAGGATTTAGAAACCGGGTGCCCAAATTTGGCATTTGTAAAAATTTTGGGGCGTCCCATTTTTCAAGGGAGACCACAATTACTCTGATTACCAGGCATGGGGTCAATTACTTTTGAAAGTAATATGTTACAATTACTTTGTATTGGCCCTATGTCAAAATGTCGTAAGTTATCTTTTATTCAGTCTGAGTATGTTTTAAAACAGCTGTTTCATACTTCTTAATGTGTTTAATGTAGATAAACACATATCAAAAATAGAAAGCGGTTCCCTACCTGGAAAAGGGGACCTGTTTTTATAATTATGCCACAAAGATTACTGACCCCAGTAATGATAAATATTTGGTCTACCATACACAAGGTGGACACTGCTTGGTTTTAATACCTTGCGGACAAGAAAATATGTTTACTTTACGCAGGAGTTCATCTAATAAAGGGTTCATCTAAAATCAAAGGTACTGATTAATGAAGGCAAACAGGGGTGTTCAAGTATTTAAGTCCTGGAGCAAAGAGAGTAGTGATGTCATTGATATGAAATTTTATCGATTCGATTAATCGATATATTTTTCGATACGATTCGATTCGATACGCCGTAACATGCTCGTTGGGCACAATTAATTACCTTGTAATTGCTCAAAATAAAAAACATTCTTGCCTTTTTAATTCATTCATCAAACATCAAATTTATGCATTCATCAATTATCATAATCAATCATGAATTATTTTATTCTATTTTTATTTCATTTGAATACATGTATTACTTAATTTACTTTACGTTTATCAATTTATTTTATTTTTGATTTATTCTTATATACCTATTTTCAATTCATTCTACTTTGAATTAATTTCATTTTGTGGCTGTTATTTGTATTGTATGTCTATATGGATGCTCATTACGTTTGCTCATTTGAGACACAAACGTTTGAAATGTTCGTATCTCGAATACTGCACACTTGATGAGCAGTACGTTTAGCGAACGTTTCAGACATTGTTGTTCTGAACGTACTGCTAATTCTATGTGCGCAGTAAAATAAAATGGCGGCCGTTTGTTTTGGTGAGCGAATCGATCTACCGCTCATGATTCTGCGTGTACTTACGGCTGAGAGCCGTAGTACAACGTTAAGCACTACCATCGAAGGTAACGGCCGTTGGTTTGGTTAGGCTGAGCGATCGCTCATGATTTTTTGTGTGTACTTACGGCTGACAGTCGTGGTACATGGTAAAACTTAACCCCCAAATGTAGCGGCATTTGGGGGTAAATTTTGTCGATTCTGTCGCATCGATACGGTTGCCTTATCGATGCGACTATCGACAGGGTCTTAGCTGGCGGTGCATCGACTTGGCAACTATCGATGACATCCCTAAAAGAGAGATGCACAAATCCCTCAGTAATTCAGTTTAGAACAAATGTGCAGAAGAACCCTGGTGTTTGATCACCTCGCATTCACAAAATGATTAGAAAATGTTCCACCTAAGGAGGTCTGCTATACATTTGACAGTAAGAGAGTATGTGTAGCTTGAGGCAGGCCTCTTGAAAACCTAAAGCATACAGAGGTGTTTAAAGTAAAAGAGATATTGAAAAATACCAAACCCACAATACTTTATACAGTATAATCTGATAAACAACTCGCTCACCCATCCAAAAAGCCTTTCAAATGAGCATAACATTTGGTCTCCTTGAGTTCAGAGTATGCTCAAAAATCTTCATGTACATGCATGTGCAGGTGAGGATTGACAGTGTCTGTGGCTACAGGAAGTTATAATTGCAATTTTAATCACCTGGGGTTTCATCGACCTAGATCATTCATGGAAATGATGATACCCCTAAGTCTTGAAGTCTACCAGTTCCAACTGGAAATCCACATATAATTATTCATATCTCATAATAACTATTTGTCGCATACATATAGTCAGAAATAAGCTGGAATCATGTGGAATGTATGTTGAGCAAGTTGTTTGTACATAGGAGACCATATAGTCATTTTAGTATTAAATAACACAATATGACAAAGGGATCATCACAAAGTCACCATGATTAGAGCACTACTGCTGAAATGTGCCTAATGCGGTTTGATAATATTCTTTAAAAGGTGAATATGAAAGCTATTAAACAGAGCTTGCAGGTAGCCTTTAAAGCCTCAAGGAGAAGCATTCTGAGAAGTAACTCATACATTTTTGGGATGTCTTGAGGGGTGATTTTTGAGGGTTAGGGTGTCCACTGTGGCACATGACTTCCTGACACCTTGCTGTCTTAAACCCTGTAGGCAAGGCATCCATACCTATCCTATATATGAGAGGAATTGAGAATAAGGATGGGCAGCGTATCTCAGAGCCTTCTAGTTCTCATTGGGGATTCTACAGCACTTTGCACTCAGTTCCATTGTACACCTAATGGCTGCTATTCTTATCTTTATTAAATTGCAATTAAATCAACTTCCTTTGGCCTCTGACCTAGATTGAAGTACCTAGACCTTGGCAGTAAGACAACCTTACCCTTTTGGAGATGCAGTGAATATATTCTACTACCTTTCAGATGATTTACTAAACCTTTTCACAGACTTGTTCTGTCATAAAGACTAATTTTTACTACTACTAGCCCACTGGGCTAGTGAATTTTTGGACTTACTTGTCCAGGTCATGCGAAGCCTGTTGCAAATGGCAGGGATGTAAACAAGACGACGGCATGTGTGCATTTGTTCTTAGTTTTTCCTTTTTATTTTTCAAAACAAAGGGTTTGGGGTGGGAATTTTTATATTGAGGGGTGGGGAATTGTTCACTCGCCCAATGGGCGAGCATATTTCGACTCTAACTCGCCCAATTTGAAAGAAACTCGCATTGGCTAGTGGGCTAGTGTTAGTTTTTATCACTGCGTGTTACTGAAATCAATCATTCACTTCAAATTCAAGCTATTTGAGACAAGAAGTGACAATCCTGTATCTGTATGGATAGAATTATGGAGTCATATGGAAAAGTGACTTGTTTACTGTACATTTGATTTTTTGATCATAAATAGGGAAAGTAATAGAAAGGTAATAGAAAATTACTTATTACTTTTGGGGTCAGTCTATTACAATTACTTATTACTTGAAGATTTTGACCAGGGTCTTAGCCAGGATCTAGAAACTGGGTGCCTAAAATTGGCAATTGTAAAATATTTGGGCATCCAAATTTTTAAGGGTGACCACAACATACTCAGATTACAACCATAAACATGTAATAATTTATCAAAATAAGGGATGATATCCTCATACAATGTCATGGGAATTATATGGAGATGAAGAGATTCAATTATTTGCTTCAGATTGACATTTTAAGAAATTCTTCACAAAAGATTTTGGGTGTCCTGAGGGTTGCTTTTTAAGGGTGTGGGTGTCCAAAAAGTCACCCAGATGCCCTGCTGGCTAAGACCATGATTTTGACCATCTATTACTTATTACAGGCTACTACTTTGAAAATCAGGCTATTACCTATTACTTTTCTATTACCTATTACTTATTACCCCATGTCTGCTGATTACAACCATAAACATGTAATGATTATCAAAATAAGACATACTATCCTTATACAATGTCCTGGGAATTATATTGAAATGGAAAAATTTCAATCATCTGCTTGAAATTGACATTTTAATAAAGTATTCATAAAACAATGGGTATCCTGAGGGGTGATTTTTGAGGGTTTGTGTGACCAAATGAGGTGCCTCTCTGTCTAAGACTATGATCCCGTGCATACTATGGACCAGGATCAAGTTTCACTGAAAAAAACATACTCAAAATATCTTATTGTCATTCATGCCTTTATTTGTTTGTACATATTTTAATGCATTTTTTGTGTCTTTCAGGAGGCTGGATTACCACCTGGTATCGGAGAAGCTGAAGGATAAGATCTGTGAGAGTGTCATCAGGAAGGATGTGATGGGCAGTGACCACTGTCCAGTCACCCTCTTCATGGCCATGTGATCTTGACCAGTCGCTGTAGAGTCAGACCCATGGCATAGTCAGCTTAGAATCTTGGAATGTAATTGATTGTCAGCCAAAGAGACGCTGGGGTGAATGTGCTGCTTGCATCTTTCTGGAATTCGGAATTTCGATTTTCGTCACTTTTTCTGCCATATTGTGGCTAATTTGTGACTAGCCTGTTGTAATTGGTGGTGGAAAGTACCCGGTGAAATCCACCACAAAACCCCAAGTCACTGGCAACTTTCTCGAACCCAGGCAGTGGCCACGCCTTTGACCACACAGCCATCAGGGCAGGCCCTGCATCTTTCAGAGTAAAATAAAGGGCTATCGAATAATATGAATGGGAAATTTACCTACATCCATTCACGCCATATGCATGAGAAAGGATTTTAGTTTCATGTACCCTCCAAATCTCTCCTATTTTGTGGCCTGTGAACTTAGGCTCTATTTGTTATTTGTCATTTCACCCTTCAAATGCTAAGGCTACTTTCACCATCAAAGATTTTTGAAAAACGTCTAAACCCTGTCATGTTGGTATTCATTCAACAGCTCTCGGTGAGTGCTCTCAGATGAGTACCCATGTGCCAGGGTTTCAGTCATTTTTCAGGTGTTTTGCATCATTTTGCATTGGCGAAATTAGCCATCATCAGCATAAGGGTTAAACGTTAGACATATATGTAATGAACATTTGTATGAACTCCTTATTTTGGGGGTATTTTGATATGAATTTGAGATGCTAATTAGTAAAGTTATGGCCCATTTTAGCACTCTGATTAACCAGTGAAGTGGGTTAGCCAAGCTGCAAGTGGCACATTCAGTCTTGAAGGGTGCTATGAAATACAGAAATCTGTATGCAAGCAATTGTTTGAGAAACCAATTAACTTATACAAGTAAATTTTGAATAAATAATCTTTTACTCAATCTGTCATAGAGGATGTCCTCTCCTTCTCCACCCAAACAGGGACACATGTACGTTTTAGATATGTGTTTGTGCGTTTTGTACACGTTAAGAGAACTTAAGTGTATGCAATGGCTGTTTAACCTATAACTAGCAGGGGTGACTTTTTACCTGTCATAATATGATCCTCTTACAGCAAGGATGAATGTTGGTTAAATATTGCAATGGCTCTTCTCCTGTCCTAATGTGTTAACCTATTCATGGCGGTAACGCCCAGACGACATTCTGGTTATATTGGTGATATTTCCACCAGTGCATTTTTCAGAGGATATTTGGATAGAGAAATGATGTTATGAACCAATCAACTAGTTTTTCTTCAATATTTTGTGAATGTATACTCATCTCTTAAATTATTTTCAAAATTTCTAGGCATGAACGGGTTAAGTAAACAATTTTTTGGAGCTGGTCTCATTCGTTGTCTATAGGACTGAGTCTCTTTAAGCGCCATGAAACAGTAACATAAGTGGTTTTGTAAAGAAATATTAGAGCTTCCAAATTTTGTGCATGCACTCAAAGCTCACCAGCTTGATAATGAAAGTTTATAAGAGCAGGTCATAATTTCTAAAGGCCATCATTTTTGTAACTGTTCTGCATGTTTGACCATGATAAAATCATCACATATAATCTCCATTACTTATCAATTTGGTTGATGACAAATACAGAAGTATGTGATTTCTCTGGTGTTTGATTAAACCTGGAAAGAAAGCTGCAGCATTTCCTGCTGGTATTCTTATGTATTGCACAGTTTTTATTTGGCTGACAAATGGATTCAGCTATCTAATATTTAGTACTTTGAGTAGCGGTATACAAGCTTTATTTTTGGATTTATTGTTTACATTTGTAATACTGGTCTGACTTAATTCTGCAAATCAAACTTGCTTTAAGGGAGGGGAATGTATCTTAAGCTGTAGAACAAAGAAGCCTAAGGATGGAATCCTTTATACTTATATAGTTGATATATAAACAACCTAGTCAAGACAGATCCAAAATAATCATTTTATTTTTGTTAACTCCCAACCAGGGTATTTAAGCTTCGGTCTCTGCTAGCTTGACTTGTAGAAACTTACAGAATGAATCACTCAACTTTATATTATTACTTTTTTATATTTGAATATCTAAAGAAATAATTGAGCCATTCCTTAAATGCTGTATGCTGAATCTAGTGATTGTTGGAATGGAATAAGAAAGTGGAGGGGGGATGGGGCCTCTTATTAGTTTAACTAGAAGTAAAATCATTTGAAATGTTGCCACTTCAAACCCATTGCACAATAGATATGTTCACAGTACTCCAGCCATTGGAACTGCATTTTCATGCAGATATTAATAGCCATTTAAAAATAAAATTCTTGGCAAAAACATCAACAGTCATTGTTTTCTAAAGATTGTTAGACTGTTAGACCTGATTGCAGTCTAGATCTTTCATGTGAATGAATAACCCCTCCCCCTCCTGTCTAAAAAACGAGCACAAAACAGCTGGCTTCGGCAATAACTTAATAACAGAAAGACGCTTCTGCTGGATTAGAAGATGAAGGGCTAGCTTCTCCTATATACTGTCTACCTGCTGCAGTTATGGTGGTGTGTTTTATATGTTATGTTGATATTTTACATTATGTGTATCCAGACAGGATATGTAATCATCTTAGTGTATCTGCTTTTGTTGTAATAAATTTACTGGTTTTGGTAAATGTTCTGCTTCCTTATTTATGGTATCCTGTAAATGTATAGAATTCGGTCATATTAATTCTTGTTAACCTGATAGTATTCTAGTTGCAGTGATAGACGTAGTAGATGTTCAATCTAGTCTATCAAGCCTAGTAGGTTGTGGGGTAAGTGACTAGACTAATCAATTAATCATAAGATAAGCAATATTTTAATTGCTCGCAAAATATAGGATTTCTTCAACAGCCTTTTATGATTTGATTTGTTTTGATTTTATTCGGTCTAGCAAGATGTGTATTACATAGCATTTGGCACACAAAAAAACATATATAACAGTGACTAGATGGAGAGTCATTAACTGCTATGCAATATAATTCTAACCAGACACAGGATATAAACACTAAAAGTTAGAAACTTATTTCCATAGTTGTCCCAGTCTGCCCAGAGTCGAATGGCATCACATGTAATGATCAACTCCACTGCTCAAGATTGCTATAACAACAATTTCATATAGTATAATACAAATTTTCGGACTAGAATTGATGAATTACCTTCTTATGACTCGGAGAGGACTGACATAAAATATTTTTTGCATTTCACTTTAAAAAGAGATTTACTGAACGTGGTCTGGATCTCGTCTGGCAAAGAGTTCCAGATTTTGGCACCTTTGTAGTGGAAGGACTTTATACCATATGAACCAACCTTTGGTAAAATCAGAGCATTAACACTGTGTCTGGTGTTATAGTGGTGGGATTCATTTACTCTTTCAAAAACTTACTCTGGAAGGTACTCTGGAGCCTGTTCATCAATGCAGTTAAAATACATGGCTTGCGGCCAGATATTTTATTCTGTTTTCAATGCTCATCCACTTCACCTCATTAAAGTCATTGGCTATCAAGTGTGTTCTGTTTGAGTAGTTTAAAACATATCTAATCATTTTGTTTTGTACAACCTGAAGGCGACTGTAAGAATTTTGCTAGACCATGGTAATAGAAATTGCTGGCATAGTCTATTCTCGACTGAATCATTGCCATGCAGACAATTTTCCTGCAGTACTGATTTAGGAACATTTTCTTTCTGTAAAGGAATTTGAGACTGGCATTAGCCTTACAGCGAGCGACTTTAGCATAGCTCGCAATCATGCAATAGTTAGAGTGTGCAGACATGTTAGTTGAACTGTGCAACACACTTTGTGACAGCTAGCAGGCCCCCGTGCATAGCACGGGATTGGATTCTAAGTTGTATTCAATGATGCGCAGGAAGTTCGGAGGCAGAGAATAAAAAAACACAATCAAACTACCTTAACCACTCAACACACTACAACCCTTACTGAACCATTGGCGTCGCTCTTGTTTTTTAGTTTCTAGTTTTCAGTCATTATCAGAAACTGTGAGACATAAATTATAAAGTAGACTAAAATGAATTAATCAAAAAAGAAAGTTCAGGCCCACCTTCTAGCATGTCCCCGTGCACAGTACAGGTTGAATTATGTGCAGGAAGTTAAGGCTCAAAACCATAGATTGCCTAATGAACCAGTTTGATCCCATGAGCATTGCTCTAGTTAATATCAGAGACTCTCTGACAGAGAGATAATCTAAATGAACAAAGGAAAAAATGACCAGCGAATACTCTAAAAAGTAACAGAAGTTAGTCGTAGTCGAATATAAAATTGGCTCCCCACCACAGATCTCGCCACCTGACCTGGGGTATAGGGTCATAGCAGGGGATCCACTAATATACACTGCAGACATGTCCTGATTCCTAAAGTCGCACTGGGCAACACACTGTGTGACCACTGCAGACTGGGGTGATTATACACTGAGCTCCCTGTCTCTCACCATTACCCGGGTTCAAAACCTGCCAAAGCATGCGAGAATGTTGCCAGTGACTTAGGGTTAGGTGGTGGTTTTTATGGGGCACTCCGATATCCTCAACCACTAACAGCTGGCTAGTCATGACTTTGCTATATGGCAGATAAAGTGGTGATAATCAAAATTTCAAATTCTTATAAGACTGCAGGATAATTGAACCCTCGCTGTATCTCCCTCGTATCTACCCACATCCAAAAGACACTGTAGTTTTGATAGTACAGCTGTTAATGACCCAAGTCCAGCATTGATTATACTTCAGATATATAAGTTGCACTGGGCAACACACTGTGTGTCAATTGCGCTGCCAGGGTCTTATGTGATTGTACACAGACTGCTTGCCGTCTCTTTCCACTGCCTGCATTTTAATTGTGGTCAGGGTATGTGAGAAAGTTTCCAGTGACTTGGGGTTATGTGGTGGTCGTCGCTAGGTACTCCAGTTTCCTCAACCACTAACAACTGGCTGGTCACGATTTATCTGCAATATGACTTAAATAGTGGCGATAATCAAAATTTATAATTCCTTTGTGATTTCTATGATAATTATCACCCCCCTGCAGAAGTTAAAGAGAGATGATAATCAAGAAACTATAAATAAGCCAACTCTTATATGTATCCCCCCCCCCCCCAATAAAGATTATGGAACATGACAAAAATATGAGAGAGAAACAGGGTCTTAGCCAGGATTTCAAAAATGCCCGTCCAAAACAGCAAATCCTAACCACTCAAAACATCAGAACCTTTACTGAACCATTGGCGTCACTCTTGTTGTTTTATTGTTTCTAGTTTTCAATCAACACCAGGAACTGTGAGACACAAATATTATAAATTAGACTAAAATACATGAAGTGGACTCGCTACCAGCAGATCTCACCACCTGACCCGGGGTATGGGTCATAGCAGGGGATCCACTAATATACCCTGCTTGCAGCCAATAGGTACACTATATAGTTTGGATAGTGTGGCCCGACCTAAGTGCAGCACTGATTACAAAGTAGACATGCTAGTTGCACTGGGCAACACACTATGTAATCACTGCGCCTTATGTAATTGTGCTTGTTGTCTAGTGATAATGATCGATTATAATCGATCATCAGATCAAAAGAGTTTTGATTTCGATTAATCGATCCCAGAATTTGGCATCGCTTATGATCGAAATAAACAAAAGAAGTTTTTTGCCAAAAATAGTACCAGAAAGCGGCGGAAATAGCTAATAAGTGCTGCTCGGATGAAAGTGTGCACAACCAATTCTGATCGATCATTAATCAGTTGTACCCAACCGATTATCGATCACAATAATCCGAGCCGGTTCCTATCACTATTGCTGTCTCTTACCACAACCCAGGTTCAAATTCCTGCCGAAAAGTTGCCAATGACATGGTTTATGCTTTGATCTTTGGCAGGTACCCTGGTTTCCTCAACCACTAAGAACTGGCTAGTCACGGCATAGCTCCACTATGGCAGAAAAAGTGAGGAACAAAATTCCCAATTCCCATGTGATTGTATGATAACTGGCTCCTTGCTACAGAGATTATATTCAAGGAAAAAGGTTGAGAATGTTGCCAAGAAAATATAGATTAATGGGTGTAAATCCATCTGAAGTATGTATGTCACCCCCCCCCCACCCCCCCCCCCCCCCCCAAGATTCTGAAATACAGTAATAAATCTGGAGAGAGAGGTCAGAAAATAATGTCCATTATGAAAATGAAGAAAAAAAGAGTATGCCTATTTAAGCTGCAAGCAGATTATATCAGTTGTTCCACTGCTGTGATATGTAATTGCAGATCTCACATGAGATCATCCAGTCCAGTTTATAAGTGTGGGTACTCGATACAGTACCAAAAACCAATATCAAATCAGAATAAGTATTATAGGGATTAAGATCCGCCGCTGAGCCTTGGTGCAGATTTATAGCTGAGACGTAGGTGTTTGTTGCAAAAGCTGAGGCCGCCAAGGCCGAAGCTTTGCAACAAACACCCACGGCGAGGCTATAAATCTGCACCAATGCTCAGTGGCAGGTCTTAATGGCTATTATAGCGAGTTTGATTTGGTCCCGGCTCCCTGCTCTGAACCAGGACCACTTTAAAGCCACAGAAACAGCTTCTCACTGTACATAGTGTATTTTCCAAGCCTAGGTATTTTCATAGCAGTGCGCTATAATGTATAATTAAATTCTGTCATATGATACTGCTTCATGGTATAAAATGGACATGACTGCTACCAAGACATCTCCACACTAAAACAGTTTGCTATACATAAGATAAGTTTCCAAGGTCACAGATAAAATAGGGAGATAAAATAAATAAAGTAAAAAGGGAAGCCTCAAGAGAGGCAGTCAAGTGTGTGAGATATAGAGAACTGGTACACAAAAAGAGATAATGCAGGATGCCGAAATTAAATAAATCTAAGAATAGAGGGAAAGAGAATCAAAAAGTGGAAACATAGAGACTCACAGAGAAATGGGGAAAAAGACAGAGGGCAGAGAGGATGCAACAAAAGGAAGAAATCAAAACATACAGGAAAGAGATTTCAGGGTCTGACACTTAGATTTCAGTCTAGGGGCCCGAAAAGGTCTTTTGACAAAAATTAGTGGTCAAAAACAGGATTGCTGGTTATCATACATACTATTTTGGGCCCCTAGTTTGAAAAATATAGGAGCCCACAGCAAAATCTACTGGCAAATGCCCCTGGGAAAGTTGAACTCTGGAAAATGTATAAATCAAGGAGGGGCAGACTGACAGTTAGGGAATACCAAAAATTATAGAAATAAAGAGTATGAAAAAAACATTTAATACAGAATAAGTAAACAAATGGAAAATTCCAAAGCTGCTAAAAAACAAAAGAACTAAACAAAGAAAAAAAAGTAAAAGAGTAAAAAAAAGTGGGAGAGATAAGGAATGAAAAAAAAGAATGCAGGCAAGAAAATTAAAAAGTAATAGGGGGAGGGGGGCAATTACCAAAGAATCCCAGTAGACCCAGTGCTCAATTACAGGTTAAGGGTGTTGTTAAGTGTCACTAACACATCTTCAGCAGGCCTCAACAGTATCCAGCCAACCCCGGTAGTCAGGCAGGGCAAGATGGACCCAATATCAGATAGTCCCGCCAGGCATTTAGGATGTCCGACCGATTTAATAGCAATTACCTAGTTTAACCTTGACATAGAGACAAAAAGTGTTTTCTAAATTTCAGATTTCATATTATTTCCATGTTATTTCAGACTTTACCCTTTATGACTTTACAACGTTGCTGTGAACTACATTTCTTATTCAAAAGATCCTGTTATGTAAAAATCCTTCAGCTATAGAGGGGCACATCCTTATATGAATTTGAAAGTCAAAAGCAGAATCGTGAACTCGTTTTATCTTCCTGATGGGCAGCCAGTGAAGATAGTAGAGAAAAATAAACAATGGGGAAATAAATACAATATACAGGAGATAGAGACAGAAAATGATCAAATAGTACAGAAAAAATAAAGGAAGTAGCACAAAGACCGAGGACTAAAAAGATTTATACAATACAGGAAAGCAATAAAGCAAAGTAATTTAGAAGGCATAAATCAGTCGTCAAAGAAGAACAGTGACAGAGGGAACACAAAATGAAATTCAGAAAATCACATACAGGGAGGCATTAAATAATTAGCCCCTCGGCAAATCAATTTAAGAGAATTAATTAATGTGAATCAAATAAATATAAATTGGTGAGAGACAACAGTGACAGAGAATCAGTGGGATGAAGCAAATCAAACATACTCAAATGGATGAAAACAGAGAAAGCATAAGGAATATAGAATGCAGAAATTAAGGGAGAGGGAATTTTTAAAAAATGAAAAGAATTGATGCACACAGAAATAAAAAGAACATGAGAGGTGTCTTGATGCAAAATATATATAGGAGGTACAAAATGAAATACAGGAGACAAAGAAAAATATAAAATGCAAACCTCATTTTGGACAGGCAAAAATTTCTATAGATGAATAATTTTCAATTTTAGTTGTGTGAGGTAATATAGGAGTGCCATTATAGGAGCTCTCTAGAGAAAATAAATTTTATAAACCAAGGATAGAAATGGGATTAACATGGGAGAAGGAAATTCCTAAATGCAAATAAAAACGTGAGATAAGAAGAAAAGGGGGATGGAACAAATACTAGAAGGCAGAAAAAATAAAAGGAAAATTAACAGATAGATACATGTGTACATGGCAATAGCAGTTTGAGGGAAAAAACAGCGGATATATAAGTGATTAACATGGGAGGGGGAAAAATAAAAAGAAGGAAATTCCTAAATGCAAATAAAAACATGAAACACAAAAAGTAGGAAGATGAAGAACAGAAATTGCAAACTAAGGAAAAGAAATACAGGGGCAAGTAAAATGGTAGAAAATGACTGCCAAAGTGTCATGCACAGTAATCAGTATTGAACTTGAATATTTCCTATGAATTTAAGTCAAGAATTTCGTATTTAGTAAGAAAACAACATAAGATTTTATTAATTGATGCCTAAATACCGCATTCATTCAATGTCAATGTTAAACTAACTCACAGCCATTGATTACCGTGTCAATACTACAATAGCAAGAATCACTTATTATCGCTCATTTATTCATGTTAATTCATGCGGGTGTGTGACTACTATTCAACAGCAAAATTCCATTAACAGTAATAAAGCAATATTAAGTAAACATACCATTTATGTTGTAGCCGTTTTGTCACTTGGCAAGTCAATTTTAAAGGGATTAAGATCGATCCATGCTGCAAGTTATGGTTATAGTTATACTCTGGATGTCAACGTTGTCCGACTCCCGAGTTCATTTGAAGACAAAGTCAAACAGACGAAGACCGTATACTCTTGAATTTCAGACCATTTAGACTTACATGTATATGATACATACATGTAAGTTCATTGCTAGATCATATTAGTCATCCTAGTGCAGTCAGGTATGAGGTAACTTTGACACCGACGGAGAAATTTGGGAAGATTGAAAAATAACATTGTAGGGTATAGGGGTTATCCCCGACTCTAATACCAATAACGTCAATATATAAAATGAGTACAAATGTATTAGAGTCGGCCCCGGCTATATTTAACCCAGAGTTAATGTCGTAAAAATATATCCTACTAGTTTACGATAGTAGGGAGGTGCCCGATTCTAGTATGATCCGCTAGAGGTCGCTAGTGCTGTTCTGAACTGGTCAGGTGATTTCGCTTTTTTCTCGCGCCAAAATCAACCGACCATTTTGACAGACTGAACGACCCAGCGAACAGGTAAATGAATCTCTCTTCTAAAAAGCTCAAAGGCCGAGCAGCAACTTTACTTATTACTTTTATTGTTTTAATATGGCGCTGGCGTTTAAAAAAACATTTTTTTGGAAGTATTTTCAAGAAAGGTTAAATAGCTGTTTTCAGAGCTGCACTGACTCAAGTCCGTCACGGAGGGAGATCAATTCATGTCGTCATGAGTATTTGAGTATTTCTGTCACTCAGTACATTTCAGAGGATATTAAGTATTTCTGTTTACATTTCAGAGGAAATTTAGTATTTCTGTATATATTTCAGAGGATATTGAGTATTTTTGTGTATATTTCAGAGAATATTGAATTATTTCTGTGTATATTTCAGAGGACATTGAGTGGCCGGAGGAAGAAGAGTTTTCGCCTCCGGACGACGCTAAGATCCTGATCAGCGACCTGCTGCAGCACGAGCCCGTGGACCGCCTGGGGACGGGCGGCTCGCACGAGGTCAAGGATCACGAGTTCTTCATCGGCATCGACTGGGAGAGCCTCCTGCGGCAGAAGGCAGAGTTTGTTCCTAGCCTGGAGAGTGAAGAGGACACAAGTTACTTTGATAGTAAGTCTGCAGCTTCTCTTCTAGCCCATCTGGAGGTCACACTGAAAACTTCTAACAGAGCAAAACCCATTTATGCTTAAAAGATCTGCTAGAAATTGTCGTCTGGATCTATGATACTTTTAACAATAACTTAGGAATTAAGAATAGATATACAAAACATTTGAAGAAGAGTTGTTGGAAATTTTCAGATTAACATTTCTCTATTAAATATTTTCTTTACAATATTCACCAAAATAATCAGGCTGTTTTGGCCGCTGCGAGCATTAATGTGTTATATAGAGCACTAAATGGAAGTATTTGAAGGGATTTTCTTTATAATTAAATTGTGTCCTTTAAGTCAAATATTATTCAAATATACCGATATGAAATGGGAAAAAGTATTGTATCAAAAAAGTTAATTAGCGTATTGTGTCTCTTAAGATTTACGATATTTACAAAATTGAATTAATTTTTACCTTGAAGCCTCTTAGGAAGGGAGTTCGCTATTATTAAAGATATTTCCAAAGCTAGCAATGCTAAATTTAACAAAATTAAGTCCCTCGGAGGCAAGAAGTAATGTTGAAAATATTGTTAAGGTATTGTATCGTTAAGGAAACATCATTGTAACGTATTGCGAAAATTTCAAATGTCCCAATCCCTAGTATTGTATTTTATGTTTATTGGCAGTACTGATATGGTACAAAATCATAGCAAATACACACAAAAAAATGCAATTGTGCAATTCCCTATTGTTTTCTTTCGTGCAGCGCGGTCCGAGCGCTACAACCACGAGTTGGCGGGAGACGACACGGAGGTGGACGATGACGAGGATGCTCTCTTCGCCAGCTTCTCTTCATGCTCGCCCAGATACAGCAAGGTATTTCGTGGAATACGAGAGGTAAGCCGACTCCCCTTCGACGCGCTCCTCAAGTGCTGCCACCTACTGGGCAAAGTCAACATAGGATATAGCTTGCATTTGGACCCTAAGATGCTCAAATTACTGGTAAACTGCTGATGGGTTTGTTGAGTGGTTTATCGGTTGGCATGAGCTTTTGTTGAATTACCTCAACATAATTCATTCGCGTTTACCCTTAAAATGGTTCCAGTGCGACCCTGTCCATTTTCACATGCCGAGGTGCAAAAATGAGATCATCCAAAATTTAAAATTTTCCTTTAGTGCTCAAAATGTACTGGTTATTTTTTTTTTATTATCTTTGTAATCTAAATATTTGAAGAGGAAAGTCAATTAGCACCCAAAGTATAAATCTCATTTAAGATTTTGAGACAGTATAATATATGCCTTAGTTATTGTATAAGTATCATGGGTGCAAACAGCACATGTCAAGAATATCTTTAGCCATGAATGGGATGAAAATATGTTGAGTAAATGCTCAGTAAAAATTTCTGAAAGTCCATGTGGTTAGAGCAATTATTTATGTTAATAATACTGATATAGGGAGTAATATCATCATCTGGGTATTTCTGCAAGTGAGAAAGGATTCCTGCTGGTTTTGCCAATTATTGCAGTGCTTAAC